>OZ038326.1:8792399-8821335 GCA_964035795.1 Pterobdella sp. o SKG-2022
ATAGAGCCAGTTTTAATACAGTAGATTTTCATTCTTTCCAGCCCCTCACGCTTTATCCTTCAATCCCCACATACCCAGTCATTCCTTTCATTTACCCCTTCTTTCTTCCCACTAATTTGATTTTCTAAAAAAAAAAAATTCTTGAGAGGAAAAAATTTTAAAATTGTGTTTTAAGATTATAAGACTTAATCATGAGGTAGGTTTTTAAGCACTTGGAAAAAGTTGTTGTGGAAGTTATGGATTTGAGGTGATTTGGTAAATTTTTCCAAAGAATTGGTGCAGCAACTTCAAATCTTCTGTTCCCCAAAGTGGTGTTAGCTCTCACTGTTGCTATGTCCATTGTGTTCGATGATCTGAGTCTTTTTCTTTCAGGCAATGAAGACACAGTTGATAATTTCGATGAAAGATAAGAACTTTCCATTTTGAGACATTTATGCACTTGTAATATCATCTTGTATTGAATTCTTTCTTCAATTTTAAGCCAATATAGATTTTTTATGACAAGAGTTATGTGATCAAACTTTCTAGTTTCTGATATTAATCTGGCTGTCGTGTTATGGACTGGATTTTCTGGGTTTGTAACTTGGGTAATCACATTAGTACAATGTTTCCATAATCAATGCGACTCAATATCAAGGCTGATACAAGTGTTTTGAGTGACTTTTGGTTCAGGTAGTTTTTAATGCTTCTTATCTTTCTCAATGATGCAAATGACATTTGCAATAATTTGTTTATGTGAGTCTTCATGCTTAGATTTTTGTCAAAAAAGACACCAAGATTTTTAACTGAATCAGAAGGAATTTAACATTTAACACACGAACTGGTTGAGTTGGCAGTTTGCATATACTTCTACATGTTGAGAACCAAATGACTTCAGTTTTTGAACTTTTGAGTTTCATTTGGTTGGCTTTCACCTAAGCTGCAATTTCATCAATACGCTTTGATATTCTTTCTTGCAAGTCCATTGATGCATCAAATGAACAATGCCCATATAATTGAGTGTCGTCGGCATATTGATGAATTCTCATATTGTAACAAGCTGCAATCTTTTCCAAATCAGTTGTGTATAAAGTGAACAAAAGCGATCCAAGAACAGAACCTTGTGGTACTCCAGTAAAGTAAACGTTTGGTGCTGATTCTGTTTTGGAGCATTTGACATTGAATGATCTGTTGAAGAGGTAATTTCTAAACCATTCAAGAGTGAGGTCATTCAAGCCAAATGATTCGTTTAATCTTCTGATTAATATTTGATGATCTATTAAATCAAAGACAGACGAAAGATCTAGAAGGACAAGGACAGAGATTTTTTTGTTGTCAGCTGCTTTCAAAATATCAGTAGAAACCTTTAGTAATGCTGATTCTTTTGAATGATGGCGACGATAAGCTGATTGAAAAGATGGTAATAAATTATTGTTGTTTAGGTAAGTGACAATTCTTGGAAGAACAATTCGTTCAAAAAGTTTTGAAAGCACGCTCAAGTTTGAAATTGATCTGTATGCTGAAAGGGTTTCTTGGTCCAGATGTGATTTCTTCAAAAGTGGTGTGACGTAGGCATGTTTGCCCTTCCAGTGGCAAAAGATAGATTGAAGATACTCAATATGAATGGAGCAACTATAGAAGCTATCTTTTTCAGAAGCCAGGTTGGAATTGGGTCGTGTTCACACTGTTTATTTGGAGGTTTCTGGATGGCATAGAGTAATTCAACTAATGTAACTTTATCAAAGCCATTCAAGCTTAAATTTTCGTTGCATTTTGAAAATTCTGGTGCTTTAGATGATCGGATAGAAATCTTTGCTGTTTCAATTTTCTCTAGTAAGTAAGAATGATACTCTTGAGCATTGACGTGAGCAGCAGATTTTTTTCATCTTCTTGAAATTTTATTAATGAACTTCCAAGTGTTTGATGATTTGCTTTTGGGATCCATGAGTTTTGCATTCCAACACTCTTTTTTCTTCTGTCTACATAGCCTTCTGTACATCTGTTTCTGATTGACCCAGGCTTACAGATCAACTTTTTATTTGTTCTCCGTGTATCTACACTCAAGTTTTCTTTTAAGACGTTTTGCATCATGACATTCTTGATCCAACCATGGATCAGATGATCTTTAATGAATTCGAATAGTCTTGATGGGTAGCATCTTGTCATTGAAAGTACAGAATTTCAGATTTGAAAAGCTGAGTCAACATCAAGATTAGTGGCAGAAGCTATGGAAGAGTTTTCAACTTCATGAGCAAAACTCTCAAGATCCAAAAGTTTCCATTGTCTTACTTTGAGTTCAATGTAGATAGGTGGAGGCTTTATTAGCAAACATTTCCAGGTTTATAGTTTGTGACCTGATATGTCTGTCTCATAGTACTTCATTTTAAATTTCTGTTCACAGGCAACAATAACAAGCCATCCACCTAATTTATGAGTTGGTTGGTCTATAGATGAATGAAAATTATGAAGAGTGAGAAGGTTAGAGAAGTTTTGAGTGTATATATCATCAGCTTGAAGTAAAAATTGAAGTATCCTAAAATTATAACTTCTTAATTGTAGGTTGACAATGTGTTAAGCAGGGTTAGAGGTTTGAGGTTGAAGGTAGTAGTGTAAGGGGAAGGCCAATGTTAGTTAAAGTCTTCTAAGATTATAACTTCTTCATTGTAGGTTGACAAATAAATAACACAAATGAAATTAATTGAAAAAAATATAATTTATGAGCTAAAAAAACAAAAAACACTTTGAATTTACATAAAAAAATATTTATTATTCAATTTTGATTTTAAAAAAAAGAAGTTTAAAAATAATTTTTATATTTTAAAAGATCTGAACTCTGTCCCTTTCCTTTTACGATTTGCATGCTATGATTTTGAGTCAAAATTGTTTCAATGCCATTTATGCGAGTGCAGTTTTTCTAGGAAAAGTGTTTCGGGCTAGCATTCCCAAGCGAAACATAATGGTAGTAAATTTGGTTGCGATTCATGTGATAAGAAGTTTTCTTATAAGTCAAGCCTTTTGAGACATATGAAAACCAGCCATTCTGCTCCATATGTTCGTGAAAGAGTGAAGGCACAAGTTGGTATGTGTCGGCTCCTATAGCTCAGTGGTTGAGCATTAGACTAATTATCTAAAGTTACCGCGTTCGATCCCGCTTGAGCCGACAATTAGCATCTGTTCCACAGTGTGTTTTCGCTACATTAAATTTGTAATAAAGAAAAGCGCTTTATAAATATTGCATTACATTATAGAGATGCAGCTACCTGCTGTACAGGTACAGGCACCTATATGTGAGGTGGTGCGCGCTTCTCTGAGGCCTCGTGTTCATTTTCAAAATCCCATGTTTTTTTGAATAAAAGCTGTGTGGTTGCACCTACACTCAAGAGTGTTTTAGTACGCCATTACAACGCACAAAATACAGATAACATGTACGAATGTAAATTGTGTGGTAAAACTTTTCTTTACAGCAGCACCTTAACTAGGCACACAAAGAACAAGCATAGACACAAGATTACAACACAAAATGTGGAGAAGAAAGTCACATTCAAGACTGATGAAGGTTTGGGAATTAATAATTGCTCTATAGTAATTACAGTGTTTCAAAGTATGTAGTTTGATTTAGTTAAATTCTTCAATTTCTGAATTTACTTTGTGGAAATATAATATGGACCATCAGACTAATTCCAGAGTTGTTTCAAGCTATAAAAAATGCAATATAGGATATACCTTTGAACTTTATTCTTGTTTCAGGAATGGGATTTACAAACCCAATTTTTAGAAAACCGGAAAAAGGAATTCGAAAAGTTAGGGTAGTAATAAAATCGGAAATATTTGCAAGGCAAAAATCAAAGCTAGATTCTATGAAAATGGTGAAACAATAATTAAGTTTTTATTTAGTTTTTATTACGCTCAGATAAATTAAACATGTGGAGTGGTTGTTCATTTCCAAAAAGTCCATCACGGACATAGAGAAGACATTGGTCATCTCTATCTCAGACCTAAAGACAAGTCAATAGTTGCGCAAAAAATCTCAATGGGTATATGCTTTTCAAAAGCTTTTAAATGTAGATTAACAGCACTAATAGTTAAAATTTCCATCTAACTATAAAAAATTATATTCATATATAAATGAATTCATTGTTTGCTTAAAATACTTTGAAAGTTTTTAAGGTATGGATTATGATCTTATCAGATCACAGCTTTGCTCCACGCTACAATTTCAGATGTTGAGCAAAAAAGACATCTCTAATATTCGGAATCAATACATGTTGTCTAGGTCTCTGCATCCGAACGACTACAAAAGCGTTATGGCTTGGATAGCAGAAGCTAAAGAAACATTCATGTTTGTCAAGCTTCCGGATCAATCTTCTGAGAAAATTTGGACATGGAAGATTTTCTATTAATTTTTGCCACAAATGTACAGGTTCTTATTATCATATTTAGTTTTATTAGTACAATTTTAAAAAAATGATATTTTTATTAACAGCTCGACAAAGGAAAAAGACACACATTAGCAAGAGATGTAGTTCAGATTGGTATAGACAATTATTTTTCTTTTTAAATAATATTTTGGTTTTGCTCAATTTAAATTCAAAACTTTCAGACTCAACACATGGTACTAATGAATATGGGTACCAATTATCCACAATAATGGTTTTGGATAATTTTGGTGAAGGGTTTCCAGTTATGTTTTGGTATAGTAATAAGGTTGAACTTGGTGTTTTTATCTAATGTTGGTATTTAATAATTTCTTTCTATTCTTAATTTAATGTTGACATTAAAACAATGGAAGTATTTTTCAAAGTCTTCAGAGAATGCCTCTCAACCTTTGCACAGTGTCATTCTTTTGACAGATGACACAGAAATATATTACAAAGTTTGTTGTCAATTCCTAAATTCACAATTTTTGCTGAAACTCTGAAGTATACTTTTGTGTTGAATTCTTATACATATATCTTCACTTTTTAACTTATGGTTTCAAACTTGGGAAAAAGTGAATGGTAGTGATTACCAGCACTTTTTATGTGCATGGCATTTGAAAAATGCCAATGCAAAGGATAATTTTACTTATGACAATCTTCTAGTTCAACAAATAAAACTAATAAATGATCACAGATTTTTGACCAAGCTTTGAGAAAAGATGTGATGGATGTTTTCATTGCAATATCTGAGAAAATCAATGAAGAAAGGTTCAAGACGTTTCTCCAAATTTTTAGAAGATCTGTCCAACAACCCCCAAACTTTGAAATTTGCAATTTATCTGAGGAATTTTTATGCCGGAAGAATAGAAGTAAATAAAAAGATAAAAACTTTGGTTGAACTTATGAATTAATGACAAAAAATTATTTTAGAAATGCGCATGTGCTTACAGAATGGGTTATCACATAAATGTGAATAACAATCTGGAAGCAATGCACAGGGTTCTCAAGCATATAATAAACAATGATTGTATTAACTTTAAACAATTTGATCATTTTTTTATTTTCAAAAATGATTTTTACAGAGAAAAAAGATCAAAAGGGTGGATCTTTCCATAAATTCACTTATGGAAATGATCAACAAAAAGATTCTAGATGGAGACATAAAAAACATAAGAAAAAGGTTGTTTTCTTTTTTTTTCTTTTTGAATAACTTATTCAATTTTCAAAAATTCAAAAAATGACTGCAACAAAAAGAGGCATTGTGTTGAGACACAAGGAGAGTGAGAAGAGGGTCAATGCCCAGTGTGGAAATATTGGGGATGGATCAAGGATTTCCTTCAAAGGACAAGATTACCACATAAGCAGGGGGTTTTGTCAAAAAGTCGATTGCAGGATACAGTGCACCAAATGTGGTATCTGTATGCATGATTATACATGCACCTGTAGAGACTATAACTTGCATCTCACCATATGTAAGCATATTCATTTTTTTGCAGAAAGAAGACATATGGACAGAGAAGAAAGAGTTGTACAAGAAGAGGTTGTTGAAAGGGCAGAAGATTTGGTTATTAAGGCAGAAAAGTCCATCAAGAACAAAAAAAGAAGATTCCACTAAGTTTTCAAATGATATCGATGATTTTTTTAAACTTGTTAAAAGCCTTTCAAAGAATAACTTTGAGCAACTATATCGTATGAGTAAAAAATTAAATTAATATCACAGATAGAAATGGAGGCAGTCAGGAACTTTAAAATTTTCATCAACCTACAACATCCTGTTCACAGCCAACAAACAAGAATATTACACCGCAAAAAAGATTCAAACAGGTTTGTTCAACTAATTTTGATTATTTCAGTCTCATTTTGAAAAAGATTACAGGCGTCTAATTGAATAATATTAACTAATGTTAATTGTTCATGTAGGTTGAGAAAAAAAAGCAGAAAAAGGCCACTTCTAATGACAAGGTCTTCAAAAGAATAAGTTAAAAAGATAAAGAACATGGATCTGAAAACTAGCGATGATAATCATCTTTACTGCAAGAACCTTGTGAAATGTTCTTCTGAAAATATGTTATATTGAATTACCTAGTTTGAAAATCACTAATACTTTTAGATTCCTTTCTCACCTGTCCCTCTACAAAAAGATGAGTTATTACCAGTAATAAGTTTCTTAAATTAAATATCAATAAAACATGTTTTTATGGTTCTAACGTTGCACAGGTTTCATGTCTCATGTTGCAACAAGCCCACAGTTTCTCAAAAGATGAGTTTATAACCAGTATAATATTTTATCGATTATTTGTAATAACTTCAGTATTTTCAATGTTAAACAGGGGTCATGCACTGATTCCTCTCATATTATCCTTCAAATAGTTCAGTTATTACCAGTTATGAGTATTTTAATTTGCCTCGCTGCAAAGAACAACTTTAGAATTTTTTAATGCTCAACCAAAAACATTTATTGACATTTGACTTGTTTCTTCAATAAACTTTAAATATTATGTGTTTCACTTCTGTTAAAACAAGATATGTTTGAAAAGATTTATGCTCTTGCTTTTCTCGAAAAGCACTGTTTCAAAACTTAACTTGGCTAAACATGAAGCTATGAAATTGCTAATGTTTAAATAATTCATATGTGCTTAATATTGCAAGCAAAGTGAGAAATTTGACACAATTACATCACCTCTGATTAGTGTTTATGTAATTCCTCACAGATTTCTTTTGCTTTTATATAATATTAAACTTTTAAAAAATCATATACAAATGATACATTGGTGAAGATGAAAATTGAGATATAAAAAAGAGAAAAAAAATCTGCATTTAAAAGAAAGAAGAAGGAGAACGGAAACAGGAAAGAATGCTGGTAGCATTGCCGCGGGCAATTGTAAGGGAAATCTTCTGGCGCAACTATACTACCTCCAAAGGGTCCCCTGACGCCTCGATAACTTTTCTACCTAACTTCTAAACAAAGCTACTGGTTGAAGGTCCGCAGCTGCCCGTTGTCTCGAATGCAACGGGTTGAAAATGGGAGTTGCCCACCAAGCCCTGATATTTGCGGCTTTTTAATATTTGCGCAGATTTTGCCCTAGATCCTGACTCGATGGAGCTGGCGATAACGTGGTACTTGGAAAAAGCATCGACGACTGTTGCGTCCCAGACTAAGCATTTTCCATGTTTCCAAGGGAAGGTCGTTATGCCATCAGAACGACGTCCGTCACTCTTGTCGAGCCCTGATGGTTCGAGGATGCTAGGCAAGCCTATCTTCTCCAGGCATTTTTTAATAATGGAGTTGATCTCGGCGTGTCTGGGGAGTCTGCCTTCATTCAGTCAACACGAAAGGCCATGGTAGCCTTTCGCGTCCATCCTTACACCACACCAGCAAAGGCATGTTGGGGCGCCAGAAATATTAGCCTTTACTCGAAGCGCCACCGCCACCACGAAGCTTCTCAGCACCTAAAAAGTTTCCTAAAACGGGAATTGGCACAGCTTCCGACCACGCGGCGAAGTGTGCCTACTTGGCAGCAAGAAGACGACAACGGTCCCACTGGTCTACGTCTACCAGCAAATCGTTGAAAGCGACATCGCACAAAAGATCATTCCATTTACGTTGGCTTCCCAAAAGATCTAACGGCGCAACACTGCATTGTTTCTGCCACGATTCCCTAGCTGAAACGACGTCACGATCACCCCCCTGAAAATTATCAGATGCGAGAGCGTCGGGAACAAATGAAAGAAGGAGCCGAACGAGACTCAAGGATGCATATGAGGAAGAGAGGAAGCATGGCAATGACAGGGCTCGCGCTGATCTAAAACCTAGACCACCGAAACGATTCGGAAGAGATACTTGCTTCCAGCTTTTGTCGGACAGAGACATAGGAAATGGACGAGAGAGCAGCACGAATGCTAGAGTTGAACTCCAATAATATCATGGGCTCAACGAAAGTAGGACACGTTCGAAGGATATAAACAAATTTGGGAATAGAGAAGCAGTTCCTCAGCAAAGTGAAAGCATGATGGGGGTCAACTTCTTCTAGCTTGGAGCAAAGCCGACGGATGTCTCTTAATTTTGAGTCAAGAATGGGAACTATGGCCTCGTGAGTGAGGGGAGAACCCAAGACTGACCAAGAGTGACGAGGAGGCAATGATATTGACGGCAAAATAGAAGAGAACTGTTTGACAGTGTCAGCGTACATGTCTGCTGTATGGTTTAAAATGAACAGCTCACATTTATTTGAGTTGATTTGAAGGCCGATCTCTTTGAAAGCGTTAATTATTTTTGTTGCATCGTTAAAGACAGAGCTAGTCTGACCACCAATTGTGGCATCGTCCAAGTACTAAATGTTCAACTCCGATGACACGTTTTTGGCAATTTTGTCGACGGACAACGCGAAAAATGCTGGGCTTAGAAGGTCACCTTGTTGAATACCCCTTAAAGAAGGAATGCAGTGTTCACCAGCAAAAAGAGTGGACGGATTGGAATAGGCTTCGTTAACTAAAAAGTACAAGGACGGGTGGCTATCTCGCCAATGAACGTTTTACGGTCGATAGAATTGAAGGCGTTAGAAACATCGAGTTTCAAAAGCACCTTGGGATCGACTGAGTGGTTAATAAATGATTGAGTAGCATGGACGGCTGACTCACACCCCATACGGACGCCAACGCCCAACTGACAAGAAAACAAATCCTCTCTAAGCGAGTTCATGACTGAATGCAGAGATAATTTGGAAAACAAACGGCGAAAGGTGTTTCCAACGGTTATAGGACGTATACTACCACTTTTCTTTTGAAGGGCGTACAGATGGGCACCAAGTAACAAGTGCCTGATAGGGTCCGGGATTCTAGTTGATGAAACGAAAGAAGCAAATCGAAAAATCATTAGTCGAAATTTTTATTTTATTTTTTAGTTAAAAATTAAATGTATGTGAAACTTTTCTTCTATTTCAAGTTCATTAAAAATCACCAACTAAATTATTCCAAAAGTATTATAGTTAGCGCTACAAAGTTGTTAAACATGTTTTTACGTACACGCGCAAACCAAGAGTTTAAAGTAAAAAGTCTTTATTTTTAAAAATTGTTTTAGATTTCAAAACACAAAAAATTTTTTCATAATTTTTTGATCAAAAAATTGAATTTTTTTTCAAAATTACATTACATGCGCTTTGATTTATGAAATGATTTACAGACATGCGCAAACTAAAATGTTGTGCAGCAGGTTCTCTAGAGTCATGCGTTCAGAACGAATGTAGAAATTTCGCAGACTTCCCTAACGCAAATTGTTTAATTGACGTCTCGTATAGCTCGCCTTTAAAATTCATGCTAGTTATTCAATTTTACTCAAAACTATTTTTATTTAATTCAAAAATGAAATTTATTCTTTTTATTTAGATATACGAATCAAAATTTAAAATAATGAATGACTCTGTTAATGGCAAATTAATAGAAAATATTCTTGAATCGGGATGTTGGTATAATTTAAAAATGGGAGACAGTTGGAAAAATGAAAAAAAACTTCATACCATTAGATGTAAGTTTTTTTTTATAAATAAATCATTTTTAACTTATTAAATATTTTCAAAAAGATGATTTTAAGCCTGCATCCATAAACCTGTCTAATTCTAGCATTGAATTTGGTCCCAATCAAAATGCTGCTATTGTAGAACCTAGTTTTGAGGTTTGAGGATGATTTAATTTGAATGAATTAAATTTTTGCTATATAAATACTAGTTTTAGAAAATTTACTTTTTTCTAAAAAATTTACAGAAGACATCAGAAAACCATAAACTCTTTCAAGGTAATGTTACCAAACCTTTTAAAGATTGTTTGCTGATTATCGATCCTGAATCAATGCAATTAACTTTGGAAAAGCTGCACTCTCACATACAAGTCAAAAAAACTAGGTAACATTATCAGAAAGTTATGATGAAAAATAATTTCACATTAATTTCAAAGAAATGAATCATTGAAGAGACAAGCAACAGCAATGGCTTCATTCAGTTTAAACAATGTTATAAAAAAACAAAATGTTAGCAAAAACATCAAAAGTAATGCTACTAAAGAAGCAGCTTTAAGTGATGATAGTGACAATGGGGGAATTAAAAACAACAACCAAGACAGTCTAAAAATAGGTGATGTAAAAAGTATGGGAGACAATGAGGTACTAAATGACTTGGCAATGAGTGATGACAGTGAAGATGATACAGGCAGTGAAGACATAATGAAACAACTGTTTTCTCCTGAAAATTCTCGTAATTCCCGAGTTGGTCAGTCATAAAAATTTTTCAACTCAGTAAGATTGAATAATTTTAAAACTACACAGATAGCAAGTTGTGTTTGAGCGAGGAAAGTTCCGAGGACAATGATGATCTTTGACGTGTCATTTCTCAACTTGAAACTTTGAATATAAATGAAATTACTGCAAATTATTTGAACACATTAGGTAATTTTATTGAGTAAAAAGCTTTTCGGCAACAAAGTAACATTTTCCAGTTAGGAATTTCAACGTACTTGATTGTCACTTTGCTAACGAAAAGCTTTGTATTCACTAAAATTACCTTTTGTGTTCAAATAATTAGCAGTATTTACTTTGGCTGAAGAAGATTATAAATAAAATTGTTTTTTAAACATTTATTTAGTGTGAATAATATAGTATTTAAATGTTCTGAGTAATCATCACATTAGCAACCAGTCAATATCTTCCTTTTTTACATTTTTCGTGTTCTCTTTCTGAATTCTTGTTTTATTTGTTTTACTTGAAGCTTGTCTTTTCTGAATAATTATTTTAAAAATTTAGCATAAAAACATGATTTTATTGCTATGCAATATTACGGAACAAATTGAACGGAATGCATGTTTTAAGATGTTGGAATGAGTTGCTTTGAACACTTGATATAATTGATCGCATTAAATTAAAGCATGCATGCTTTAAACGGTGCAAGGATTTTTTTAAACACCTGGTAGCAACCTCTAAGTTAAAACCTCAATTTTATTAAAGTTTAAAAACGCTATTATTTGAAACTATTTTACGTAAATATTCATGAACCCAAATTTTTTTTAAGATACGAAGCTTTTCGTTAACTAAGTTAATTTGTTTTATTGTGAAAATATGAAATATTTTAATTTTTTAATCTTTCTAAACACAAGGAAGTCATATATTTTCTTTTTACTATAGTATAGTTTACTATGGTGGCAGCAACTCGACTTCAAGTATTGCCATTGCTTTGCAAGCAGTTTCTGGCTCGGAGGTGGCTTTTCAAACCCGCGGAAGACTTGCACACCTCACAATTGCCAGATATATGAAAAGATTCGGGATGGATGGATAAGTGAGAGTATTAAAAATATGGACTTTTTTACGCCACCTACACTTGCAGATTTTGCCATAGATGTTACAAATATTGCTATACGGCATTGGGCAAATAGCATTCTGACGAGTAGTGTGCACTGAGCTGACTTTCTCATGCTTGGCCGAAGGAACACGACGTCGATGGAACCTTAAATGACTCAGAAAACCCGCCCTGCTCAAACATGGTCTCCCACAATGACCGCACGTCAGTTCTGTTACATGCTCGGTGATGTTTCCTGTCCGGAGGTCGAGTTTAAGTCTAGCGTGTTTCCGTCTGCTTTCCTCAAAACGACCGGTTGCTTCAAAACTTACTTTCCTCCAAGTTAAGCTGTTTTGCGCTTGTGTTTCCCATGAAACGGAGTTTATATCGCTTTTTTTGAAGGTTTGTTTCAAGCAATCTTTGAATCGTTTTTTGGGTTGTGAGCCAATCTTTTTCCATCGGTAAGTTGCCCATAAAATATTTGCTTTGGAATCCGTTTGTTGGGCAATCTTACTAAGTGACCGCTCCACCTGAGCTGTTGCTTGGAGATTAGGACTTCGATGCTACCGATATTTGACATCTCAAGTGTTTCGGTGTCGCTGATGTGCATCTGCCATTTTATGTCCAGAATCTTACGCAAACACTGTTGGTGAAAACGCTCAAGTTGATTCAGGTGCCTGGTATATATGGTCTAAGTTTCACTAGCATAAGGAAAGACAGTTAAAACACACGCATTATAAACTTTAACCTTCGTGCGTTTAGAGATACCATGGCGACTCCAAAGACGCTTATGCAAGATGACAAATGCGTGGCTGGCTTTGCTTATTCTTAAACCCACCTCATCATCAATGGAGTTACTGCAATTGAGAGTACTTCCAAGATATGCAAACTTTGGAATGACTGCCAGCTTTTGTCCGTAGACATAGATCGATGGCTCGACATATGTTTTTCAAGAGTTGGTTGGTACATCAAAACAGTTTTCTTCAAACTGATAGTCAACCCCAATGCAGTGCACGCAGCTTCAAAAGAATCCATTAGGTGCTGCATTTCCATCTCGGTGTGAGTCAGCAAAGCACAGTCGTCTGCATAAAGCAATTCACGTATCACGCTCATCATTGTTTGGTTCTGGTAGTGAAGCGTTTGATGTTAAAAAGCTTACTAGTGGTTCGATGGTAAATGTAGAAACCTTCGCTACTATCCTTGAAAGCTAATTGAAACACCATAGAAAAATAAAGCGCAAATGGTGTTGGAGCTAGTGTATCTCCCTGCTTGACACCGTTTTCTACAGTGATATGTTCTGCAAGTTTGCCCCCGATATTCAGCATAGTTTTCATGTCGTGGTGGAAAAGTTTTAAGATAGAAATCAACTTCTCTGGACAGCCTAACTTTCCAAGAATCAACCAAAGCGCTTTACGGTTTACTGTATCAAAGGCCTTAGTGAGGTCAATGAACACTTGAAAAAGATCTCTGCACTGTTCCTGACATTTTTCTTGCAGTTGTCTGATTGTGAATATCACATCAACTGTCCCTCGACCACTTCTAAACCCACACTGGGATTCTGGCAAAACATTATCGGCAATGTGAAGATTAATTCTTTTGAAAATAATGCGACTAAGAATTTTACCCACAACTGATAAAAGTGAGATTCCTCGGTAGTTGCTGCAATCGTTTTTAGGACCCTTTCCTTTATAAAGCACAACTAACAAAGAGTTTCTTCAATCCTCGGGAATAGTCTCAGTTCTCCAAGCTGTTTGTAATAGAGTAGTCAGACGCCCCATCAACACTGGACCAGCACAATGAAAGGATTCTGTGAGAAGGACGTTCACATCAGGGGATTTACCAGAGTTCAGTTTTTGGACTGCCTCTTCCACTTCCTGTGCTGTAATTTCTTCACCCAAAGTGTCTTCAACCGGTTTAGTTGGAATGGATTCAACTAGCTCTGAATTGAATTCTGAAGGTCTATTTAGAAGATCGTCAGTGTTCTTTCCATCTGTTTAAGATGCCGAATGGGTCGCGAATGAGATGCTTATTATCTTTGCTTCTCAAAGGCGTGATAGAGAAACTAGAAGGGCCATAAACTTCGCGCAATAGACTGTAAAATACTTTGGTGTTCTTAATGTCAGCTGCTAATTGGATCTCATCAGCCCTCTTACTCCACCAAGTATTTTGCATCTTTCTTAATTCGCGCTGTATTTCGGTTTTGATGGAATTAAACCTGGATTTCAAACTTAATAAATCATGAGAACCGGTCACGCACTTGGATAAAACATTATATGCCTTTGACTTAGATTCTAGTAATGACTGTATTGTCACATCGTTTTCATCAAACCAGTCTCGGTTTTTACGCTTTCTAAAGCCCAGTATTCTCTCACAAGCGATATATACAGAGACCTTAAAGTTTTTCTATGAATTTTCGCAAGTTATATTTTCCATTTCCCTTACTAGTTTTTCTTTAACAGCAGCATTTTTTAGACCGGCTACATTGAGGCGTTTAGGTAATTTGGTTCCACAACTACGGTTCCTAGGCTTAACCACAAAGTTCAACTTACCTCGAACAAGTCGGTGGTCAGTCCAACATTCAGCACCTCGCATAGCACGGACGATTTGTACACGCCTTCTGACCAACAAAAAATCTATTAAGTGCCATTGTTTTGAGCCAGGGTGCATCCAGGTAGTTTTGAACTTGTCCTTCATTTGGAACATAGTGTTGGTTATCTGAAACCCCTTTTCCGTGCAGAATTGTAGCAGCATTAAGCCGTTGCTATTAAGTTTTCCGATGCCATGTTTACCTAAAACGTTTCTGCATCTTTTCCGACTCTTGCATTAAAATCACCCAGTATAACGACTTTATCGGCCGAAGGGATCTTAGCAACAAGTTGCCTCAGGCCCTGATAGAAATACATTTTTGTTTCTTCTCATGTGTGTAATGTTGGTGCATACACGCTTACAAAAGTAGCATACTGACCACGAGTCAAAGGAACTCTCATTGATAAAATTCGGTCATTTATACCGCAAGGAAGCTTTTCTAGATAAGAAAGAAGAGAAGTTTTAACTGCAAAAGCCACACCAGATTCTTTTTTTACTTCCATGCGGCTTACCTTTCCAAAAGAAAGTGTAACCTCCGTCTGAAACATTTCCTTCACCTGTCAGTCGGGTTTTAGATAATGCCACAATGTCTAAGCCATAGAGTTGAAGCTCCCTAGAGATTAAAGCAGTGCGTCTTTCATAACGCTTACTCGATGCTGGCAAATCTGAAAGCGTACGAACATTCCAAAAGCCAATCAACATGTTTTTTATTCTTTTTTTCGCAGAAGCTGGATTACGACCGAGCCCAGGCTGCGATACCCTGGGACACCTGCCGGGCCAAACAATGGAACTTACACAGTCATAACTACAGTCATTTTATGTTAATGTTTTATGGTAAGGCCATAGTTACCGAAGTTGTGCGTTAGCTCAGAATGACAGTCTATAAAAATCGTATTAAATAAATGACCGATTTTATATATTACTTTATTATAGTATCAATAATCTAAGCCGACTGCTGTCAACCCCAGTTACGGAACATGTACAGCACTATTGTCTAATTAGAATAAAAAATGGGTTTTTATTTTATTTCCAATTCATAAAAACTTAAAATTTTAAAGTTGCTGTTACGTCATGCATAATTACCTGTGAGAGTGAAGAGTCGAGTGACTTAGGCACATTGGATGTCTTGCATTGCAACTTGGGTGTGAATGCTTGACCCTCCTGTGTTTGATGAGATTCTATGCAAGCAGCACGTGCTGCCTCTTGTAACTGCTTCCTCAACTGAGCCACTTCTTGTTGCTTCTTGTTCAACTCGGCAAAGTTCTTGTTGCTGGTAAACAAGAGTTTCTGCACCTTGGTTGCAAGGGAAGCATGAAGAAATTACATGAGCTAAAAAAATAATTCTTACCTCTATATCTATTTCTTTCATTTTGAAAACTTCCTCTTCTTTATATTTTTGTAATTCTGACTCTTTTTCTTTCAACTTTTAATTTTTGAATCAATTTGAATCGTGTCATTTGATGATCGCATAAATGAAGATGACCTTGATAGCGAGAGACTTTTTTTCTTCATCAAACACGTATCTTTCCTCTTCCATCTTCTTTATTTCTTCTCTGTTCATTGAATGCCATATCAACACACACGAACACATCAACATAATACAGACCCGAAAGAAATAATGGTCATGTTCATCGCATTTTTTTCCTTTTGATGATCCTTCACAACTTCCTTCATTTCGTCCACCAATTTTTTCTGCAAAGTCACTTAGCAACATCATTATCATCATTTCACGCACTCATCTCCACCACCATCAATTCACCCACTCATTTCCACCACCATCATTATTTCCCCCACTCATCTTCACCACCATCATTATTTCACCCACTCATCTCCACCACCATCACTTCACCCACTCATCTCCACAAACATCATTATTTCAACCACTCATCTCCACCACCACCACTTCACCCACTCATCTCCACCACCGACTACAGGAACCACCTTCACGCGGTGTCGGGCCCAACGAAGAGTTCCTATTCACGACGAGAAAAAGCGAGAACATGAGAAACCATCATCCCTAATAGCACCATCACTACAACCCCATACAACATCACCAATACAGCCCCATAAACACCACTACCACCATCAAAAGAGAGAAAGTCGGTTTTTTCCCAAGGTCTGGGTCCACGGCCCTTGTCCCCAGGCCGTCACCTTATAGGGCCCTCAAATCCAAACTTATCCGTGCTGGAAACATTGAACTCAACCCTGGTCCCAAGCAGCCTTGCGGAGAATGTGGGAAAACATCCACACCAAAGGCGTTACGATGTACCATGTGCAGACTCTTTTATCACCACAAATGCAGCGGCTTATCGAGGACGGAAATGGTCAGCTTCCGAGAAACCGACAACTACCAATGCCGGAGCTGCCGCCCGCAGAATCCATCCCACCCATGCACCAAATGCGGAAGGAGCTTCCAAATAGGACAGAACGGGCTTAAGTGTCACTCCTGTAATCTTCCAACTCATCTTAGATGCACCAGACTGACACGGAATGAGCGTGAAAGAGCAAAGACGGGAGCTTTATCTTGGATTTGCTGCCTTCGCTCGACGATGAGTAATGACCAAGAAACGGAAGATGATGAAATGACGACGTTGACAACAATGATAAAGTACCACAAGAGTACGCTAAGTGTAAGCATCCGATCAGGCACAAAGCCCCCAAGGCTACCTGCAACGACTGTGGCGCCCACTACCATCTTGTATGCACAGGCCTCCTGAGAACCCAGAGAGAAGAGATCAGAGATGGACGCCGAGAGTGGAGCTGCTGTCCTGTTCGAGAGGTGACAGAAGTAGACCACGTGCTTTCACTCCCCGCTACAAACCCTCCAGCAACTCTCGTGGAAACAAATACCTCTGCAGCTGAATCTGAGAAAAAACCACAAGCCCAGCTTGATGGCACCTGGTGCACGGAATGCAAAAGAAAAATCCACCGTGGTGCTCGCCGACTCAAATGCAGTCAGTGTAAGAGTCCTTTCCACATCCAATGCATGACTACGATGAGAAGTCAAGCAAATGTGTACCTCCAAACACCTACATGGCGTTGCCCCAGGTGCCGACCACAAGGAGATCAGAAAGACACTGACGACGACACCAAACCAAAGCTCGACAAGACCTCGGCCGGGATCTTCAAGCCACAGATCTGTATACTACAGTATTTACAGGGAAAGCCAACTTCTTGAAGACTTAGCCGAGAAGCACAAGGTAGATGTAATCGCAATACAAGAAACTCGCCTTCTCCCGCGCGATAACTTTCACCAATTATCACCCAGTTCGTAGAGAACGACCAGTACAAGGGGAAGCTCAGGAAGAAGGTCTTCTAACGTATATCAAGAAATCACTATCCTACAAAGTGTGCCGACCACTCAACAATGAAGAAGGAGCTCTTGAAAGACTGTCAATACACAGCAGACCTTGAAGAGCGATTATCCCAAAACTCATCTAACGAGAATGCATCCATCACCTCTGCATATGAATCATTTTGCGCCGCCATCCTTACCGCCGCAAAATCTCACATCGGTCTCAAAGCCGTAGGTATGGCTGGAGTTGGAGAACAACAGAAATCTCTCAGGCTGAAATAGAGAGACACCGCAAGAGCAATGTCCAGTATCCAGTCCGAGCATTACAAAGATCGAGATGCTCAGCTGAAACGTCTGGTTCGGGAACGAAAGGCGGAAATTTGGGAGTGGAAGGCGATGAAAGGAAAGGGAACTAAAGAGATGTGGTCGATCCTCCGCAATCTCACCACAAACAAAACCTCTGACACTACTCGTATCATCTCGGAAAACGGCAAAAATTATGTCAGCCCAAAGCAGAAGGCGAAAGCATTCGTCAAACTGTATCGAAGTGTGAGTTCGCTAAAGGTCGAAAAACCGGACCGTGGTCACAAGAAGATTTTGAATGGTCTACTACGCTCTGAACCGGTTTACTCTGAGAAATGCAGAGTTCACTCTAAGCGAGCTTAATGCAGCCCTCAAAAGCCTCAATCCATCCAAAGCCCCCTGACCTGACATGATCCATCCCAGATTCCTTCGCCACCTTGGTCCTATAGCCGTTAATACCTTATTACGAATCTGCAACCTATCCTGGTTGGCAATGAAGATACCTCAAGCCTGGAGAGTAGCTAATGTACGCCCAGTACTTAAAGCAGGCAAAGACGCCCAGTGTCGATAGCTATCGGCCAATCTCTCTCACCTCGACGATGGGGAAAGTTATGGAGAGGCTAGTAACCAACCGATTACGCTATTTTGCGGAATGTCATAATCTTCTTACACCCTTTCAAGCTGGGTTCCGTACCGGCCGCAGTACAGAGAACCAGCTTCTCCGACTTTCCTAATCTATCAGTGATGGGTTCCAGCACGTACCAATGCAGCGTACGGTAATGGCTCTAATCGACTACTCTAGAGCGAAGGACAAAGTGTGGCGGGACGCGCTTCTTTTCAAAATGCAGCAAATAGGAGTCCCGACCAAGATGCTACGATGGGTCCAAGCTTGGCTTTCCAACAGACTCACATTGACGGAGAAAAAAGCAAAACGATCATTTTGAAGCAAGGCGTCCCACAGGTATCAGTTTTATCACCACTTCTGTTTCTTTTTTATATTAATGACCTACCCAACGGCATCGCTCAATCCAACGTGAGCCTTTTTGCAGACGATGTAGCTGTTTGGAGTCAGGCCTCTGGTCTACTACAAGCAGAACAGAGCTTGCAAACTAACCTGAACCACATCCCGGAATGGAGCAAACGGTGGAAGATGGAACTCTCTGTCCAGAAGTCAGAATGCTCCTTTTTCACCACCAGCACGCACGAAGCTAGCTGGCGTCCCAATTTGAAGCTAAGTGGCCACACACTTAAGTATAATCCCCTCCCCAAGTTCCTTGGTGTCACATATGATCGTCAGTTAACCTTTGTCCCCCATGCAGCGACTGTCGGCAGAAAGCTGCGGAGACAGGCTAGTGCTTTGTGATGCCTTGCGACGACTGACTGGGGCTACGACAAACAAACATTACGGGCTACCTTCATCGCGACGGGCAGATCAGTTGTTGAATATGCGGCGGCCGCATGGCTACCCTGGGTGTCGTCTTCAACTATGGAAAAGCTGGAAACGTGCCAACGATTTGCGGGACGAGCTATCACCGGACAAGTCAAAACCACACCAGTGGAGGCGATCCTTGCCGAGGCTAATCTTCCAAAAATTGGCACGAAAGCCACACAACTCTGCGCCACAGCCCTAGAAAAGTCGAAAAGGATTACACCCGAAAACCCGCTGAGCAGTCAACGCACGAAAAAGCCCAGCTGGTGAGCCAAGGCCGGAGCAGTATGGGAGTCAATCTTCGGAAATACCAGTCCTGCCAAACAGCCAGAACTTCTCCCCCCATGAATGCAGATAGGTGAACATATCTTCGAGGCTTCCGGCAGCAAGTCCGGGGACGCTGAAGCTGACAAGAAATGGGCATTGCAACGACTGGAGGAAGGCTGGAACACCTTTGACCTGGTTTTGTATACTAACGGATCAGCAACGAGTGGTACCGGAACAGGTGGTGGTGAAATTGTCGTTACCACTGGCCACCCTAGCGACCCTCAAGTTCTCCGCTATTTCGCCATTCCCACCGGCAAATGGTGTTCCTCTTACCAGGCGGAAATAAAGGCGGTGGTTAAAGCACTTCAAGTAATCCAGGCGGAAGTGCACGTTCAAGAAGCCCGAATTGTCAGCGATAGCCAATCTATCTTACTTCGCATTCAGGCAACGCACCCATCCCAACCGTGCAACGACAGGGACGAACACACCGTCCTTAAAACACTTTCAATGCTGACGGCACGGAGCTGCCAGGTGACCTTTACTTGGTGCCCGGGTCACTGTGGCATCACTGGCAACGAGCTAGCAGATGCTCAAGCGAAGAAGGGGGCTGACGCTGACCAAGCGGTCGTTGACCATCACTACACCACAGCCAAAGCGATGATACGCAGAGCAACGAGGGGCGGGCCGGCGTCGCATGAACTCACTCAGAGGATCTATGGTAATAGAGGATCGAAGGTCAACAGAAAGAAGAAGGCCAACTGGGAAGAAGAGATCAGGTGACTTTAGACCGCCTTCGATCTGGTCACCATCCGGAACTCAAATATTGGTTGGCAAAAATCAACAGAGCAGTTGATACCATCTGTCGGAAATGTGGCCTAGGTGATGAGACCGCTGAGCATGCCATCTACAAATGTCCTTGTATACATCGACCACCTGCTGAACCCTTTCCTCCTGACACAATGGCATTAAACCCTAAACTGACTCTGATGATATGGGATAAGTAGAAATCGATGTCAGACCTCTCAAACATTTCACAACCCCAACCCCTTCTACACTAACTCACTAACTCGCTTTCACTCATCGCTCAACAACAACAACAACCACCACCATCAATTTACCCACTTATCTCCACCACCATCATTATTTCACCCACTCATCTCCGCCACCATCACTTCACCCACTCATCACCGTTTTATCACTCACATGTTCTAAAATTTCAATTTCATGCTTGCTTGTCATTTCGGCTATAATAATGTCATTATATTAAAAACATGTTTATACACATGATAACGAAAATATACCAAAAAACGCATTGAAATTCCTAGATTTTTCATCAATTTGAAGTTGTAGTTTTTGGATCAAAGTCTTGTATACTTTCTCGTCTTCATCTGACTGCCTTTTTAACTTTTCAATTTCTGCTTGAAGACCTTCCATCTCTTCACTAAGACTTTTTCTTGCATCTTCCACCTCATTCATTTGTCTCTTCAATGACTCATTTTTATCAGCCAACATGCGTAACCTTTCGCATTGAGACTGCCACTCATTTTTGTGCCTTTCTAATTCTACATCTTTAAGCTTCATTTGTTCTTTCAGCTCAGTTTTTAATTTGGATAAATCATCATTGTGTCTTTTCTCCAGCTCCAAACACTCCTTTAATTTTCTCTCCTCTTGTAACATAGCCTCCATGCCAACTTGTAAGTTTTTCAGTTGCTCATGCATCACTGTCTCAATCTCAGATTTGTCTTCACACATCTTCCCCACTTGTTCTTCCAACCGATGCAACTCTTCTTTTAACACACCCTCTCTCTCCACTCCCCTTTCTCTCTCTTCGCAAGCATTTCTCACTTTCTCATCCAACTGTTCCAAGTTCCCCTTCATGACATTTAACGAGTTCTCATTTTCATTCAACTTCTTTTTCAATGCTTCATTTTCGGAAACATCCTTTTTTATCTTTTCCAATTCATTCTCCAAATGATTAGTTTTAGTCAACCTTTCATGTTCCTGAAAAAATAGAAATAATGGTGGGATGGAGAAGTAGTTTGATAAGAATATTCTAACCTGACGTTCTATTTCTTGATTTAATTTCTGTATTTCAAGTTGCAACTTATCATTTTCATTTCTTGCTTCCACCACTACAAACATAACAAGCATGAAATTTGAGTGATAAAACCTAAAGAAATCAACCATCATTATGCTTATGAGTGTACAATTTAGATTTGGAGTTTGCGCTAATGCGTTCAAAGTGCAATTCCTAGATCCATGCTAGGTATGCAAAGTGTCTAGAAAGTCAGCTAAGGGTTTCATGTCTAAATGTAAAAGTAACACTGACTCAATCCCACAACTTATTGAATTTTTATGCGATGGTGTTGAGCCAGTGGATTATTTTCTGTACTATGAAAATTAAGTAAAATCTAGCGGGGATTGCAAGGCGGTGGTAAATGCAAGAATGAGAGCAGGCTGGACGAAGTTTAAAGAATGTAGCGATATTGTAATAATTGAGTTTTTGACTTGAAATAAAAAGACGAGTTTAAGGAAGTTATATTGATAATAAATGTTATGAGAAAATGAGATTTGGTGTTTTAGACAAGATTTGTGAGACAAGAACAGAATACGGTATGGTGAGAATAACTTTTGGTGTAAAGTTATCAGATAGGTTTGAAAATAAAAAGTTAATTGATAGATTATGTTCAAATAGAACTTTAAGACATTGGCTGAAACTAGCGGTGTAAGATGGTTTGGCAAGTGATAAGGATAATGTATGTGAAAACCATTGGTTTTAAAATGAAGGCCAAGCGAAAGAGCAAAAAAAAGAAAAAACTTAATTTCTTTGCTATTTAAAGTGCCTATATTCCAGCTACCTAACCTCGAAGAAGAATTAAAAAAAAGCCCAGAAATTCTTAGATTCCTCTGCCCATTTAAAAAGGGATTGAAAGCTATTGCATTAGTTTGTGTAATTATGAAAATATAATTGAGCATTTGAAAGTGAGTGGGTAACATTTTTTCTATTGAAGCATTTTATAGGTGTAGGTTCTAACAAATTAGATTTGGAAAATCTACTCAAGAATAAATTTTTACATTTAAAATCTTTGAAGTGAAATTGATAACCTTGACGATCAAAAGATGATTTTTGTTCCTTTTGGAAAACATACATTTTTTCGAATTTTCCAGCAAAACTCTTGATTTAAAATAATTAATTTTTTGAATAATGAAATATACTAGTATATTTAATAAAAACCATATTTATAAAAACTGAAAATGTAATAACGATTAAATTTAAATATTTTAAAGGATGTCAAATGCACCCCATCAAAGACTGCACCAAAGCCCAACTGGCTCTTCACTTCAAAGATGATTCATCCGCTTTTGACACGCAGTTCGTGCGTCACAAAGAAAAACCACGTCTTTTTCCTTCTTTCTTCTCAAGATGAAAGTGTACAGCTTGAAAGTTGGCGGCGTTATCGTGTCCAAATACTAACATTCCAATGTCTTCGGCACTAGAACCGCAAAAAGACAATTTTTATATGATGTAGGCCAAGAAATAAGTAACTAGGTTGTAACGAATTTTAGTCAAAAGAGAAGTTGACTCAAAATGACTTACCGTTATATTACAGCACAGAAGGTGGCTAAGTTTACATATATACCCACACTCTTCCTTTATTTTACTTAAAAAACCCTTTCCTTTTGAATCAACTTTACTAATTTCTGACACTATTTTTCTTTTCTACTTCTAGTCTTATATAGAGAAGTGATCTGGTGGAACATGTGGAAGTTGGAAATTGATGAATGGCTTGTGAAAATTGTACAGTTGGTGATGAGTATAGCAACTCGTTTGATGTTCGAGTGGGTGTCCATCAAGGTTGTGTTCTTAGTCCATTACTTTTTGTTATTGTGCTGGAATCTCTATCTTTGGAGTTTCGTTCAGAAGAAACGTTTGGGAGATCTGTATGCTGATGACTTGATGGTAAGTGCTCAGCCCATGCATGAACTTGTCGCTAAGTTAAAAACATGGAGGTCAAAGATGGAGAATAAAGGATTGCGGGTGAATACGGGTAAGACAAAGCTTATGGTTTCTGGTTCGAACCTTGATGTTTTAAAGAAATCTGGAAAATATCCTTGTGGTGCATGTCAAACAGGTGTGGGTAGAAATGCTATTTATTTTGGAGGTTGCAGACAATAGGTGCCCAAGAAATGTAGTGACATAACAGATTCCTTGGTCTCGGATCTTGACTTCAAAAGACTTTCTGCCGTGGTATAGCTCGACCTGTTAATAGAAGATTGGTGAAGGAAGTCATGGTTGGTAATGAAACCCTGGAAGTTGTTTCCTACTTCTGCTATCTTGGGATATGTTATCTGCAAGTAGTGGATGGAAGCTTGCTTCAATAGCACGTTGTAAGTGTTTGGGGTAAGTTTTGCCAACTTCTACCTCTTCTTACTAATCGTTATCTATCTTTATTGATCAGAGGTCGTACCTATTCAACCAGTGTCAGATGCGCTATGTTGTATGCTGCTGAAACTTGGGCTGTAACAGTGTCCACGTTGAACCGCTTTGAATGAAACGACCTGGCCATGATTCACCGAATGTGCAACGTTAGAGCGAATGATAACCTTTATTATGACTTTCTTCTCTCTAAAGTTGGCATTCAGAATGTTGAAGTAGTTTTAGGTACCAGCAGAAAGGTGTTTTGGACACGTGGAGAGTAGCGCTGGTTGGATTTTGCAGATGCGAAAATCGGAGTTAAATTTTTGCAAGAAACCTGGAAAGCCGAAAAAAACTTGGAACGAACTTGTATTGAATGATAAAAGAAAGCTAGGCATGGTTTCTACAAATCCCCTCAATCGCTCTGAATGAAAAAGCCGACTTCGAAAAAGATCTTTCAAAAAGCCTAACCTTTAGTAAAAGAAAACGGGCTATGAAAAGGATTTTATTGATTGATTGATACAACCTACAGCCTACACTTATTTTTAAACCATCAATTTGAAATTAAATTCATCAACTGAATCTATTACTTGAAGCTCAGCTTTCACTAAAATGGTTTAACATCTCGTATAACTTTTTAAGTCTTCTATAAACCAAAGCAAAATCTATTTCCACCCATTCAATAATTAATGTTATTTTTGTACTATCTTTCTTATGAAACCATGTGTTCGCCTCGCATAGGTCTTTCTTACCGCAAAACTATTACAATATTCTTCCTTCTCAATTTCTCCTTCCAATGCCAAAACCTACATGAACCTATCAAACTGCTCATCAACGTAAACCGTCTAAAAAATCGAAAACTCTCTGATATGTTACAACATATCAATAAAATTTTTTCTTCCACTAGCAAATGAGCACAAAACAATCTCACCTTTTTCTCAAAAACTTACACTATTACCATAACCCTATACGAAATCCATATTAATTCTGCCACTTTATTGATATAGTTCTTCCTTAACCAATATACCCTCACCTTCTTATCTTTATTTTCAAACCACCAAAACTTAAGCCTTTCACGTAAAAAGCTTGCATCTTGATTTATCCATCTTACTTCCTGTGAACAGCAAATGCCAATTATTTTTATCAATTTCTCAAAAATTCTATACCTTTACCAAATTGCGTATATTCCAGCTACCCAATCTAGAAAAAGCAAAACTGAAAACAAAACCCAAGAATTCTCAGCACTCTCTGTCCATTTAAAAGCTGCTAGCAACTGGAAACCATGGCTTGAGTTTTATAAAAAATTTAAATTTATTGGAAGATTAAGGAATGTGTAAAAATCCAGTGTGACAACTTTTTTATTAGTAATCTAATTAGATTATACCGCAGTACATCTCTCAGTAACTACTGTTGACAGCAGTCGGCTTAGTTTATTAATACTACAATAAAGTAATGTATAAAAAAGATCATTTTATTTGGGAGAACTTTTTATAGACTGCCAGCCTGAGCTTACGTCCAACTAGAAATTATCGAATTCAAGATCCGATATCTCCACACTTGGGCAGTTTGCCTTGCCATTGTCAACAAAAAGAAAGATCATCCGCCATGACAACGATACCAGAATATCGGTTTTTTCAATACCTGCAACCAGATTCTACTGTTATCCAGTTAATGAAAGAAAAGGAGTCTCAATTTATCTCCGGTACAGTTTAACGTCATGCCCAGGAAAATGCGGATCCACTCAATAGAGCTGAGTGTATTAGCCGCCTGCTGTATACTCCAGCTATTGGGACGCCTACAGCATTATAATCTAATATGGGTATTATTATTATATATATATATATATATATATATATATATATAATGATGTTATTGTTCGTCAATAGTGTTCGAATATGACCATGGCAACAAAGAAAAATATTATTTATTTATATATACATATATATTTTACTAAATAAAGATGTATAGAAAATTATCATAATAAGAGATGAAAATAAATATTATCATAAAATAAATCTATAAATAAGAATGAATAAGTAAGCTATAATAGTAATGATAATAATAATAGTACTAATAGAAGAACAAAATAAAAGTAAAATATTAAATGAATAGAAATAAATAAGAGGAAATAAAGATAAAATAGCTCTTATCTGTGTGTTCTTGTGTGGCTGATCAGAACAATTCGCGCCAGAAAACCTCTTCCGCATGTTTGGCACCAATGTGTGGAAAGTCTCTCTGGTGCACCTTCTCCAGCTTTGCGTCTTATGCGTTTTAAGTTTGCAGCGTTTAGACGGTTTTCTTCTGAGAAGTGCACCATTACTGATCAAGCTACGCCAAGCGGGCCTGTCAGAGGCAGCTTTTAATCACGCAGTGACGTCTATATTGAAGTCCTTTAGATTTGACTTAAAATAATCTTTATAACGTTTGCGTGGGGCTCCGATTTTTTTTTGACCATTTTTGAGCTGACCGTAGAAGAGTCGTTTAGGAATTCTAGAGTCCGCCATACGAGATACATGACCAGCCCATCGTATCTGTGCCTTACGCATCATCGTAATAACACTGGGAAGGTTTGCCCTCTCTAATACTTCAGTGTCTGGGACAAAGTCATTCCAGCGTATATTAAGAATTCTGTGATGACACCTAGTATGGAATTGCTGGAGTTGTTTCTAGTGGCGTCTGTATACTGTCCATGATTCACAGCCATATAGTAGTGTGATCAATATTACGGCTTTATAGACTTTAACTCTCGTGGACTGTGATATCCTTCTTCTCTCCCACACCTTTTTCCTCAATCTTCCAAAAGCAGAGCTGGCTTTGGCAATTCGGTTTTTTATCCTTCTTCTCTCCCACACCTTTTTCCTCAATCTTCCAAAAGCAGAGCTGGCTTTGGCAATTCGGTTTTTGATCTCATCATCAATGTTTGTACGACGAGAAAGTGTACTGCCTAGATAAGTGAAGTTGTCAACTGCCTGTAACCTTTGTCCTTTCACTAAAATGTGTGGTGTGGTAAGGTTTTTCTGGGACAGGTTGAAACATCACTTCCGTTTTTTGGGCGTTGATGATCGAACCGAAGTCGTCACAAGCGGATGAGAATTGATCTACTTCCCGTTGCATCTCTTGCTCAGTCGCAGCGTTGAGCGCACAATCATCAGCGAACAAAAGATCTCTAATTTTAGCCTCGTTCACTTTTGAGAGAGCCTGAAGACGTCTGAGGTTGAAAAGATTCCCATCCTACCGATATCTAATTGGAATGCCAGTTGAACTGTCTTTGAAAGCCTCCATCAGCATTGCTGCAAACATCATGCTGAACGGTGTTGGGGCTAAGACACAGCCCAGCTTGACTTCGTTGGTCACCTGAAATGGTTCTGAGCTTCCACCATCGTTGAGCACTCTAGCTACCACGTCATCATGAAAAAGACGGACCATTTTTACAAATTTTTCTGGGCAACCAAATTTTGCTAGGATTTTCCATAAACTTTCTCTGCTTTCTGAGTCGAAAGCTTTGTTGAGGTCAACAAAAGGGATACAGAGGTCTTGGCGTTGTTCCATACTTTTCTCCTAAAGTTGGCGTGCTGCAAAGATCATTTCAATGGTTCCTCTGCCAGTTCAAAATCCACATTGACTCTTAGGTAGGTGATCTTGCTCTAGGTGCTTCAGTAGGCGGTTCAAGAGAACACGAGCCAAGATCTTTCCCGCAATTGAGAAGAGATGCCTCTATGATTGTCGCATGTACGTTTGTTTCCTTTTCTTTTTAAAAATGTGTACAATGGTAGCTTTTTTAAATGTTTGTGAGAACGTTTCATTTTCCCAATGCGAACGAAACAAATTAGCGAGTCTTTTGGTGAGTGAAATACCACCTGATTTGAATATTTTTGCCGGTATAGCATCAAGACCTGGGTTTTACCTGTTGCCATATGCTTAATGGCTCTGGCGACTTCATCAACAGATGGAAGTGCATCAAGATCTTTGTTTATTTCCACCTGAAGAAGGCGTTGAATCGCTTCGTCGTTGATCTTTGATGGTCGATTAAGAACGCCATTAAAATGTTCGGCCCGTCTTTCTAAGATTCCTTTCTTATCAATGATCAGCTTTGAATCATCAGCACTCAGTATAGGTGTATTTTTTGATGACTGTGGTCCATAGAGGCACTTGAGAGCATCATAAAAACGCCTCATGTCATGGCTGTCAGCACAACCTTGTATTTCTTCGGCTTTTTGGCTGAGCCATGTGTTTTGCAGATTTCGAAGCTTTCTTTGGAAGTCTCTGCACAAGTTTAAGTTTCATTAGACGATCATTTAAGACTTCAGGAAGATCATCTAGTTTCTTCACAAGCTGGTTTTTTCACTCCAGAAAAAGGTATAGCCACCTCCAATTTCAGTAAGCTGCCCTTTGTCTAAGAGACGGGTTTCACTGAGAGCAGCTATGTCAACTTGATAACGCCCAAGTTCTCTGGCTATCAGAGCAGTTCTGCGTTCTAGTCTTTCAGAACTGATAGAGTCTATTAAGGTTCTAACATTCTAAGATGCTAGAATTAAGTTGAGTAATTTTTTAGTTTGACCCAAGGATGGGAAAACTCGCCAGCTGCGATTTGCTGGCCAAGACTATAAAAGGTTATTTTTGAAGCACCTTTTCTAGCTCCGTCCCCATGCAAGGAGGCAAGCAGAGCTATCCTGTAGAGGGCTGCTTGGTCGCTCAAGGGGCTGCCGGACTTCGCTGCTGTTCTAGATTCAGAGAAGAACGACCATATGGCCTGAGCCACTTGTGTGTAGGTTTGCAACTATAGCTTTTAGTGATTCCGCACTTGCTGCTTCGTCAATCTCCTAACGGCAAAGGGCTGGGTAAATTAAATGGTTTTTGTTGCCATGATCTGCGCTGTAATGAGATTTAAATGAAGAAGGCTTGCGCAGCATCGACCTCACTCTATCG
>OZ038326.1:8821535-9123646 GCA_964035795.1 Pterobdella sp. o SKG-2022
ATATATATATATATATATATATATATATATATATATATATATATATTATATATATATATATATATATATATATATATATATATATATATATATATATATATATATATATCTATATTATACATATATATATATATATATACTGATTGGACAATGAAAAAAAAGGCGGTAAAAGAGATGGAAGAGACACTGAATGACAGAAATGACTTATTCCGTAGAATAAGAATGATGAAAAAGAAAGCAAGTGACTTAGCAGGTAACAACTGCATTAAAGACAAAAATGGGAAGGCTGTATTTGCCGAGTATGGTCGCAAAAGAGTGTGGAAGGAGCACATGGAAGCCATCATGAATGAGAAGAATCCGTGGGATGGAATGGTGAATGTAGAAGTGGTTGAAGGTCCTATGGAACTATTTGCTATTAACGAAGTGGAAAAAGGGCTAGAGATCATGAAAAATGGCAAGGCCAGTGAACCAACTGGAATTGTCAAAGAGCACCTAGATGCCTCTCCACATGGAAAGCAAGTTATATTACAAATAGCAAATCAAATCCTCGATGGAAAGGATATGCCTCATGACTGGAGGATGAGTACAGTTGTTCCTATTTATAAGGAGAAAAGTAGCGTTATGGACTATGCGAGCTATCGAGGTGTAAAGCTTTTAAAGCATGGTATGAAAGTGGTGGAAAGGTTGTCGGAGGTTAAGAAGGTTAGTGAAAGTTGACCGAATGCAATTTGATTTTATGCCTGACAGAAGCACAGTGGACGCTATTTTTATAAGGAGAATGCAGGAAAGCAACCTTGAGAAGAATAGGAAGCTCTTCATTTGTTTTGTTGATTTGGAGAAGGCTTTTGATCGGGTGCCAAAGGTGATTGAATGGGCGCTGAGAAAGAAGTTGGTACCAGAAAGGTTGGTTCAGGCAGTAATGTCGATGTACAAAGGAACAAAACGCGGGTTCAGGTTGGAGGTGGACATTCGAAAAAGTTTGATGTTGGTGTAAGTGTCCATCAAGAATCGGTTTTCTCGCCGTTTTTGTTTTCAACAGTGCTCGACATATTGTTTGAAGACGGAAGAAAAGAGGCTTTGTATAAACTGCTTTATCCAGATGACCTTCTCTTGATGACAGAGACTATGGATGAGCTGGAAGCACAATTCATCCATTGGAAGACAGCTTTTGAAGGGAAAGGATTGAAGATTAATCTTGGTAAGACAAAGGTCAGGGAGAGTGACGGTGGTAGTGGGGTTGTTGTCTTGGCTAGAATTAATTCTTGTGGTGTGTGTGGTAAGAGGACTTGAATCAATTGTGTGATGTGCAAAACATGTAGAGTGGGTTTATGAGCGGTGTGCTAGGGTATATAGGGTGTCTTGTAGGATGAATGGAAATTTTGAATGCAGGGTTTGTATGAATGGTTCAAATGAGGAATGTAAGAATGTTTCAAATAGATTTTGAGTGGGTTGGAGAAGGTAAATAGTTATTGTTATCTAAGGGACAAAGTGAATAGTGGAGGAGGAAGTGAGCTAGCTGTTACACGCAGGATAGGGCTGGGCTGGAAGGCATTATACAGTATGTTTTTTATGTTATGTGATATGACACACATGGAATATCAAAAAACAAATTTATAGAACATGTGTAAGGCCTGTCATGACATATGACTCGGAGACTTGGGTGGTAAAGTCTGTTGAAGAGAGTATTTTGAGAAGAGCAGAAAATCGGATGATTCTAATGATGTGTGGTGTGGAGCTAGCTGATGGTGTGAGTAAAACAGAGTTGATGGTTAGATTGGGGTTAGATAATAATATTATTGAAGTAGTGAGACAAGGAAGTTTGAGATGGCTGGGTCATGTTGTGAGGAAAAGGGACGATGATAGTGTTAAGCAGACGTGGATGTTTGTGGTGGAAGGCAGTAGAGGAAGGGGAAGGCCAAGGCTAGCTTGGAAAAATATGATGGAAAACCTTTGCCGTGAGTTTGGGTTAGGCCTTGAAAATTCCTATGACAGGTCGAAATGAAGGAGAGGGTTAGATTGTGGATATATATGGATATATGGATATATGGATATATATATGACTTTTCTTCCAATACTTCCTATCATTCATAGCTGTTTCTAAAGCTTCTTTATTTAGATTAGTATCATCAGTTAATTGGTTGATAAAATTTCGAGCTGGTCTTCCTCTAGTATTTTTACCACCTTTTGGTTCCCATAGTATCAATTTGCGTACAACTTCTTTACTGCGAAAGCAATATCCTGCGAAACTCACTCTTTATGTTGCAATTGTATTGGTTATCTTTGGTAAGTTGTCGTATAGTACATTATTGCTTATACGTTGCGGCCATTTTACATTATTCACAACTTTTAGCATTTTTTTATAGCACCCGTTTAACTTTGTTTCTAACTTTTTGGTCAATGTCCAGGTACTAGATCCATATAGTAGCACAGAGCTCACTGTAGTATGGAAAAAAGCTAATTTCAAGTTTTTTTGGCAAATTTGAATTCCAGCTAGTATTTAGCTTTTGTAGAGCAACCCAAGCTTTACCGATTCTTACGTCAACGTCTTTTTCATTGGAATATATCCAGTATCCCAGATAGGAAAAATCGTTTGTGAGTTTTATGCATTTTTTGTTTTTTGTGGTGAGTTTCAAAAGATTTTGATTGAATGTCATATATTGTGTTTTTTTCTCATTAATATGAAGACCTATTAGTTTGGCTGCCATTTCTACGGTATGCAACAGTTTTTCAGCTATAACCACAGTCTGAAAGTAGGGCAATATCATCTGTGTAGTCCATGTTTATTATACATAGTGCTGAATGTTTCCTACTTCTAGCTTTTTCGAGAGTAAGGCCACAATCAGCTGAATTAAATATTGCTGTTCTCATTGCATAATTTACTGCTATTATGAACAGGTAGGATGCTAGTGCATCTCCCTGCAAAACTCCTGCATGAATTGGGAAAAAACTTGTATCACCATCTAGGGAGATAACTTTAGCAGTAGTGTTTTTTACATAGAAGTAAAATTATATATAAACAAATAAATATATATATATATATATATATATATATATATATATATATATATATATATATATATATATATATATATCTTACAAAAACTTCTTTTTTCTGGTACTCAATACATCCAACCAGTATTTCCTTTTCTTCTGCAACTGAACACAATTTTTAAATTTAAAAGATGATGGAAATATAGCCATACTTGAAACCTTTTTTGATCTTTTCTTCTACCTGTTCATACCATGAGTTGATTTCTTTCAACAAACTTCTGTTAATCTTGTGTCTACAACAAATACAATTATATAATTTATTTATCATTTTCATCTAAAAAACTCAAACAGACTTTTCAGCATAGTCATCAGATTTGCTTCTTTCATTTTTATATTGTATTTTTAATAAGTTTTTCTCTTCCTTCATTTAGAATTATAGAGATCAAGTTATTATTAAAAACTCTTCACAAAACCTACATTAATTTCCCTCAAATTCTTTTTGTACTTCTCAATTGATTGCTTCAGACTTCTTATTTCTCTGTCCTAAAACAACAGATCAATGAAATATGGATATATTTTGCAAAACTACTCAACGCTTTTTTTTTTGTTTAAAAGCACCAAGTTTTTTGTTAAACGTAAATTTTTTTTTATAATCATAAAATACTTTAATTCTTTGGTCGAACTCTGTTTCAATTTTCCACTTTCTTATTCTATCAGCTTCATCGCTTAACTTATCATATATGCTATGTTTTTCGGCACCTTCCATCGAAATAATTAAAGAAGTGAAATCGTCTGCAAAATTGTAGCAGAGTTGTGCATTATATTGACAAAATATAAACTAAAAAAACTTTTTTATTCGAATATTATAGAAAATATTTTAAAATTTTTCTTTATTGAAAGATAGTTTATGCGATGATTATAAATTTCAAATTTATTTTTCGCGCCTTCTTGTTACATTTTAGTTCTCCTCAGACTTTCCAGCATCATCAGTACAACTGTCAAAAACAAATTCAATTGAAGTCCTCCACTCAAAAACATCAACATAGCTCACTTACTTTTTTTTTATTGGTACCATATTTAAACTGAAAAAAATATTAATAATTTAATAGCAACAAAGAACGATGAAGTAGAAATAAAAAAAAAACGGAACTGGTCTAAGTAGTGCATCACGTCAGAGAATCCATGTTTGATCGCCTCATACACCATCACACCAGTGCATCTTCATATTTTAACCATCAGTCAAATAAGTTTTAAAAAGGAAACATACGATAGTAACCTAAGTCCCTTGCGAGGAAGACAGAAGCTGCAGTTGCAAACATCCCTACAGACCGGACAACACCACAGCTAAAATATATATAATCATTTTAAAGCCACATAAATTACGTTTTAAAAGATTAAGAGAATCTGCTTTTTGTGAATTATGACGTTACAAATTATGGAAGATTTTCAGGTCATGCTCAAGTAATGTATCTCACCCTGATGGAAAACGTCCAGATGGGATGAGATTACTACCATACGGTCAAATGATGGTTTGGGATTTTTACTTGCAGAAACACTATTGTTTCTGGCCACATTTCAATATCTGCATTCTGTTCTAAAAGTAGCCGAAAATGCAGACAGCTAAGTTGACAATATATATCAACCTTTATTGTCATCTATAAAGGGGAATGCTCTTGCAAGAGTACTTATATTGGTGAAACTCTGAGGAGCTCCTATACTAGATGAGTGAAGCACGAATCAGATAAAGGTAGTTCTGAACCTGCCAAGCATCTCATTGAAAATCCTACCCATAGGTTCACATGGAACATCTTGGACAGAGCCTCTATTAATACAAGGAAGAGGAAGATCTTAGAAGCATACCACCCATGTTAAATGATCAATTGGACATTAAGTGGCTAACTTTGTTTTGCTTTGGCATCACTTAATGGCTGGGTATTTTCAAGCTTGGTTACTTCTCTTTTTATGTTATTATCTCACCTTGTAATTAACACTAATTTCATTTTCCACCTGGTATTTTCTACAAATCAAGAAAAAATCTCTATAGCAAACTTATGAATGGCTGTTTTAAATCGTTTTACAAATTAGAGAAAATTTTAAAAACAATTTAATTTCAAAAATATTAATATAAATAGCCCATTTTTTAATCTTCTAAAATGAACAATAAAAATGAATGAAGCTAAACAGTGATATGGAACGAACATCATCCAGCAATGCTTCCCTTGCATCTTCTCCATAACGATTCTTGAGGCAAACTCCACAAAACTTTAAATATTTGATTTAAATTTTTTATTTTCAAAAGATTGGAATTTCTTTAAAAAGTGCTCACCTGTCCTTGAATGCCTCTGCATTGTCCAGATCGACAAATTGTTTTAGTGTCACTAGTCTTTTGCCTACATTGGTGGCATGTTGACAACTGAAATCAAAATGGTGTTTTACAAAGTTATAAGCAATAGGAGGCCCATACATAATCTCCCTTGTACTTCTTTTTGATGCTGGCATCCATGTGCACTGCTTGTAACTCTGCCTCACTCACATCACTTGCTTTTGAAAACTTAACCTTCAATTCAGAAGTCTGCAATAATATTCAATAATAATAAATAAAGAATATCCTTATTAGATTATACTGCTGTAGATGTCCCAGTAGCTGGGGTATACAGCAGTCGGCTAATGAAAGCCATTTTTAATTGGGACAAAGTTTTCATAGAACTGCCAGCCCAAGCTAACCTCCAACTTGAAACTATCAGATTTCAAGAAATGCCTTTCCCACACTAAGGCAGTTTGCCTTGCCATTGTCAATAAAGAATGATCCTCCACCAAGCCAAATGACAACGATACCAGGATATCAGTTTGTCGATACCCGTTACTGAAGTCTACTGTTATCCAGGTTATAACAGGAAAGCAGTCTCAAATTGGAGATGCTGTCTTCAGTGCAGTTTAACGTCATGCCCAGGACCATTCAATACTCAAGTTAATAGAATTTAATAATGGTCTTACAAAAAGTTCAATATCAAATATGGCTAATTGAAAATGACACTAAAAAATACTAAACGAATAAAAAATGGATTTTGAAACACTTACAACTCTTACTTTCCTTTTAATAATTTCCTTTTCTGAATCAGAATCCTCATAATTACTAGTGATTTCTTTTTCATGCACCTTTATTGTAATGGTCATTTAATAACATATCTTTAATAGCTAATTTAAAATCCGTTCATATAAAATTTATAAAAAGAAATTATTAACCATATGAAAATTTTCTGCCATTTTTGAAAAGTGTCTCGTCACTCTCCGTGGCAAACTTTTTTTCTTTACAACCTTTTCAGCCACTTCAAAACGAGCCTGAATTTTGTAGTTTCAAATTAAACTGATTAATCATTCATGATTATTAGGTATTATATGCAAGAAACTCCATTGCCAAATTATTAAAGTGAAAGAAATTGATAACCGCCTTTTTTCTTGGTGCTTCACCACGACACTTCGTGTGGTTTAAGTCTTCCAACTGTGAGGCGATTTGAAATAATACATTGAACATATTTTTAATATTTTTATTTACAAAAGAAAATATTACAAATTTCATGTTTTCTTCTCGTTTTTTAGCAAGATATTTCATTATATCGATTTCGAAAAAGTCAATTTCAGACATTTTGTTTAATTTTTGTATTTTTTTTTGGTATATTCAAGTTTCGCGCATTTACGTCGTAGAAATAAGCCATGTATTTTGCAGAAGAGGGTATTTTGAAATTTTTTGATTGGTTAAGTATTTCTATAAGCTGATTGGTTGGAATAACTAGAACAGAAAAAACAAAAGTAAACTTGCTAAACATGCAGGAAATTATAGTTGCTTTGAAAATTTCGTTATCCATATTGGAGTCGTTTTGAGAATTTAAAATTTGTCTAATTACCATTTATACAACTTTGGATTTTTTAAATTTTCGTGTTTATTTGAAGTTATCAATATTGTTGTTTGAATATTAGTAGTATTGATAATGTATACTTGTTCAGAATATGATTCTGTAAAGTATTAGAAAAAGCAAGCAAAAGACATCAAGTTTGAAAATTTGAAATATTACTTGCAAATTTAATAATTAATTTTAAAAATTGTAAAATATCATTTTAAAAAATTACCAATACAACTATTTTTTTAAAGTAAACTATAAATCAAAAAAAGTAAATTACAGCTTTATTTTGAAAATTAAAATTTCATATTAATTATAATTTATGAAAAAAAGGATTAAGATAGAAAGGAAGGAGGGCAGAGGCAAGAAAGGATGCTGGCAGCATTGCCACAAGCAATAGCCAGAGAGATCGAAACCAAACTGCTTCCAGAGTAATTATCGTGTATATAAATTTGTGTAAAAAAAAATCATTCTAACACAATTTTGTGCGTACAATTAATTTTCACAGAAAAAAGTGCATGAAATTGTTTGGGACTTAAAAAAATGAAGTTAAAAATTTAGAAAGTTTGTGTTTTTTAAAACACGTTTTCCTCATTTTTATTTGGTTTCAATCAATTATCACTCAGAATTTGAATGCTGGAAATGTGAAACAGAAGACCAGACATCATCAAGATTTGTTTTTGAAAAAATAATGATAATTACTACAAAAAATATTTTCATTGCCACAGGAAAGAGGTTTACATGCCATCTACTCGCACTCAGGAGAATCATAGAAAAATTGCATAACCACAAGAAAAGCTGTGATAACTTTTATCAATTTCAAAAAAGCATTTGATTTGATAGACTGGTCTCAAATGCTCAAATCTTTGCTGCTTATGGAATTTTCCCATGCAAAATGAGTGAGGTATGAAAACACTACAGCTCTTGTGATGACTCTGGAAGGTAATACTGATATCTTTTAGGTCGATACTGGCGTTTCACAAGGGAACCCACTCACCTCATTTCTTTTCATCATTTGCTTAGATTATACTCTCAGCACCTCAATTTTTCCTCCAGATGGATTGACTCTTAAGAGAAGAGGAAGTCATAGAGTCCCTCGTGAGATACTCACCAAACTTGCATTTGTCAATGACATCGCTTTGATGGAAGATGATCAACAAAGCTGAGTCTCTTCTTCACAAAATTGAGACCACAACTCAAAAAATAGGTCTCTTTCTCAATGCAAGCAACGCTAAAGCAATGCATTTCAATCCCTCTGTAGAGAGTCATATTCATGCTATGAATGGTGACGAAATTGAAAAGGTTGGTGATTTTCTTTACTTAGGAGGTTACACCAACTCTTCATGAGAGATCAACACCCAAATCGGAAAATCATGAAACGCTTTCAACTCTCTAGAAAAAATCTGAAACTCTTGCATTACTACAGAAACATAAGTTAGGATTTTTAAATTTACTGTTAAGTCTATCCTGAATTTTGGGTAATGAACAGCGCTGCAGGGAAGAAAGTTAATGGTACCTACACTCGCATGCTCCGATGAGTCAAAAATATCTCCTGGAAGGACCGCCTATCAAATGCTCAGCTAGACGGTCAAATTCCAAAGTTGTCTACCATAAAAGAAGACGGTTAGCGCTTGCTGGACATGTAACTTGGCACAACGAGCCTGCAAAAACTCTGTTGTTCTGAACGCTGGAAGAGTGTCGTAGAAGAGGTCGTCCAAGTATAACACTGGAAGACGTACTTCAAAAAGACACAGGGCTAACTTTTAACGAATTACGTACTGCTATGGATAATAGACAAGTATGGAGAAAAAATTACGTCGTCACCGAACTGAAGATCGGAGGCATTACTAATACTACTACTTTGTCGCTTTTCTAGTTCAATAAATTAGTTTAAAGTTTGAGTTTGTTCTTTGAAAAAATATTTAGAACAGAAATCGTTATAAAAATGTTTTACTTTAAGGTAGCTTTTTGGGAGTTGGCGGATGCATAGAGATTATTGATGAAAATTCGGCAATATTAAATTTTTGTAGTGAATCATCATTTTTTTTCAATACCCTGAACACCCTTGTTTTGGTTGGGTGCTCTTCATATCCCCATCAAGACCGTCCAGTGGTTGAGGAGCTCAGCCGCTCTCATGGGGTTGGTCCACAGACTCGGACCCAGTGTGGTACTTATTTTGGGGCAAGTGAAGAGGTGAGGGTAAGTATGACAGAGTGGGCATGATGGTGAGATTTTGTTGAGGTATGAGAAGATGATAGGTGATTTGTTTGATCTGAGCTGGGCGAGTTTGATGGTTTAAGGTGGTTTCAGAATCATGAATGGGTGGGGGTTGTTGAGGGTTTTGTTGTGAGTGGATGATATGGAGTCATGAACTATTTTTGTGTGTATTGTTTTCATGTTGTTTTTTATTTGTGTGTGAGAGGTGGTCTGGGAGGGGGGTTTGTTTAGGGTGTAGTTGTTGTTGTTGTTGAATGTGGATTGTTTTTTGTATATGAAGTGGTGAGCGGGTGTAGGGGATGAGTGGGGTGGGGGGCTTTTTGTATGAGTTGTGATGCAGGAAGTTTGAGATGGTTTTGGAGTGGGAGGAATTTTGTCTCTGAGTGGAGGTGTTGGTGTCTTGGGTGCAGCCAGGGACTCTTCTCAGGGCTGCGTTTTTTGGAGTTTTTTGAGGGAGGTGGATGAGATGATGGGTGAGTAAATGGTGCTGGCATATTCGATGATGGGAAGGAGTAATGTTTTGTATGTGGTGATGAGTGTTTTCTTGCTTTTTCCCCAGTGTGTAGATGTGAGGAGTTTTAAGAGATTGAGTGTTTTTTTTTTGCTTTTGGGATGGTGTTGTTTGTGTAGGTGGAGAAGTTTAGTTTGGGGTCAAAAGTTAAGCCAAGGATGGTAGGGTTGGAAGTGGTGGGAATGGGAGTGTTGTTTATGTTGATGTTCAGTGGTTTGTTATATCCTGAAAGGTCGGGAATCATGAGTTTGGTTGTGGTTTTGGTAGGATTGATTTGTAGGTTGTTGTTGTGAGCCCATGAGTGTATCTTGTTATGATATGGAAGGAGGTTTTCGATAGCTATGTTGATGTTATAGTGATGTCGTCTGCGTAGATGATGAGGTTGACTGAGTTGATTTTGGGGAGTGGTATGTCTGAGAGGTATATGTTGAAAAGTGTGGGTGATAGGACGCCCCCTTGGGGAACTGCTGCTTTGATGTTTGTGTGTGGATGTGTGATTGTTGTATAAGGTGTATTGTTGGTGGTCTTTTAGATAGTCGGTATGAGGAGGAGAGTGAAGGGTTTTTTTTGGGTTTGGCGATAAAAACGATTTTGGAGGTTTTCCATGTTTGAGGTATGGTGTTTGTGTTGATTGCGGAGTTGAAAAGATTGGTTAAGTGTTTGATGGCTATGGGTCCTAGGTATTTGAGGTGTTTGACGTTTATATTATCAGGTCCTGTGGAATTGTTGTTTTTTGATTGTTTTATTGCGTGAGTGGTTTCTGTTTCTGTGATTGTTATTGGGGTAAATATGAGTGATTTGGTGAGTTTGTTTATTATTATGTAAGTGGAGTTGGAGGAGTGTTTTGTGATTGATTTAAAATATTTGTTTAGTGTATTGGCCTTTTGTGTGTCTCTGTAGGCTGTTTTGTTGTTGTGGGTGATGGTTGTGTTGGTGGGAGGGGTGGGTTTTTTAGGGTTGAAGGCCTTTACTGTAGACCATAGGACGTGGCATTTTTTCTTGTGATCCCAGTCGGCTTTCAGATACTCTTCCCATTTTTGTTTTTTGTGTTGTTGGATGAAGTGGTTGAGTGTGGGTAGTGAGGGATCTTTGTTATTAAGGGCTCTGGTGTGGTTTCGTTTAGATATGAGTGTGGTGATGTTATCGGAGAGTGAGATATGGGTGGGTTTTATTTTCCTTTGAGAATGTTTTGCGGTCTGATTCGGGTATAGCATTTGTAATGAGGTTGTTTTCTGTGTGGGGGTCTTTGTGGAGGAGGTTGTTTTCTGTGTGGGGGTCTTTGTGGAGGAGGTTGTTTTTGAGTGTGTGTTTTGTGTCCTTGGTGTATTGGGGCCAATTGGATTTTTTGTAGTTGGTAAGAGTTCTGAGGGGTTTAGTTGTGGGAATTTTGTTTTTTTTTGGATGTGATGAGGATGGGAAAATGGTCGAAGTTCAGAGCTTTAAGTGTTTGCCAAGTGAGTGAAGTTATGAGTTGGTTTCTGTGGTCCGTGAAGGGAGAGATTGTGAGTGAGCATTGAAGTCACCCGTGATTATGGAATTGGGAAGGCTTGTGAGGTGGATGAAGAGGTTGGTGATTGAGTTGTCTGTTGGTGTTGGGTGGGAGATAGACGTTTGAAATGTGTAGATTGGTGTGCTTGAGGTGTATTTTTATGGTGAAGAGTTCGATTTTATTGGTGGTCAGGTTTAGGAGGGTGGGGATTTGTAGGAAAATGTTTTCATTATTAATAAAATCTTTTTTGCTTAGTAATGTTGTTGCTAGATTTCTTAGGACTTGTTGGTCCAAAGGTTTTATTTGCCGCATTATTATCAATGATTTTCACCATTTTGTTCATTGTCTTCATACATTTTAACGCATATTCTATAGATGCTTTTTTTATCTTTTAGTTCACTAACAACTTTATCAAATTCTTTTGATAATAGTTCGATGGATACATTATTTTGTTGTTGTTGTGAATTTTATGTTGATGGTTCTAATTGTGTCGAAAAATTATTTCTCCATCATTATCAGTTCTACTAGCGATGTAATGTATATGCTTACAGATTGTTTCAATCCATAATCCACACATGAATGCAAACATGTTGGGCAATCAAGGCATAACGATTCTCTTGGCATCCTTCAGGTGTTTTTTGGTTGTTTCAACAGTTTAACGTCGATTTATGGAAAAATTTAGTAAATTATTAAACAAAATAGCTAGAATTTCCCGCAATTTTTCTTACCATAATACGCTTAGTTTTTGGTTATTGTTTGTGCATTCAGTAAACGTTTATCTTTATTTTGTAAATTTTTCAACAGCAACATTTCCATATTAAGATTTTCATCATAGCTCTTCCTCATTTGAACAACATGCTTATTCCATTTTCCTTTGTTATTCTTTAAAAAAGCTTCTCTGCACTTTAGGGTGGTGTGCTTCATTACCTTATTGATGCCACTATTATTACCTTTATTTTTTATACCACAATGTATTTGTATTGTAATTTTCTTCCTTTTCTTACTGGTTGTTTACAGTGCTTTTCCATCCCATTGTGTGAGTAGACCTTTTGTATGCTATTAAGTGTTTTTTTAATTATGTTTTTTTTGCATATCTAATATGATTAGTATAATAAATATAATTAATTTCAATACTTTCATTGCTGTGAATGCCTTTGTTAAGCTGCCTCCAATATTTTCATATATTATTTTTATTAAAACACTCGTATACATTGTTATAATTATTCCATTAAGTTATACATAATTGTTTTTTATATATAGTTATATATATCAATAATTAGTTCATGTTCGGTTTTTAATTTTTATTTCATTATTATTGCTTTATGCCCATCCATATATTTACGTGATAATGATTGAAAATTAACTAGAATTTTTTAAGTTGACAACCTTTAGTAATTGAATATATTTGGTGCGATCAATGTCCAATTTTTGAAATAAATTAGTAAACATTGTTTTCCTTTCTAAATGTGATTTTTTCAAGTATCTAGCTGATGCGTCAGAGTCGCTACACAAGTTTATTAGATTACATTATTATTACAATATTAGATTACATTTAGCGCCACCTTTGGATTATGGGCCTATCAAAGAGGTTATTGTTGGTAATGCCACAATGGATGTAGAACCGAAGTTTTGCTATCTTGATGATATGTTGTGTGCAGGTGGAGGTTGTGAACTGGCAGTTATCACCAGATGTTTAGTTTTCAGAGGTAAATTTAAAAAACTGTTGCCCATATCACATCACCTTGGAACTTCGTGGCAAATTATACACACCTTGTCTGCGTTCTGCCTTATATGGTAGGGAAAACTGGGCTCCAAAAGTTGCTGTTTTGCAAAAGCTACAGCGCAACAACAATAAATAGCCAAGATTAGGGGTGCCACACCACAATTTGTATCTGAACCTAATCGGCTTTATTTCGAGGAATTGTTTGCCCAAAAGACATCTGATCTCTTCATTGTTTACATACAAATTTTTTGATGATGCTTTGATTAGCCTATTAACTATCCAGACTAATAAATTTGCTGTCAGAAAAAATAAAAATTTGTATGTAAACAATGAAGAGATCAGATGTCTTTTGGGCAAACAATTCCTCGAAATAAAGCCGATTAGGTTCGGATACAAATTGTGGTGTGGCACCCCTAATCTTGGCTATTTATTATGGTTTGATTCATATTAGGATCAAAATCCTAATGTGAAAAACAAAAATTGTTTTGGATTAGGAGGTGATCTTTTTATGAAATTTGTAGATACCCTCACAACTAAAAATGCTTAGCCATACCACTTGTGCTTTGATGATTTTTTAACGAGTTTAAAGCTTATGGAAGCATTAGAAAGAAATCCTTCAGAGCAACAAGAACTATCAAGGAAAACAGATTAGAAGACTGCCCACTTATGAAAAAATCGTTGATGATGTAACAAGAGAGAAGAAACTTTAAATTTTTTTGTGATAAAGAGAAAGAGATAATTTTAGTTAAATGGAGATAACAATGTTGTAAATATATGCTCAAATACTGTAGTGATTGAGTCTGTCAAGTTTCCAGATACTCATCAGTTGCAAAGAAGCGCATCCTGATAAAGCAACCACACTTGATAAAAATGTAGAATGAAAATAAGCGTGGTTAAGATGGATAAAAATATATCGAACTATAGAGTGCCAATCAGAGGAAAAAATGGTATCCAAGTATCATCACATATATGATTGAGGCTGCATTGAATAATGCTTAACAACTTCAAAAAGGAGCCTACAATAATTCTAGACTTTCGAAGAAATGTAGCAACATTCTATCTAAGGCGATATTCTGCTCTACTTCAGCAAGGTTGGGGAAGACCTCAAAAAATTCTTGATGATATTTTTTACGGAGGTCTGTTAATATTCCTGCTAAAATACCTAAAGCCACCCGTAGCGCAGTTTCTGCTCTTTCTTCTTGTATTCTGGAAGCGGTAAATATGTCTAGCTATGCGCTCAAGTTTTTCTTTGCAGCCAATTTAACTGCACTGCGCAAGAAAGATATACGCATCAGACCCATAGCAGTCGGCAATGTATTTCGCAGACTTACATCAAAAGCCCCCTGTCATCCAGTCTATAAAAGATCATTTTTCCCCAGTTCAACTGGGTGTTGGTGTGCCAAAAGGTTGCGAAGCTGCGGCCTACGCTGTCCGTTCCTTATTTCTGAAACGTGATATTTCTCCGTGCTAACGCAAAAAATGGGATGATTCTCGTCAAACTTGACATGAAAATCGCGTTTAACACTATTCGGCGTAACTACTTTCTAAAAGCCTGTTTTCTGGGAGCCCCTACACTATCGGCTTGTGCACCATGCATACGCTACATTGAGTGATCTTCTATTTGGTTCAGACATAATCCAATCCCAAACTGGAATTCAACAAAGCGACCCTCTGTAGCCTTTATTTTTTGCCCTTGGTGTAGACGAAGTTGCCAGAAACGTATCTACTCCTTTGAACATATGGTACCTTGATGACGCCAATCTGGGGTGCTCTTTCGACTGTGTCAGAAAAAATCTTGACTTTATTATTCCTGCCTTGTCACGTGTTAGTCTTTCCATCAGCCCCGACAAATCGGAGATCATCAACATAGGTTGTACTTCTGATGAGTTCGAATTAGCAACAACATTGAAATTATAGTCGACTAAAAGTAAAAACCTGTTTATCATTTGCAATGACCAGCAAGATGTCTTCAACATTGAGACAAGGTTGACCAGGCAATTTGGCGTATCTCACCTCTTCCATCCAAGACTTCACACTTAAATAATCATTTGGATGTAAAGAATTTGATAGAAAGTGGAAATTTCGAATGTTGATTATATCTTTTTTTCGCAACATCCGGAATTGTAGAAAAGGTTTTATTTCTTTCAATATAAAGTCAAAAGACATTCTTGTAGATTAAAATTTTATACAAAAAACGTATTTTTAATATTTCACCTTTTATAACTTTATCTGCTATTATAGCTCTTTCCATAGGCCTAAGATTAAGATGTTGAACATTCATTTAATGTCCTTCGTGGGAATATATTCCCACTTCTCTTATAAAATTTGAATAAACAAAAAAAACTATGGCACAATTAAAATGTTTTGGTAAAATTGTATTTTACCTGAATTATAATTTTTTGCAACTATTCTTGCTTTACAAATGTTGCTTCCTATTTTTGAAGTTCCCTGTGTTTTTGAAGAACTTTGAAATGATCTTTTTGGTTTATACACACCATTTCAGCAACAATAATAATATTTTAAACTATATGCAGATTTGATATATATATTTTAAACTATATGCAGTGGGTGTTGAAGGAGTGGGTGTTGGAGGGTGGATGTTAGAACGTGGCTGTTGGAGGAGTGATTTGGAGAGTGGATTTTGGAGCGTGGGTGTTGGAGGAGAGGGTGTTGGAGAAGTGGGTGTTGGAGAGTGGGTGTTGGAGGAGTTGGTGTTGGAAGGTGTATGTTGAAGCATGGGTGTTGAAAGAGTGGGTGTTGAAGGGGTAAGAGTTGGAGAGATGGATGTTGAAGGTGTGGGTGTTTGTAAAAGGTTTTTATGAAATAATTTCATAGGTTACTTTTTTCATAACTCGTCAACTCTATCTTAGAAATTCAATTGTTGCATAGTTTTAAAAAGTTTTTTGAAATATTTTTTTCCTATATTATCTTAAATATAGAACATTGAGTAGAATAAACGAAATAGGAAATTTTCAAACATAAATGACAATGAAAATTTTCTAACTAACAATTATAAAAATGAAAAATTCATCAAGCTGATACCAAACAAATAAAATAATTGTCAACTACAATGCCGCATCAAGTACTGCATTCCTGCAGGCAAAACACTGAACTTCCAGCACCACACCTACCTATCCATTGGGGCTTTCTTAATCACAGTCAATGTCTCCAATGACTACAACCATTTCACGTTGACCCATCAAATCATTACACAAAACCCACTCACTCCAAACTTTTTCATCTTTCATAACTCTCCAGTTAATTCATCCTCTGGGCTTTTAAACATCACACTTTATTACCCTTTAAGTTTACCTCTGCCTTCGGAAGTTCTAGCCATCATAGACTACAAAGAACCCTCGCACCATCTCATCGAGTATGAACTTTTTCACAAAACTCCAATCCTCTTGACACCCCCCTACATTTCCAGCCTACTCACTTTGTCCAACTTATCATTCTCCTTGCCTCAAAAGTTTATGTCTTATACTTTTTTATATTCCCATCAAACACCAGGACTTTACGATACGTCCCTTTTCCTTCAAAACTCTGCTTCGAACTTTTCCATTCATTTGGAGGTTCTTTCTCATTATGTTCTTTGCCATGCATTTTACACTCTTTAATAAATTTCTGAACCTTCTTAGATAGCCATTTTAAAGCCAATCTCCAACTTGTCGGTGGAATTTCTGCGCAAGCCAGTCTTCTCTCCACCCAACCACTTCTTTCCTGGCTTTGGTAACCATAGCAATATATTTGCAGTCAAAAGAAGAATTTATTGCAGAGGCAATTACAAAGGTTAGTTAAAAATTATGAAAGCTTCTATGAATACCAAATTTGATTTATCTTTCAATCGGCTTCTGTATCTGCGAACCAATTATATAATGTCTATAATTGAGATACGAAAAATAGTCGTATTAAAGTTTTTTCCAAACTTAATGTTACCTTACATTTTTTAGGAAAAAATTTATACCTGTTTTAAATTTAGTGAAGAAATCAAAACTCTTGCTTCTGAAATTGCATCACACGAATCTTTCATATCACGCACACAAGACAGAGATTCAATGGAGTGGAAAAGGAAGCTTCGTGTTGTTTCGTAGATTAACATTTTGATCTTACAATTGAAACTTTCGCGAATGACAACATACAATGCACTCCATTCTGTCGCTGTGAGACTGGAGTTATTAGTTACGTAAAAGTAAAATGAGAATAAAGATGACAAAGTAGTTGGATTAGTGAAATGGATGTGACAAGGAAGTTGGATGTTTGGGATGGATGTAACAAGGATGTTGGATGGTGGGATGAATGTGACAAGGAAGTTGAATGGTTGGAATGGAGGTGACAAAGAATTGGGTGGCGGGATAGATTTGACAAAGAATTTGGATGGTTGGGAAGAATGTGACAAGGAAGTTGGACGGGCAGAATGGAAGTGACAAGGAAGTTGGGCGAGTGGGCTGGATGTTACAAAAATGTTGTATGGTTGGAATGGATATGACAAGGAAGTTGGATGGTTGGCATGGATATGACAAAAAATTGGATTGAGGGATGGATGTGACAAGGAAGTTGGATGGGTGGTATGGATGACAAAGAAGTTGGATTGCGGAATGGAAGTGATAAGGAAGTTGGACGGGTGTGAAGGATGTGACGCAGAAGTTGTATGGTTGAGAGGGATGTGACAAGGAAGTTGAAGGGTTGGAATGGATGTGTAAAAGAAGTTGGACGGATGAGATGGATGTTACAAGGATGTTGGATTATGGGATGGATGTGACAAGGAAGTTGGACGGGTGGGATGGATGTGTCATAGATGTTAAATGATAGGGATGGATGTGACAAGGAAGTTGGAGGGTAAAGATTGATGTGACAAGAAAGTTGGAGGGTAGGAATTGAATGACAAGGAAGTTGGATAGGTGGGATGGAAGTGATAAGGAATTTGGGGGGGTGGGATGGATGTTAAAAGAACGTTGTATGGTTGGGATGAATATGACAAGAAAGTTTGATGGTTGGCATGGATGTGAAAAAAAATTTGATGGTTGACACAGATGTGAAAAAAAATTGGATGGTTGGTATGAATGTGACAAAGAAGTTGGATGGTTGGGAATGATGTGACAAGGAAGTTGGATGGATGGGATGGATGTTAAAAAAACGTTGTATGTTTGGGATGTATATGACAAGGAAGTTTGATGGTTGGCATGATGAAAAAAAAAAATTGGATGGTTGGCATGGATGTAAAAAAAAATTTGATGATTGGCATGGATGTGAAAAAAAATTGAATGGTTGGTATGGATGTGACAAAGAATTTGAATGGTTGGAAGGGATGTGAAGAGGAAGTTGGATGGTTGGATGGATGTGACAAGGAAGTTGAATTGTGGGATGGATGTGACAAGTAATTTGGACGATGGGATGGATGTTACAAGGATATTGGATTATGGGATGGATGTGACAAGGAAGTTGGACGGATGGGAGTGATTTTTTAAAGATCAGGATGGTTGGAATGAATGTGACAAGAAATTGAATAGTTGGCAAGGATGTGAAGAAATTGAAGGGTTTGCATGGGTGTGAAAAGAAAGTTGGATGGTTGGAATGGATATGACAAGGAAGTTGGATGGAGGGTGGTATAGATAAGGAAGTTGGGCGGGTGGGATGGATGTTATAAGAACGTTGTATGTTTGGGATGAATATGACAAGGAAGTTTGATGGTTGGCATGATGAGAAAAAAAAATTGGATGGTTGGCATGGATGTAAAAAAAAATTTGATGATTGGCATGGATGTGAAAAAAAATTGAATGGTTGGTATGGATGTGACAAAGAATTTGAATGGTTGGAAGGGATGTGAAGAGGAAGTTGGATGGTTGGATGGATGTGACAAGGAAGTTGAATTGTGGGATGGATGTGACAAGTAATTTGGACGATGGGATGGATGTTACAAGGATATTGGATTATGGGATGGATGTGACAAGGAAGTTGGACGGATGGGAGTGATTTTTTAAAGATCAGGATGGTTGGAATGAATGTGACAAGAAATTGAATAGTTGGCATAGATGTGAAGAAATTGAAGGGTTTGCATGGGTGTGAAAAGAAAGTTGGATGGTTGGAATGGATATGACAAGGAAGTTGGGTGGAGGGTGGTATAGATAAGGAAGTTGGGCGGGTGGGATGGATGTTATAAGAACGTTGTATGTTTGGGATGAATATGACAAGGAAGTTTGATGGTTGGCATGGATGTGAAAAAAATTGGATGTTTGCATGAATGGGAAAAAAAAATGGATGGTTGGCATGGATGTGACAAAGAATTTGGATGGTTGAGATGATGTGAAAAGGAACTTGGATGGATGTGACAAGGAAGTTGGATGTTTGGAATGGAAGTTACAATTAAGTTGGATGATTGGAATGGATGCGACAACTAAAGAAGAATGTGGGATGGATGTGACAAGTAATTTGGACGGGTGGAATGAATGTGACAAATAAGTTGGATGGAAGGTATTGATGTGACAAGGAAGTTGGATGGATGGGATGGATGTTACAAGGATATTGGATTGTGGGATGGATGTGAGAAAGGAAGTTGGACGAGTGGGATGGATGTGTCATAGAAGTTGGATAGTAGGGATTGATGTGACAGGGAAGTTGGACGGATGGGATGGATGTTACAAGAATGATGGATTGTGAGATGGATGTGACAAGGAAGTTGGATGGTTGGCATGGATGTGAAAAAAATTGGATGTTTGCATGAACGTGAAAAAAAATTGGATGGTTGGCATGGATGTGACAAAGAATTTGGATGGTTGGGAGGATGTGAAAAGGAACTTGGATGGATGTGACAAGGAAGTTGGATGTTTGGAATGGATGCGACAACGAAAGTGGATTGTGGGATGGATGTGACAAGTAATTTGGACGGGTGGAATGGATGTGACAAATAAGTTGGATGAAAGGTATTAATGTGACAAAGAAGTTGGATGGATGGGATGGATGTTACAAGGATATTGGATTGTGGGATGGATGTGAGAAAGGAAGTTGGACGAGTGGGATGGATGTGTCATAGAAGTTGGATGGTAGGGATTGATGTGACAGGGAAGTTGGACGGATGGGATGGATGTGTCATAGAAGTTGGATGGTAGGGATTGATGTGACAGGGAAGTTGGACGGATGGGATGGATGTTACAAGGATATTGGATTAAGGGATGGATGTGACAAGGAAGTTGGACGGATTGGAGTGATTTTTCAAAGATCAGGATGGTTGGAATGAATGTGACAAGAAAATGAATAGTTGGCATGGATGTGAAAAAATTGAAGGGTTTGCATGGGTGTGAAAAGAAAATTGGATGGTTGGAATGGATGTGACAACGAAGTTGGATGGAGGGTGGTATAGATAAGGAAGTTGGGCGGGTGGGATGGATGTTACAAGGATATTGGATTATGGGATGGATGTGACAAGGAAGTTGAATGTTAGGGTTTGATGTGAAAGGAAAGTTGGACGGATGGGAGTGATTTTTCAAAGATCAGGATGGTTGGAATGAATGTGACAAGAAATTGAATAGTTGGCATGGATGTGAAGAAATTGAAGGGTTTGCATAGGTGTGAAAAGAAAGTTGGATGGAAGGTGGTATAGATAAGGAAGTTGGGCGGTTGGGATGGATGTTTTAACGTTGTATGTTTGGGATGAATATGACAAGAAAGTTTGATGGTTGGCATGGATGTGAAAAAAATTGGATGTTTGCATGAATGGGAAAAAAAATTGGATGGTTGGCATGGATGTGACAAAGAATTTGGATGTTTGGAATGGATGTTACAATTCAGTTGGATGATTGGAATGGATGCGACAACGAAAGTGGATTGTGGGATGGATGTGACAAGTAATTTGGACGGGTGGAATGAATGCGACAACGAAAGTAGAATGTGGGATGGATGTGACAAGTAATTTGGACGGGTGGAATGGATGTGACAAATAAGTTGGATGAAAGGTATTAATGTGACAAGGAAGTTGGATGTATGGGATGGATGTTACAAGGATATTGGATTGTGGGATGGATGTGAGAAAGGAAGTTGGACGAGTGGGATGGATGTGTCATAGAAGTTGGATGGTAGGGATTGATGTGACAGGGAAGTTGGACGGATGGGATGGATGTTACAAGGATATTGGATTATGGGATGGATGTGACAAGGAAGTTGGACGGATTGAAGTGATTTTTCAAAGATCAGGATGGTTGGAATGAATGTGACAAGAAATTGAATAGTTGGCATGGATGTGAAAAAATTGAAGGGTTTGCATGGGTGTGAAAAGAAAGTTGGATGGTTGGAATGGATGTGACAACGAAGTTGGATGGAGGGTGGTATAGATAAGGAAGTTGGGCGGGTGGGATGGATGTTACAAGGATATTGGATTATGGGATGGATGTGACAAGGAAGTTGAATGTTAGGGTTTGATGTGACAAGAAAGTTGGACGGATGGGAGTGATTTTTCAAAGATCAGGATGGTTGGAATGAATGTGACAAGAAATTGAATAGTTGGCATGGATGTGAAGAAATTGAAGGGTTTGCATAGGTGTGAAAAGAAAGTTGGATGGAGGGTGGTATAGATAAGGAAGTTGGGCGGTTGGGATGGATGTTTTAACGTTGTATGTTTGGGATGAATATGACAAGAAAGTTTGATAGTTGGCATGGATGTGAAAAAAATTGGATGTTTGCATAAATGGGAAAAAAAATTGGATGGTTGGCATGGATGTGACAAAGAATTTGGATAGTTGGGAGGATGTGAAAAGGAACTTGGATGGATGTGACGAGGAAGTTGGATGTTTGGAATGGAAGTTACAAGTAAGTTGGATGATTGGAATGGATGCGACAACGAAAGTGGATTGTGGGATGGATGTGACAAGTAATTTGGACGGGTGGAATGGATGTGACAAATAAGTTGGATGAAAGGTATTAATGTGACAAGGAAGTTGGATGGATGGGATGGATGTTACAAGGATATTGGATTGTGGGATGGATGTGAGAAAGGAAGTTGGACGAGTGGGATGGATGTGTCATAGAAGTTGGATGGTAGGGATAGATGTGACAGGGAAGTTGGACGGATGGGATGGATGTGTGATAGAAATTGGATGGTAGGGATTGATGTGACCGGGAAGTTGGACGGATGGGATGGATGTTACAAGAATGATGGATTGTGAGATGGATGTGACAAGGAAGTTGGACGGATTGGAGTGATTTTTCAAAGATCAGGATGGTTGGAATGGATATGACAAGGAAGTTGGATGGAGGGTGGTATAGATAAGGAAGTTGGGCGGGTGGGATGGATGTTAAAAGAACGTTGTAAGTTTGGGATGAATATGACAAGGAAGTTTGATGGTTGGCATGGATGTGAAAAAAATTGGATGTTTGCATGAATGGGAAAAAAAATTGGATGGTTGGCATGGATGTGACAAAGAATTTGGATGGTTGGGAGGATGTGAAAAGGAACTTGGATGGATGTGACAAGGAAGTTGGATGTTTGGAATGGAAGTTACAAGTAAGTTGGATGATTGGAATGGATGCGACAACGAAAGTGGATTGTGGGATGGATGTGACAAGTAATTTGGACGGGTGGAATGGATGTGACAAATAAGTTGGATGAAAGGTATTAATGTGACAAGGAAGTTGGATGTATGGGATGGATGTTACAAGGATATTGGATTGTGGGATGGATGTGAGAAAGGAAGTTGGACGAGTGGGATGGATGTTACAAGGATATTGGATTATGGGATGGATGTGACAAGGAAGTTGGACGGATTGAAGTGATTTTTCAAAGATCAGGATGGTTGGAATGAATGTGACAAGAAATTGAATAGTTGGCATGGATGTGAAAAAATTGAAGGGTTTGCATGGGTGTGAAAAGAAAGTTGGATGGTTGGAATGGATGTGACAAGGAAGTTGGATGGAGGGTGGTATAGATAAGGTAGTTGGGCGGGTGGGATGGATGTTACAAGGATATTGGATTATGGGATGGATGTGACAAGGAAGTTGAATGTTAGGGTTTGATGTGACAAGAAAGTTGGACGGATGGGAGTGATTTTTCAAAGATCAGGATGGTTGGAATGAATGTGACAAGAATATGAATAGTTGGCATGGATGTGAAGAAATTGAAGGGTTTGCATAGGTGTGAAAAGAAAGTTGGATGGAGGGTGGTATAGATAAGGAAGTTGGGCGGTTGGGATGGATGTTTTAACGTTGTATGTTTGGGATGAATATGACAAGAAAGTTTGATGGTTGGCATGGATGTGAAAAAAATTGGATGTTTGCATGAATGGGAAAAAAAATTGGATGGTTGGCATGGATGTGACAAAGAATTTGGATGGTTGGGAGGATGTGAAAAGGAACTTGGATGGATGTGACGAGGAAGTTGGATGTTTGGAATGGAAGTTACAAGTAAGTTGGATGATTGGAATGGATGCGACAACGAAAGTGGATTGTGGGATGGATGTGACAAGTAATTTGGACGGGTGGAATGGATGAGACAAATAAGTTGGATGAAAGGTATTAATGTGACAAGGAAGTTGGATGGATGGGATGGATGTTACAAGGATATTGGATTGTGGGATGGATGTGAGAAAGGAAGTTGGACGAGTGGGATGGATGTGTCATAGAAGTTGGATGGTAGGGATTGATGTGACAGGGAAGTTGGACGGATGGGATGGATGTTACAAGGATATTGGATTATGGAATGGATGTGACAAGGAAGTTGGACGGATTGAAGTGATTTTTCAAAGATCAGGATGGTTGGAATGAATGTGACAAGAAATTGAATAGTTGGCATGGATGTGAAAAAATTGAAGGGTTTGCATGGGTGTGAAAAGAAAGTTGGATGGTTGGAATGGATGTGACAAGGAAGTTGGATGGAGGGTGGTATAGATAAGGAAGTTGGGCGGGTGGGATGGATGTTACAAGGATATTGGATTATGGGATGGATGTGACAAGGAAGTTGAATGTTAGGGTTTGATGTGACAAGAAAGTTGGACGGATGGGAGTGATTTTTCAAAGATCAGGATGGTTGGAATGAATGTGACAAGAAATTGAATAGTTGGCATGGATGTGAAGAAATTGAAGGGTTTGCATAGGTGTGAAAGGAAAGTTGGATGGAGGGTGGTATAGATAAGGAAGTTGGGCGGTTGGGATGGATGTTTTAACGTTGTATGTTTGGGATGAATATGACAAGAAAGTTTGATGGTTGGCATGGATGTGAAAAAAATTGGATGTTTGCATGAATGGGAAAAAAAATTGGATGGTTGGCATGGATGTGACAAAGAATTTGGATGTTTGGAATGGATGTTACAATTCAGTTGGATGATTGGAATGGATGCGACAACGAAAGTGGATTGTGGGATGGATGTGACAAGTAATTTGGACGGGTGGAATGAATGCGACAACGAAAGTAGATTGTGGGATGGATGTGACAAGTAATTTGGACGGGTGGAATGGATGTGACAAATAAGTTGGATGAAAGGTATTAATGTGACAAGGAAGTTGGATGGATGGGATGGATGTTACAAGGATATTGGATTGTGGGATGGATGTGAGAAAGGAAGTTGGACGAGTGGGATGGATGTGTCATAGAAGTTGGATGGTAGGGATAGATGTGACAGGGAAGTTGGACGGATGGGATGGATGTGTGATAGAAATTGGATGGTAGGGATTGATGTGACCGGGAAGTTGGACGGATGGGATGGATGTTACAAGAATGATGGATTGTGAGATGGATGTGACAAGGAAGTTGGACGGATTGGAGTGATTTTTCAAAGATCAGGATGGTTGGAATGGATATGACAAGGAAGTTGGATGGAGGGTGGTATAGATAAGGAAGTTGGGCGGGTGGGATGGATGTTAAAAGAACGTTGTAAGTTTGGGATGAATATGACAAGGAAGTTTGATGGTTGGCATGGATGTGAAAAAAATTGGATGTTTGCATGAATGGGAAAAAAAATTGGATGGTTGGCATGGATGTGACAAAGAATTTGGATAGTTGGGAGGATGTGAAAAGGAACTTGGATGGATGTGACGAGGAAGTTGGATGTTTGGAATGGAAGTTACAAGTAAGTTGGATGATTGGAATGGATGCGACAACGAAAGTGGATTGTGGGATGGATGTGACAAGTAATTTGGACGGGTGGAATGGATGTGACAAATAAGTTGGATGAAAGGTATTAATGTGACAAGGAAGTTGGATGGATGGGATGGATGTTACAAGGATATTGGATTGTGGGATGGATGTGAGAAAGGAAGTTGGACGAGTGGGATGGATGTGTCATAGAAGTTGCATGGTAGGGATAGATGTGACAGGGAAGTTGGACGGATGGGATGGATGTGTGATAGAAATTGGATGGTAGGGATTGATGTGACCGGGAAGTTGGACGGATGGGATGGATGTTACAAGAATGATGGATTGTGAGATGGATGTGACAAGGAAGTTGGACGGATTGGAGTGATTTTTCAAAGATCAGGATGGTTGGAATGGATATGACAAGGAAGTTGGATGGAGGGTGGTATAGATAAGGAAGTTGGGCGGGTGGGATGGATGTTAAAAGAACGTTGTAAGTTTGGGATGAATATGACAAGGAAGTTTGATGGTTGGCATGGATGTGAAAAAAATTGGATGTTTGCATGAATGGGAAAAAAAATTGGATGGTTGGCATGGATGTGACAAAGAATTTGGATGGTTGGGAGGATGTGAAAAGGAACTTGGATGGATGTGACAAGGAAGTTGGATGTTTGGAATGGAAGTTACAAGTAAGTTGGATGATTGGAATGGATGCGACAACGAAAGTGGATTGTGGGATGGATGTGACAAGTAATTTGGACGGGTGGAATGGATGTGACAAATAAGTTGGATGAAAGGTATTAATGTGACAAGGAAGTTGGATGTATGGGATGGATGTTACAAGGATATTGGATTGTGGGATGGATGTGAGAAAGGAAGTTGGACGAGTGGGATGGATGTTACAAGGATATTGGATTATGGGATGGATGTGACAAGGAAGTTGGACGGATTGAAGTGATTTTTCAAAGATCAGGATGGTTGGAATGAATGTGACAAGAAATTGAATAGTTGGCATGGATGTGAAAAAATTGAAGGGTTTGCATGGGTGTGAAAAGAAAGTTGGATGGTTGGAATGGATGTGACAAGGAAGTTGGATGGAGGGTGGTATAGATAAGGAAGTTGGGCGGGTGGGATGGATGTTACAAGGATATTGGATTATGGGATGGATGTGACAAGGAAGTTGAATGTTAGGGTTTGATGTGACAAGAAAGTTGGACGGATGGGAGTGATTTTTCAAAGATCAGGATGGTTGGAATGAATGTGACAAGAATATGAATAGTTGGCATGGATGTGAAGAAATTGAAGGGTTTGCATAGGTGTGAAAAGAAAGTTGGATGGAGGGTGGTATAGATAAGGAAGTTGGGCGGTTGGGATGGATGTTTTAACGTTGTATGTTTGGGATGAATATGACAAGAAAGTTTGATGGTTGGCATGGATGTGAAAAAAATTGGATGTTTGCATGAATGGGAAAAAAAATTGGATGGTTGGCATGGATGTGACAAAGAATTTGGATGGTTGGGAGGATGTGAAAAGGAACTTGGATGGATGTGACGAGGAAGTTGGATGTTTGGAATGGAAGTTACAAGTAAGTTGGATGATTGGAATGGATGCGACAACGAAAGTGGATTGTGGGATGGATGTGACAAGTAATTTGGACGGGTGGAATGGATGAGACAAATAAGTTGGATGAAAGGTATTAATGTGACAAGGAAGTTGGATGGATGGGATGGATGTTACAAGGATATTGGATTGTGGGATGGATGTGAGAAAGGAAGTTGGACGAGTGGGATGGATGTGTCATAGAAGTTGGATGGTAGGGATTGATGTGACAGGGAAGTTGGACGGATGGGATGGATGTTACAAGAATGATGGATTGTGAGATGGATGTGACAAGGAAGTTGGATGGATGGGATGGTAGAGATAAGGAAGCTGGGCGGGTGGGATGGATGTTGAAAGAACGTTGTATGTTTGGGATGAATATGAAAAGGAAGTTTGATGGTTGGCATGGATGTGAAAAAAATTGGATGTTTGCATGAACGTGAAAAAAAATTGGATGGTTGGCATGGATGTGACAAAGAATTTGGATGGTTGGGAGGATGTGAAAAGGAACTTGGATGGATGTGACAAGGAAGTTGGATGTTTGGAATGGATGCGACAACGAAAGTGGATTGTGGGATGGATGTGACAAGTAATTTGGACGGGTGGAATGGATGTGACAAATAAGTTGGATGAGAGGTATTAATGTGACAAAGAAGTTGGATGGATGGGATGGATGTTACAAGGATATTGGATTGTGGGATGGATGTGAGAAAGGAAGTTGGACGAGTGGGATGGATGTGTCATAGAAGTTGGATGGTAGGGATTGATGTGACAGGGAAGTTGGACGGATGGGATGGATGTGTCATAGAAGTTGGATGGTAGGGATTGATGTGACAGGGAAGTTGGACGGATGGGATGGATGTTACAAGGATATTGGATTAAGGGATGGATGTGACAAGGAAGTTGGACGGATTGGAGTGATTTTTCAAAGATCAGGATGGTTGGAATGAATGTGACAAGAAAATGAATAGTTGGCATGGATGTGAAAAAATTGAAGGGTTTGCATGGGTGTGAAAAGAAAATTGGATGGTTGGAATGGATGTGACAACGAAGTTGGATGGAGGGTGGTATAGATAAGGAAGTTGGGCGGGTGGGATGGATGTTACAAGGATATTGGATTATGGGATGGATGTGACAAGGAAGTTGAATGTTAGGGTTTGATGTGAAAGGAAAGTTGGACGGATGGGAGTGATTTTTCAAAGATCAGGATGGTTGGAATGAATGTGACAAGAAATTGAATAGTTGGCATGGATGTGAAGAAATTGAAGGGTTTGCATAGGTGTGAAAAGAAAGTTGGATGGAAGGTGGTATAGATAAGGAAGTTGGGCGGTTGGGATGGATGTTTTAACGTTGTATGTTTGGGATGAATATGACAAGAAAGTTTGATGGTTGGCATGGATGTGAAAAAAATTGGATGTTTGCATGAATGGGAAAAAAAATTGGATGGTTGGCATGGATGTGACAAAGAATTTGGATGTTTGGAATGGATGTTACAATTAAGTTGGATGATTGGAATGGATGCGACAACGAAAGTGGATTGTGGGATGGATGTGACAAGTAATTTGGACGGGTGGAATGAATGCGACAACGAAAGTAGATTGTGGGATGGATGTGACAAGTAATTTGGACGGGTGGAATAGATGTGACAAATAAGTTGGATCAAAGGTATTAATGTGACAAGGAAGTTGGATGGATGGGATGGATGTTACAAGGATATTGGATTGTGGGATGGATGTGAGAAAGGAAGTTGGACGAGTGGGATGGATGTGTCATAGAAGTTGGATAGTAGGGATGGATGTGTCATAGAAGTTGGATGGTAGGGATTGATGTGACAGGGAAGTTGGACGGATGGGATGGATGTTACAAGAATGATGGATTGTGAGATGGATGTGACAAGGAAGTTGGACGGATGGGAGTGATTTTTCAAAGATCAGGATGGTTGGAATGAATGTGACAAGAAATTGAATAGTTGGCATGGATGTGAAGAAATTGAAGGGTTTGCATGGGTGTGAAAAGAAAGTTGGATGGTTGGAATGGATGTGACAAGGAAGTTGGATGGAGGGTGGTATAGATAAGGAAGTTGGGCGGTTGGGATGGATGTTTTAACGTTGTATGTTTGGGATGAATATGACAAGAAAGTTTGATGGTTGGCATGGATGTGAAAAAAATTGGATGTTTGCATGAATGGGAAAAAAAATTGGATGGTTGGCATGGATGTGACAAAGAATTTGGATGGTTGGGAGGATGTGAAAAGGAACTTGGATGGATGTGACGAGGAAGTTGGATGTTTGGAATGGAAGTTACAAGTAAGTTGGATGATTGGAATGGATGCGACAACGAAAGTGGATTGTGGGATGGATGTGACAAGTAATTTGGACGGGTGGAATGGATGTGACAAATAAGTTGGATGAAAGGTATTAATGTGACAAGGAAGTTGGATGGATGGGATGGATGTTACAAGGATATTGGATTGTGGGATGGATGTGAGAAAGGAAGTTGGACGAGTGGGATGGATGTGTCATAGAAGTTGGATGGTAGGGATAGATGTGACAGGGAAGTTGGACGGATGGGATGGATGTGTGATAGAAATTGGATGGTAGGGATTGATGTGACAGGGAAGTTGGACGGATGGGATGGATGTTACAAAAATGATGGATTGTGAGATGGATGTGACAAGGAAGTTGGACGGATTGGAGTGATTTTTCAAAGATCAGGATGGTTGGAATGGATATGACAAGGAAGTTGGATGGAGGGTGGTATAGATAAGGAAGTTGGGCGGGTGGGATGGATGTTAAAAGAACGTTGTAAGTTTGGGATGAATATGACAAGGAAGTTTGATGGTTGGCATGGATGTGAAAAAAATTGGATGTTTGCATGAACGTGAAAAAAAATTGGATGGTTGGCATGGATGTGACAAAGAATTTGGATGGTTGGGAGGATGTGAAAAGGAACTTGGATGGATGTGACAAGGAAGTTGGATGTTTGGAATGGAAGTTACAAGTAAGTTGGATGATTGGAATGGATGCGACAACGAAAGTGGATTGTGGGATGGATGTGACAAGTAATTTGGACGGGTGGAATGGATGTGACAAATAAGTTGGATTAAAGGTATTAATGTGACAAGGAAGTTGGATGGATGGGATGGATGTTACAAGGATATTGGATTGTGGGATGGATGTGAGAAAGGAAGTTGGACGAGTGGGATGGATGTGTCATAGAAGTTGGATGGTAGGGATTGATGTGACAGGGAAGTTGGACGGATGGGATGGATGTTACAAGGATATTGGATTATGGGATGGATGTGACAAGGAAGTTGGACGGATTGAAGTGATTTTTCAAAGATCAGGATGGTTGGAATGAATGTGACAAGAAATTGAATAGTTGGCATGGATGTGAAAAAATTGAAGGGTTTGCATGGGTGTGAAAAGAAAGTTGGATGGTTGGAATGGATGTGACAACGAAGTTGGATGGAGGGTGGTATAGATAAGGAAGTTGGGCGGGTGGGATGGATGTTACAAGGATATTGGATTATGGGATGGATGTGACAAGGAAGTTGAATGTTAGGGTTTGATGTGACAAGAAAGTTGGACGGATGGGAGTGATTTTTCAAAGATCAGGATGGTTGGAATGAATGTGACAAGAAATTGAATAGTTGGCATGGATGTGAAGAAATTGAAGGGTTTGCATAGGTGTGAAAAGAAAGTTGGATGGAGGGTGGTATAGATAAGGAAGTTGGGCGGTTGGGATGGATGTTTTAACGTTGTATGTTTGGGATGAATATGACAAGAAAGTTTGATGGTTGGCATGGATGTGAAAAAAATTGGATGTTTGCATGAATGGGAAAAAAAATTGGATGGTTGGCATGGATGTGACAAAGAATTTGGATGTTTGGAATGGATGTTACAATTCAGTTGGATGATTGGAATGGATGCGACAACGAAAGTGGATTGTGGGATGGATGTGACAAGTAATTTGGACGGGTGGAATGAATGCGACAACGAAAGTAGAATGTGGGATGGATGTGACAAGTAATTTGGACGGGTGGAATGGATGTGACAAATAAGTTGGATGAAAGGTATTAATGTGACAAGGAAGTTGGATGTATGGGATGGATGTTACAAGGATATTGGATTGTGGGATGGATGTGAGAAAGGAAGTTGGACGAGTGGGATGGATGTGTCATAGAAGTTGGATGGTAGGGATTGATGTGACAGGGAAGTTGGACGGATGGGATGGATGTTACAAGGATATTGGATTATGGGATGGATGTGACAAGGAAGTTGGACGGATTGAAGTGATTTTTCAAAGATCAGGATGGTTGGAATGAATGTGACAAGAAATTGAATAGTTGGCATGGATGTGAAAAAATTGAAGGGTTTGCATGGGTGTGAAAAGAAAGTTGGATGGTTGGAATGGATGTGACAACGAAGTTGGATGGAGGGTGGTATAGATAAGGAAGTTGGGCGGGTGGGATGGATGTTACAAGGATATTGGATTATGGGATGGATGTGACAAGGAAGTTGAATGTTAGGGTTTGATGTGACAAGAAAGTTGGACGGATGGGAGTGATTTTTCAAAGATCAGGATGGTTGGAATGAATGTGACAAGAAATTGAATAGTTGGCATGGATGTGAAGAAATTGAAGGGTTTGCATAGGTGTGAAAAGAAAGTTGGATGGAGGGTGGTATAGATAAGGAAGTTGGGCGGTTGGGATGGATGTTTTAACGTTGTATGTTTGGGATGAATATGACAAGAAAGTTTGATGGTTGGCATGGATGTGAAAAAAATTGGATGTTTGCATGAATGGGAAAAAAAATTGGATGGTTGGCATGGATGTGACAAAGAATTTGGATGTTTGGAATGGATGTTACAATTCAGTTGGATGATTGGAATGGATGCGACAACGAAAGTGGATTGTGGGATGGATGTGACAAGTAATTTGGACGGGTGGAATGAATGCGACAACGAAAGTAGAATGTGGGATGGATGTGACAAGTAATTTGGACGGGTGGAATGGATGTGACAAATAAGTTGGATGAAAGGTATTAATGTGACAAGGAAGTTGGATGTATGGGATGGATGTTACAAGGATATTGGATTGTGGGATGGATGTGAGAAAGGAAGTTGGACGAGTGGGATGGATGTGTCATAGAAGTTGGATGGTAGGGATTGATGTGACAGGGAAGTTGGACGGATGGGATGGATGTTACAAGGATATTGGATTATGGGATGGATGTGACAAGGAAGTTGGACGGATTGAAGTGATTTTTCAAAGATCAGGATGGTTGGAATGAATGTGACAAGAAATTGAATAGTTGGCATGGATGTGAAAAAATTGAAGGGTTTGCATGGGTGTGAAAAGAAAGTTGGATGGTTGGAATGGATGTGACAACGAAGTTGGATGGAGGGTGGTATAGATAAGGAAGTTGGGCGGGTGGGATGGATGTTACAAGGATATTGGATTATGGGATGGATGTGACAAGGAAGTTGAATGTTAGGGTTTGATGTGACAAGAAAGTTGGACGGATGGGAGTGATTTTTCAAAGATCAGGATGGTTGGAATGAATGTGACAAGAAATTGAATAGTTGGCATGGATGTGAAGAAATTGAAGGGTTTGCATAGGTGTGAAAAGAAAGTTGGATGGAGGGTGGTATAGATAAGGAAGTTGGGCGGTTGGGATGGATGTTTTAACGTTGTATGTTTGGGATGAATATGACAAGAAAGTTTGATGGTTGGCATGGATGTGAAAAAAATTGGATGTTTGCATGAATGGGAAAAAAAATTGGATGGTTGGCATGGATGTGACAAAGAATTTGGATAGTTGGGAGGATGTGAAAAGGAACTTGGATGGATGTGACGAGGAAGTTGGATGTTTGGAATGGAAGTTACAAGTAAGTTGGATGATTGGAATGGATGCGACAACGAAAGTGGATTGTGGGATGGATGTGACAAGTAATTTGGACGGGTGGAATGGATGTGACAAATAAGTTGGATGAAAGGTATTAATGTGACAAGGAAGTTGGATGGATGGGATGGATGTTACAAGGATATTGGATTGTGGGATGGATGTGAGAAAGGAAGTTGGACGAGTGGGATGGATGTGTCATAGAAGTTGGATGGTAGGGATAGATGTGACAGGGAAGTTGGACGGATGGGATGGATGTGTGATAGAAATTGGATGGTAGGGATTGATGTGACCGGGAAGTTGGACGGATGGGATGGATGTTACAAGAATGATGGATTGTGAGATGGATGTGACAAGGAAGTTGGACGGATTGGAGTGATTTTTCAAAGATCAGGATGGTTGGAATGGATATGACAAGGAAGTTGGATGGAGGGTGGTATAGATAAGGAAGTTGGGCGGGTGGGATGGATGTTAAAAGAACGTTGTAAGTTTGGGATGAATATGACAAGGAAGTTTGATGGTTGGCATGGATGTGAAAAAAATTGGATGTTTGCATGAATGGGAAAAAAAATTGGATGGTTGGCATGGATGTGACAAAGAATTTGGATGGTTGGGAGGATGTGAAAAGGAACTTGGATGGATGTGACAAGGAAGTTGGATGTTTGGAATGGAAGTTACAAGTAAGTTGGATGATTGGAATGGATGCGACAACGAAAGTGGATTGTGGGATGGATGTGACAAGTAATTTGGACGGGTGGAATGGATGTGACAAATAAGTTGGATGAAAGGTATTAATGTGACAAGGAAGTTGGATGTATGGGATGGATGTTACAAGGATATTGGATTGTGGGATGGATGTGAGAAAGGAAGTTGGACGAGTGGGATGGATGTTACAAGGATATTGGATTATGGGATGGATGTGACAAGGAAGTTGGACGGATTGAAGTGATTTTTCAAAGATCAGGATGGTTGGAATGAATGTGACAAGAAATTGAATAGTTGGCATGGATGTGAAAAAATTGAAGGGTTTGCATGGGTGTGAAAAGAAAGTTGGATGGTTGGAATGGATGTGACAAGGAAGTTGGATGGAGGGTGGTATAGATAAGGAAGTTGGGCGGGTGGGATGGATGTTACAAGGATATTGGATTATGGGATGGATGTGACAAGGAAGTTGAATGTTAGGGTTTGATGTGACAAGAAAGTTGGACGGATGGGAGTGATTTTTCAAAGATCAGGATGGTTGGAATGAATGTGACAAGAATATGAATAGTTGGCATGGATGTGAAGAAATTGAAGGGTTTGCATAGGTGTGAAAAGAAAGTTGGATGGAGGGTGGTATAGATAAGGAAGTTGGGCGGTTGGGATGGATGTTTTAACGTTGTATGTTTGGGATGAATATGACAAGAAAGTTTGATGGTTGGCATGGATGTGAAAAAAATTGGATGTTTGCATGAATGGGAAAAAAAATTGGATGGTTGGCATGGATGTGACAAAGAATTTGGATGGTTGGGAGGATGTGAAAAGGAACTTGGATGGATGTGACGAGGAAGTTGGATGTTTGGAATGGAAGTTACAAGTAAGTTGGATGATTGGAATGGATGCGACAACGAAAGTGGATTGTGGGATGGATGTGACAAGTAATTTGGACGGGTGGAATGGATGAGACAAATAAGTTGGATGAAAGGTATTAATGTGACAAGGAAGTTGGATGGATGGGATGGATGTTACAAGGATATTGGATTGTGGGATGGATGTGAGAAAGGAAGTTGGACGAGTGGGATGGATGTGTCATAGAAGTTGGATGGTAGGGATTGATGTGACAGGGAAGTTGGACGGATGGGATGGATGTTACAAGGATATTGGATTATGGAATGGATGTGACAAGGAAGTTGGACGGATTGAAGTGATTTTTCAAAGATCAGGATGGTTGGAATGAATGTGACAAGAAATTGAATAGTTGGCATGGATGTGAAAAAATTGAAGGGTTTGCATGGGTGTGAAAAGAAAGTTGGATGGTTGGAATGGATGTGACAAGGAAGTTGGATGGAGGGTGGTATAGATAAGGAAGTTGGGCGGGTGGGATGGATGTTACAAGGATATTGGATTATGGGATGGATGTGACAAGGAAGTTGAATGTTAGGGTTTGATGTGACAAGAAAGTTGGACGGATGGGAGTGATTTTTCAAAGATCAGGATGGTTGGAATGAATGTGACAAGAAATTGAATAGTTGGCATGGATGTGAAGAAATTGAAGGGTTTGCATAGGTGTGAAAGGAAAGTTGGATGGAGGGTGGTATAGATAAGGAAGTTGGGCGGTTGGGATGGATGTTTTAACGTTGTATGTTTGGGATGAATATGACAAGAAAGTTTGATGGTTGGCATGGATGTGAAAAAAATTGGATGTTTGCATGAATGGGAAAAAAAATTGGATGGTTGGCATGGATGTGACAAAGAATTTGGATGTTTGGAATGGATGTTACAATTCAGTTGGATGATTGGAATGGATGCGACAACGAAAATGGATTGTGGGATGGATGTGACAAGTAATTTGGACGGGTGGAATGAATGCGACAACGAAAGTAGATTGTGGGATGGATGTGACAAGTAATTTGGACGGGTGGAATGGATGTGACAAATAAGTTGGATGAAAGGTATTAATGTGACAAGGAAGTTGGATGGATGGGATGGATGTTACAAGGATATTGGATTGTGGGATGGATGTGAGAAAGGAAGTTGGACGAGTGGGATGGATGTGTCATAGAAGTTGGATGGTAGGGATTGATGTGACAGGGAAGTTGGACGGATGGGATGGATGTGTCATAGAAGTTGGATGGTAGGGATTGATGTGACAGGGAAGTTGGACGGATTGGAGTGATTTTTCAAAGATCAGGATGGTTGGAATGAATGTGACAAGAAATTGAATAGTTGGCATGGATGTGAAGAAATTGAAGGGTTTGCATGGGTGTGAAAAGAAAGTTGGATGGTTGGAATGGATATGACACGGAAGTTGGATGGAGGGTGGTATAGATAAGGAAGTTGGGTGGGTGGGATGGATGTTATAAGAACGTTGTATGTTTGGGATGAATATGACAAGGAAGTTTGATGGTTGGCATGGATGTGAAAAAAATTGGATGTTTGCATGAATGGGAAAAAAAATTGGATGGTTGGCATGCATGTGACAAAGAATTTGGATGATTGGGAGGAGGTGAAAAGGAACTTGGATGGATGTGACAAGGAAGTTGGATGTTTGGAATGGAAGTTACAAGTAAGTTGAATGATTGGAATGGATGCGACAACGAAAGTGGATTGTGGGATGGATGTGACAAGTAATTTGGACGGGTGGAATGGATGTGACAAATAAGTTGGATGAAAGGTATTAATGTGACAAGGAAGTTGGATGGATGGGATGGATGTTACAAGGATATTGGATTGTGGGATGGATGTGAGAAAGGAAGTTGGACGAGTGGGATGGATGTGTCATAGAAGTTGGATGGTAGGGATTGATGTGACAGGGAAGTTGGACGGATGGGATGGATGTGTCATAGAAGTTGGATGGTAGGGATTGATGTGACAGGGAAGTTGGACGGATTGGAGTGATTTTTCAAAGATCAGGATGGTTGGAATGAATGTGACAAGAAATTGAATAGTTGGCATGGATGTGAAGAAATTGAAGGGTTTGCATGGGTGTGAAAAGAAAGTTGGATGGTTGGAATGGATATGACAAGGAAGTTGGATGGAGGGTGGTATAGATAAGGAAGTTGGGTGGGTGGGATGGATGTTATAAGAACGTTGTATGTTTGGGATGAATATGACAAGGAAGTTTGATGGTTGGCATGGATGTGAAAAAAATTGGATGTTTGCATGAATGGGAAAAAAAATTGGATGGTTGGCATGCATGTGACAAAGAATTTGGATGATTGGGAGGAGGTGAAAAGGAACTTGGATGGATGTGACAAGGAAGTTGGATGTTTGGAATGGAAATTACAAGTAAGTTGGATGATTGGAATGGATGCGACAACGAAAGTGGATTGTGGGATGGATGTGACAAGTAATTTGGACGGGTGGAATGGATGTGACAAATAAGTTGGATGAAAGGTATTAATGTGACAAGGAAGTTGGATGGATGGGATGGATGTTACAAGGATATTGGATTGTGGGATGGATGTGAGAAAGGAAGTTGGACGAGTGGGATGAATGTGTCATAGAAGTTGGATGGTAGGGATTGATGTGACAGGGAAGTTGGACGGATGGGATGGATGTTACAAGAATGATGGATTGTGAGATGGATGTGACAAGGAAGTTGGACGGATTGGAGTGATTTTTCAAACATCAGGATGGTTGGAATGAATGTGACAAGAAATTGAATAGTTGGCATGGATGTGAAAAAATTGAAGGGTTTGCATGGGTGTGAAAAGAAAGTTGGATGGTTGGAATGGATGTGACAAGAAAGTTGGATGTTTAGAATGGATGTTACAATTAAGTTGGACTATTGGAATGGATGCGACAACGAAAGTGGATTGTGGGATGGATGTGATAAGTAATTTGGACGGGTGGAATGGATGTGACAAATAAGTTGCATGGAAGGTATTGATGTGACAAGTAAGTTGGACGGATGGAATGGATGTTAAAAAAACGTTTTATGTTTGGGATGAATATGACAAGGAAGTTTGATGGTTGGCATAATGTGAAAAAAAAATTGGATGGTTGGCATGGATGTGACAAAGATTTTGGATGGTTGGGAGGATGTGAAAAGGAACTTGGATGGATGTGACAAGGAAGTTGGATGTTTGGAATGGAAGTTACAAGTAAGTTGGATGATTGGAATGGATGCGACAACGAAAGTGGATTGTGGGATGGATGTGATAAGTAATTTGGACGGGTGGAATGGATGTGACAAATAAGTTGCATGGAAGGTATTGATGTGACAAGTAAGTTGGACGGATGGAATGGATGTTAAAAAAACGTTTTATGTTTGGGATGAATATGACAAGGAAGTTTGATGGTTGGCATAATGTGAAAAAAAAATTGGATGGTTGGCATGGATGTGACAAAGATTTTGGATGGTTGGGAGGATGTGAAAAGGAACTTGGATGGATGTGACAAGGAAGTTGGATGTTTGGAATGGAAGTTACAAGTAAGTTGGATGATTGGAATGGATGCGACAACGAAAGTGGATTGTGGGATGGATGTGACAAGTAATTTGGACGGGTGGAATGGATGTGACAAATAAGTTGGATGAAAGGTATTAATGTGACAAGGAAGTTGGATGGATGGGATGGATGTTACAAGGATATTGGATTGTGGGATGGATGTGAGAAAGGAAGTTGGACGAGTGGGATGGATGTGTCATAGAAGTTGGATGGTAGGGATTGATGTGACAGGGAAGTTGGACGGATGGGATGGATGTGTCATAGAAGTTGGATGGTAGGGATTGATGTGACCGGGAAGTTGGACGGATGGGATGGATGTTACAAGAATGATGGATTGTGAGATGGATGTGACAAGGAAGTTGGACGGATGGGAGTGATTTTTCAAAGATCAGGATGGTTGGAATGAATGTGACAAGAAATTGAATAGTTTGCATGGATGTGAAGAAATTGAAGGGTTTGCATGGGTGTGAAAAGAAAGTTGGATGGTTGGAATGGATGTGACAAGGAAGTTGGATGGAGGGTGGTATAGATAAGGAAGTTGGGCGGGTGGGATGGATGTTACAAGGATATTGGATTATGGGATGGATGTGACAAGGAAGTTGGACGGATGGGAGTGATTTTTCAAAGATCAGGATGGTTGGAATGAATGTGACAATAAATTGAATAGTTGGCATGGATGTGAAGAAATTGAAGGGTTTTCATGGGTGTGAAAAGAAAGTTGGATGGTTGGAATGGATGTGACAAGGAAGTTGGATGTTTAGAATGGATGTTACAATTAAGTTTGATGATTGGAATGGATGCGACAACGAAAGTGGATTGTGGGATGGATGTGACTTCGGAGCATGCGAGTGTAGGTGCCATCAACTTTCTTCACTGCATTACCCAGGATTTACACCCATAAAGCAGTATAGACTAAACAGTAGATTTAAAAAACCTCTTTCGTTTATGCGCGAGTTCCAAGTTTTTTCTAGAGAGTTGAGAACGTTCCATGATTTTTAGATTCAGATGTTGACCTTTCGAGAAGAGTTGGTGTAACCTCCCAAATAATAAAAAATCATCAACTTTTTCAAAGCATGAAATGCAATGCTTTAGTCTTGCTTGCATTGAGGAAGAGATCCATTTTTTGAGCGGTCTCGATTTTGTGGAGAAGAAACCCAGCTTACATCAAAGCGATTGCCTCGGCAAATGCAACTTCGGCGAGTATCTCAAAAAAAACTACCACTTCCTTTACTTTCAAGAGTCAATCCATCTGAAAAAAAAATTGAGGTGCTGAGAGTATAATCTAAGCAAATAAAAAAAGAAACGGGGCTAGTGGGTCCCTTTGTAAGACGTCAGTATCGACCTGGAAGATGTCAGTATTGCCTTCAAGGGTTACCACAAGAACGAAGGTGTTTTCATACATCACTCGTATTGCCTTAACGATTTCAGAACGAATTTCATATGCAACAAGGATTTTGAGCCTTTTGGACCGATCTATCGTCAAATGCTTTTTTGAAATCGATGAAATTTATCACAGCTTCTTTTTTGTGATTACGCAATTCTTCTGATTCTTTTGAATGCGAGTAGATGAGACAAGGTGGATCTTTCAAGACGAAAGCCGTTTTGGTTGGGGCGAAGCAACTTGTCGGTTACAGGGCGTATTCTGCCGGTTGTAGATTTTTGAAGCTATTTGACTAAGACTTATACCCCGGTAGCTGGTACAATGAGTTAAGTCTCCGTTCTTCAACACAGGAAAATTCAATACTTTTGGGAAGCACACCGTTTTGATGCAAAACCTCAGGTTTCACAAACGAGTATATTTACGCACAAATAAATTTTATTAAACTACAAATTTTTTAGTTAAATAAGTAACATTTTCACTTGACGAAAAACTGTATATTCATAAAATTCCTTTGTTTTCGCAATTATACTTTTTGTTCAGTTTATGACAAAACGATGAATCCATAAAACTGCTAGGAATAGTGACAAGATTACAAATAGACCTAGTGGGCCCTAATGCATCTACACACCTCTTCTTCCCTGTCACCCAACTAAACCACTTTTCTCTGTCTCAGGTTCCACATCTCATTCATCATATAAACTCAACCATTTTTATTTCTATTTTTAAATAAAAATGAACTATCCGAGTTTTGCTCGGAAGCTATAAAATATATCATTTTGAAGAATATTTCAGCTCATGAAGACAAGTTGCTAACAAAATCAGCAAAAATCTAGTTTCAGTCAAATGTCAAATGGCTTTAGAGTTGCTTTGCTTTTATACTGACTCATTTTTTTCTTTTTTACATTCTTTTCCTCTTACTCAATCTGGCTTTTGAGCCTCCCATTCTACTGAAACCTATCTTGTAAAAATTTCTAGCTTTTCTAGCTTCTGACTCCGGTGAGCTTTCTCCTTTCTTTTGACTTTTCTGCTTTTGATACTATTGACTTTTACTTCAGCATCTGAACTTCTTTTGGTATTTCTGGCTTCTCGCATTTCTGGTTTATTTCCTATCTTTCTAACCACTCTTCTACTGTTTCTATTAACAATTTTTTCTCTTTCCTCTGTTCCTTTTGGTGTTTCTCAAAAAAATTTTTTTCAGACTTTTTTTTTAATTTTTTAATACCTCAGCTCCTTTGTCTTAGTGAATTTTTTTTTTTCCAAAGTTAGCTATTTGCTGAAGTTTTTTCCTCTTTTTTCCCTTCTACTCTTGAAAAGCCTTTGTCTAAGTTATCTTTTGTCTGGAGTGCATTTCAAACTAAATCTAACTATTCAATTTCATCTATTTTTTTTAGGTCTCTTCTGCCTCCCCCCATTACAACCTCTGACATTACTATTTACCCTCCTTCTCTCAGCCATGAAATCTTTCATTTACTTTCTTCTCTTACTACTACCTCAGTGCGGCCTACTTTTTCATCTTTTATCTCCCTTTCATTCCTATGCTAAAACTGCTTTTTTTTTCTGGTCCATTTTTTTGGAACTCTCTTCCTCCAAAGCTCAAATCTTCTTCCTATCCTATTTTTTTTTATAAACTTGAAAACTCACCTCTATAAGCAGTTCGATGCGTGAAAGGCGCTATATGCATTGTTTACATTCTTACACAATATTATTTTATTGCATTGCTCGCTGATGATTCTTTAACTCTGTATCAACAATTTTTTTAATATATATAGCTTTCAATGTGAATAAAAAAAGAATGGAAAATATTTAGTATGGAAAAAAGATGAAAAAAATTAACGTTTTGTGTGAGAAAAATATAGATGAATAAAGAATTTATTCAAAAATATAGGTGTAGTTGAACAGAGTGGTGTGAGTTCCACGAGTGTGTGCATTTATTACTTTGCTTTATATTCATGGTGAGGCGAGCTGCGCTGTAGTAAACTTTATTGATGGAAAAATAGTTGATGGTAAAAGATTGTATTGGTTAAAGTGGCAGACAAAAGTGGTTAAGTATTGCTCAATGCCCGTGGTAAAGCATTAGACTATCTAAAATTACTGAGTTCGAACCCCTTGAGCCGACATTAAGTACACAAGTTTTGTGAAACATCTGTCAAGCTAACAAAACCCCAATATAGGGGCGACTAATAATCGATCTTAAAAAATGGCACAAGGTGACTTAAAAATAGAACATTTTGTTTGGGTGTCAAAAAAACCAAAGATAGTGGAAGAAAAAAAATGAAAAAACTTATATTAAGGTGAGTTCAGAGATATTAAAAAAAATATTTTGGTTGAGCATGAGACTAATTATCTAAAGATACCGGTTTTAATCCCGCGTGGGCCGACACATGAAGTCCTGTAGAACCAATCACTCGCCCAACCGAAACCCCAGATAGGAGTGATCAAATGATTGACATATTTTTTTTGAAGTCAAAAGTGGTACAACTAATTATGCACCTCCAACTGAGTAAGCACCAAACACGCAAGTGAAACCAACATATGGCTTTCGACGTGCAAGCATCCATCAAGTAGTTTACAGCGCATGCAGACCCTACAAAGATTCAAACCCCTTCTCGTTACTTACGCACTAAATGTGTTTTCAAATTTAAAAACTGACATCCACATTTAAATTGAAATTGAAAGGTTAAACCATCATCAGCCAGTTCTTCACAACTGGTATAGATCAACTTCAGCTTAGATGATGACCCGCCACAAGATGCTTGCTTGCATGTAAAATGATTTGCAATTTTAAATATTAACGTAAATATACATCTCTAACATGATAAAAAACGCTCAACTGTAGTGAAGTCATAATTTTGACACTAGAACACGTAAGATCCTATATAATTGAGTTCTATTCGAATTGATTTAAAATGTCAAAAAAAAAAAAATCAAATGCTGATTAGTGGCTTTTTGTAACCTTTTTTTATTTGTGGCACAAATGATTTGCTTACTCTTCAGGTGAGCATCAGTTTTGAGAACATTTACCATAGTGTATGAAGACGATTTCGGTGTGACTTGCTCTACTAAAACCCTCACCAATCCTCTCATCATTCGAAAAAAATTAGCACACATTTATTTCATTAATTTTTATATAATTTTTAATATTTCATGTATTTATTAAATAGAGCTATAATTTTTGGTAAGTATGGATTATTGGTTAATTTTTAATGAATGTAATGTTTTTTTGACCTCAAGGCAGTTTTTATTTTCATTTGGTCAACTCGTAAAAAGTTTGTGATTTGAATAAATTCTTAATTTTATATATTTTTTCTCAAGTACCCTATTTCAAGCCTCGGTACGTCGCCTTCAACCACCTCCACTTTTACTTCTGTCGCACCACTTCTTTCTCCTGTCAACATGAATATTGTAAACCCAATGCCTGAAGTTATTTTGGCATTGTTTGAACTGGCAAGGAACCTGTTTGTACGATGCACATGAAAATGTACTCCTGGTGCACTCTTAAGACACTGGCAGCGAGCCTCAAGGAACCTTTGTCAAACTGCAAGTAGCTTGAACCAAACGTGAAACATCCTCCTTCATTCCTGTTTGTTGTAACTAGTGAAAATGTGATTGTGGGAATAGGCAGAAAAGCTTTGGTGTGTAAGGTGCCATTGGGATTCAGAGGGAAACTCTCGTTGGGAAGACGACAGAACCACAAGATGGAGTCAAACATAAGCAACCATCAGAAAAAATATCTTTTTGAATTTAACAGATGGATATTAGTCAAGATATAGAAATGGAAATAGGAAATGATGTCACCTGCTGGAAAGCATCATCAGGGTCCACAAAGTGTCTAGCAGCGTCCTACTCCATCACGTTTTGCTGGCCTATTTTGAAACTGCTCATTCGAGAAGAAGTCAGATGCTATAAGCGGAGAACTGCAATTTTCAAAGTAGGACGATACAGTGTGGTAGAAGCCAGGAAACATTGAAAACGACCAAATAAAGACCCAAACTGAGAAATTTTTGAAGAATGTATGCAATTAATTGTTAAGCTTTTGTCAACTTTTGTTAATTTCGCTCCTGTTCTTGACTGCACCATATAAACGTTTCAAAGCTTGGTATGGCTGGAATCCGGAGCAGTTTAACGACATTTGGGTGCTAAAAGAAGCACTTTTGCTGAACTAGATTTTTTGAGCTTCAAACCAGTTTTTACGTAAGTTTTCACGCTGGGTTTGGTACAATTAAAAGTAGATATAGACAACGTGACCACTTGAATCTACATAAACACCTTTCACCTGAATATTACCAAAAGAACATTACATTCATTAAAAATTAACCTATTATAGCTCAATTTTTAATAAATACATAAAAAGTCATTTTGTACATTATTTTAAATCTCTACTTTCAATTTTAGTTACGAAATAGAAATTTTATTTTTTGACAAACGGATTTTTGGTACCGCAAATTATTTGAGCAAAAAAGGTAATTTTATTAAGTTTTTTGTTAACAAAGTACGTGAAAATGTTAACGAAAAGCTTTGTACTTCCTAAAATTAACTTTTTTTTCAAATAATTTGCAGTATTTTTTGGGCTAAAAAAAAATTCTAATGGAATTAGTAATATTTTCAAAATTTTTTAAAACTAAGAACTATAAATGATGAAAACTGTTTTGGAAGGAAGCAACCTGAGCGAGATTTTGGTAAAAAAACTTCTTTTTGAGCAGTGCCTCAAAAACTCAAACGCGTCCCAAATCCGCATTTCAAGTTCTGCAGAAACCTCGCAAAATCCGTAGAATTCCGCAGAGCGGGTCTTGCCAAGGGAGTTGTTTTAAAGACTAGCATCACCTTCCACTGCCAAAACTGGCGTTCTCATCAATACAACTTCTATCGTTAGTTTTTGTTTATTTTTAAATAAATATATTCACTTGCAAATGTTTTCCGTACAATCATTCAAAAAAATTGTATTGGGAGTAATTCGGAGAGAGACCTTAAAGACGTGACGATGCCTCCAGGAAACAAGTAGAGAGTTTGGGTCGACGTGCTTGATGAGTTGCACAGCGTGACTCATCATCTCATTTCGGACGCCATAGAGGTATGTTTGTGATGTTTCATACACGTGGTGAAATAAAAAGAACCGCAGGTGACTGCTTTAAATGCACAAGATACAAGTTTGCTGTTGGAGATGTTGCACAAACCAGAAAGAGATTTGGAAAGGTTATGATGGAGGGGTGTTGAGAACATGTGCTCTTCCTTCACTGCTCTTAGCGACGTTCTAGAAAACAATCTTGATAACAATATGAAAGGTTATTAGCAATTATCTTGATCAATAAATGAACCAAAAATTAAATCTGAAAATTTATATACGCTTATCCCAATGAAGCAGCCATGGAAAACGTGTGCAGTTTTTTGGTCCGTAACTCTTGATTTTTGTTTTTTTTTATTCAGAAAGAGTACCAGAAAGTGAAAGACAAGGACTCACTCATGCGAAATAAAATGCTACAGTATTTATCTTTTCACTCCAATCTCTGTCGCAAGTTTCAGTGATTATTGGGGCTCTTGCATCTCCAAAAATTCCAGACCCAATCAGTTGATTTGCTGAAAGGATTAATGGACACATTCGATATGTGGCAAGCCGAGACTTCTTTCAAAGTTCTCAAGGATATTTCTGACAAAATAGTGGCTACAGTGGGAAGTATCATGATTGTGAGTCCTAAACATTTGAATGAATTGTTGCAACATCGAATTGTTGTTTTGGCAACCAGGCTTGAACATGGCCATGCATGACGGGCTTTTGAGCGACCTGGCAGAATCGGCTTCTGGACCTAATTATTTTTATGATACTGATTACAACAAAAAGAAATGGTCAATGGTCTATGAATTTTTCATAATTATTTTAGTAGCACCAAATAAATTTCTAAAAATAACTGCAGCACCTCCGTCGAATTTGCAGCAACCAAAAAAATCCCTGCTTAAAAAAACTAACTACGTCAATCAAAAAGCTATTGTACACAGTTTTTAAAATCTTAAAAATGAGCTTAATCGGTCAAAAATACACAACTCCACCAAAATGTTATGAACCCCAAATTGACAGGCTAAAAAATGTGTGATTCGAATGAAAGAAGGGATAAAAAGTATGGGCAAATAGTTGTGAAAGATGATAGCGGCAGGACCCACGGTGGTCGAATAAAAAGCACTCACATGGATATGCTAATGGCCAAGCTGACTCCAGAAAATATCACGCCACAGGGACTGGCTTCCAGCAAGTTTCGCATCTTCTTGCCTTCCTGGCAGCAGCTCTTCAACACATCCCGCTTTACCATAGAGATGCAGGTGTTTTTTTGTGTGTTCTTTCAAATAATGTCCAATACCTTTAAAAAAGGTAAATTAGGTTATAGCAACGAAGAAAAATATTTTCCAATTTTTCAAAAATTCTGAGTAAGTGCCTTACGATTCGTCAATTGAGTCATTGGAAATGAGGGGGAAATGATTACTATTTAATTTCATAGTTTAAAAAAAAATTTTCAAAGTGACTGCCAGACACCAAGTCTTCTATCTCCATCTCGATGCATAGAGAAGTCTTTCTTGACCCACCTTCCAAGGTTGTTCTCTATTTCAATATTGCTACCATACTCACTGAATGTTCCAAATAGGTGAATTTCACACAAAAAGTTGAAGCTCAGTTAGTATATTTTGGTGTCAATGTGTCTACCCTTCTCTTCCATCCATTCAACTCTGAGTTCGATGACCAACAAAATTGCGGACTACACCACCATGCATTACTCTGCAAAAAAAACTCTCCCACCAATCAAGATAACATAACCTGGGACAGCAGTGTGGTTTTAGGTAACTGGCCCATCTACTTGACAGTCACACAGTTTGCTAGTTCTGCAGAAAACAATGGCACTATCCAGCACTGGGAACATCTTAAACTGCTGCCTTCCCTGGGTCGTTCATATTTACCATTTTAATTTCATCAACTTTAATTTGATACACTTGATAACAAGCTTTCATATTCCCGGTTCGTTCCAAGCAACATCATCACCAATACTAGAAAATGGTTTGTGGGCTGGAGACAGCTGGAAGAATCCGAATGTCAACTTTGTCTTGAAAGAAATTTAAATCAACTAAAAACAAAACGGGTTTTTTTCATTACATATCAACTTGTGACTACCACTAAAGCCACTCACTGTCCGCCAGCTGGAGTGTAGATGAAGCTTGTGAAGTAGGTCTCATGAGTGGTTAATTTTCTTTTCCAATAACTCTTCATTTGCTACAGGTAAGTAAGGCGACAGACACAAGAGCAGGTCTGCTTGTGCCGACACCTGACTTTTTTTGGGGGCTCGTTCGTGGTGCAGCCGAACAAAATCGATCTGACCTTTGTGCTACAAGTAACTACTAGGCTAATTAAAATCTCTACAATGACGAGATTCCCGTTATTGTACAGAAAATTGTTGAATTATTGTGAGTTCCGACTATAATAACTTTCATGGAAAACTTAAATGCACTCACAGAACGCAAGTTTACGTAGAATATGACACTGTACTTGACGGAGATGGGCATCTTGGTGTGCTCTTGTGCTTGCTGGTGTATGCGCAACGCCGAGACCAGCAAGATGCTTTAAAAGTAAGCTGTCCGTTTTATTGTTCAAATTGTGCAAGTTTATTCTCTGTGATATATTTCCATTTATGATTTAAGTTTCATATTTGTTGTAGTGGGCAAAGCGACGGTCTTTATCATAATTTTTGTTTGCATTTATTAATTAATTTATTTGTGTGACGGTGTCATTATTTTTAAGGTTAATTGTGAATTTGCTTATGACAACAAATGATGAGACACAATAAAATATGTAAAACTCATTAGTAATTACTATTATTCTTATTATTATAAAGTTAGAAAAATAAGATAAATGTCCTGCTCAGATAATTCGCTATGCAATGAATAACTAATAATAATAAAAATATTATTCTTTATTATTTTATGACAATAATGATTATTTAAATGCATTTTAATTTAATGTTTTTTATAACTCAATTAGTTAATTCAAAATTACTTTAGAACTTTGAAAATCTTTTTGAAGAAAAATATTAAAAAAAATAAATGTAAAACAAAGGTTATTGCAGAGTTGAAATTCTGTCTTATCGCAACTAAAAAACAGACACCAAATTCTTTGCGTTCTTTTTAGGGTTTGCCAGACCAATATAATGTGCAACCTCTTTCTTCTCTGAGGTTTATAATTCCTGGCAAGCAAAACTTTTGTAAAGCCGCTTTGTTGAATTTGTAGTTCTTTAGTACTTTTGCTATTTGCGCTGTGTCTCAGGTTTTTGCGAACTACCTTGAAGTTTTGATAATCCATGGTAAGCTTTGGTGAATTGCTTTCAACGCTGGTGTAGACACCCATCAGCAGCAATCTGGTTGAAGTAGGCAGACAATTTTTTAAGTCACCTTTTCCAAACTATTTCTTATACAGGTAAGTGTTCTCTTAAAAAAATCTGCTCAGACACAGAAGGTGCTGTTCAGTTAGATTTACTGCCTTGTTATCTGAAATGACCTCTAATCCTGCCGTTGCATGCTAATTTTTGGCTACGGCGAGATACAGGGTGATTTCATATGAGATTAATAGGCACAATTGTTAGCAAATGGACTTTTAACCGCATAGCATTAAAAAGAGTAGTTTGAAGATTTTAATTCACTTCAATTTTATTTTCAAAACCAAAATATAGCAATATTTCAAATTTATTGAAATTTTTCAGAAAGTTTCAAAAAAATATTTTTATTTCAAAATTATTAAGGCTTTTTCTCTCTCTAATATTCATATAAGAGAAAACGAAATTTCAGATATAACAATAGATGATTCAAAGAAGGTAAGAAATTTAGTAGTTAGAAAACAATTTATAAAAGTTTTCTACCTCTTTATTTTGAGTTTTCCTTTTTATTCTGTTTTCCTTAAAAATCTCAAAAAATTTCTCAAGCAGTTCATAATAGATAATGTTATAAGAAGCGCCATATAAGTAATTGATTTATCTGTTTTATATAATGGCTGGCCAATCAGAACCGTGCGTCCATGAATTTCTTCCAGCGATGACTGACCTCTGAATTTGAAAATTCTATTCGTTAATTTTTCGATTTTTTCACGTTTTCTCAAACGTAAATTTGTTTAATTTTATCCGTTGGCTTTTTCCTTTGTATTTTTTTAAGTTGATAAATCTTTTTGAAAAGATATTTTCCATAAAAAAATCTAATTTTTAGAACTATTTTACTTGAAACTTAATTTAGAATTTAGTGAAAAAAAGATTCAAGCAAACAACACTACACGTGCTAACTTTATTTCAGGATTGGTGCCGCTAGCTGAGAACTACAGCTCAGATAAGTATTTGTACGAAGTGGTGGTGAGTACTGGATTGGCGAGAAGATGGAACAAATTCAAAAGTAGATATTTCCATCTTGAAAAAAAAGAAATTAATGTCGATTATGTTTTAAAGGTGTGGATCATATTGGCAGATGAAGAGGAGGAGTAGAGCGAGTAAGTTGGATGGTGGAGTGAGAGGCTTTCAGTCTGTTGACCACTTTTTGATGGCTGTTCCTAGGTGAATGTTTTTAGTCGGCTTTACTTTAGCTTTAAGGATCCTAATATTTTATTGAAAATTTTATTTGAAAGAAATGTTATGTTTTCACAAGGCCGTTGGAAAACATTCTACGTCAGTATGGCATGATAATTCTGGAAAAAAAGTGAGTATCAATATATAAAAATAAATAAAACCTTGTATACTGTGAAGCAAGTTGGTTCCTTAAAAGCATCTTGGGGCGAGACGTGCAAACATGGCAAGTCGTTTTTCCTGCTCAATGATTAGCTGACCGTGGAGTACAGAGATGGACAGGTGCACACATTCTCATTCAAGATTTTTTTGAAATTTGAAATTGGCTTTATAGAGATGTTAAATCATATAAATACAGATTTCAAGATTAATTCCGTCCAATGGCCAAGATTCTTCCAGACAAGTTTTTAAAGACAAAGCTTTTTATCGCTGTTTAACACTAAGATGCTAATAAGTTGTTGGTTTCAGAAATTTCAAAAAGGTTATTAAAATAGCTGTAATATTCAATAATTATTGGAGTTACTACAAAAATGTTTTCAAAAAAACTAATTACTGATAAAACATTGTAATGTTTTTGAAAGACACCTAAACAACACACAAGACTGGCCCACAAGCTTTAGCCGGGTGCAGCGCCTTTCCTGCTGCCTGTCTCATTCACCGTCAAAGTAATCAAGACGGGTGAAACAAGAGAGCAGACAAAAATCTTGAGAAGCATCTCCGAGATAAGAAAAGAGCTATCTGATGCGACGAAGGTAGTAAAAACAAGAAGCATGAACGAGTTTTGAAAAATGAGCAAAATTAAAAAGAAATGCAAGATTGAAGTCAAAAAAGATCGAAATGGTAGAGAGAAAGAAATAAAATAAAATTGAATTTTGAAAAATTAAGTTTAAAAGGCATAAACACCAAGAAAAAAAAGAATTGACAGTTTTGAAAGATTCAGAAAAAAATGGAAGATAAAAGAAAATAAGAGAAGATAGGTATGGTTAGCAAAAAGCTTACTGGAAAGAGAACAATTCAATGAGACATGTGAGAGGTATAAAGAATAGAGAAAAGTTCCAAGAAACACCATAAGAAAAATAAAAGAAAAGATGAAAAGATCAAGAAGTATAGAAGAACAGACAAACAGCAGAGTTGAAAGTAAAAAAATGAAAAGTAGCTTTAGAAAGCTTATAGTAATCAGAACAACAGTAGTAGCTAGAGATAAAAAACAAAGTTTGAGAAATGCCTCATCAAGAAAGAAAAAGACCTGACAGATGCGACAGAGGTGGTAAAAGCAAAAAAAGCAACAAAAAGAATTTGATGTTTGAAAGAAAAAAGAATTAAAACGACACCTAAAACTGTAAATAATTATGAGAAGAGATAAAAGGACAGACTTATAAAAATAGATTAGATTGAATATTGAAATATTGAATTTAAGATGCATAGAATCAATCAAAGAATGAATTATCTCAATAAAAAATAACTTTTTCAAGTTGATCAGTAAAAATTTTTGTTTGGAAATAAACTTAGAATGCAAAGGATGATGATGATGCGTCCTTCGTGGGCGAAGACGACCACAACTTCTATTCCTCGGATCTGTGAGTGCAAAGATGGCTGGTCAGACCAATCTGCACTAAATTGCCTTGAGCAGTGTGGACAGATACGCTGAAGTAGAAGAGACAGTACTTTCTTATTTTGCGACGCTGGCGTTTTTGCTCTTGCTTTTCCCCACGTCTCAAAGCTCGACAAACCAGTGAAAACAGTGCTGCGCCAGAAAGTTCGGTCTCGAGCTATTTTTTTCTAGATGACTGGATCAGATGCACTGTTTCAGAGAAGCCTTTAGTGTGTCCTTATATCGCTTCCTCTGACCTCCAAGAGCGCTTGCCTCCAACCAACTCACCGAGAAGCAATCGCTTTGGCAGTCATTCGTCGGGCATTGTGAGTACGTGCCCTGTCCACTTGAGCTGAAAGCGCTTGAGAAACGCATGAATACTTTACATGTTAGATCTGGAGTACTTCTGTGTCGGACATTTTGTTCTGCGAAGCAATTTCCAAAGGCATCGCATGTGAAAAGAGTTCAGCTGTCTGGCGTAACTATACACAGCATTTCGCATGCGTATAGTAATGTAGGAAGAATGGTTGCACGGTACACTTTCAGCTTGGTCAAAACGCTGATCCCTCTTCTTCCCCATACCTTTTTTCTTAGTGTGCCGAAGGCTGAGCTGGCTCTTGCAATTCTGTAGAAAACCTCTGTCGATACTGACAGAATGTGATAGTGTGCTACCGAGGTATTGAACTTTTCTGCCACTAAGCTTTTTGCCGACTGTGATAACTGGCTCTGTGTAGAGAGCTTTAGGCTTTAGGCTAGTACATCACTTCAGTTTTTTTGATACTTTTAGTTAAGCCAAAGTTGCCACAAGCTGTGGCAAACCGGTTTAAGCTTTTCTGCATAATCGACTGTGTGCCAGCATATAATGCGCAGTCAGCAAAGAGAAAGTCGTAGGCAAGGTCTTTTTTAACTGGTTTTTGCGTAAGTTGAACAGTTTTCCAACAGTTCGGAATTTGAAGTTGACTCCAATCACCAAAACGAAAAGCGTCAGTCAGCATACTTAAAAGTTGGAGCAAGAACGCAGCCCTGTTTTTCGCCACGTGACTGGAAACAACAGAGTACACCCTATCATCTTGCACTCTGGCTTGCATACCGTCATGAAACTGTCTGACCATAGTAATAAACTTAGCTAGACAGCCGAACTTGGCCATAATCTCCCAGTCCTTTTCTGCAGACAGTATCGAAAGCCTTCGTTAGGTCCACAAAAGACCGATGTTCTGTTCTTGACACTTTTTTTGGAGTTGATGTGCTGCAAAGATCATGTCCGCTGTGCCATGCCCTGGTCTGAACCCACACTGACTTAGGCAATAAACCGTCTTCTAGGTAGTCAATCAAGCGGTTTAACAAAATTCTAGCTAAGCTCTTCCCAGCGATAGAGAGTAGCGAAATACCACATAATTCCCACAACAGAGTCATCAGGCTTTTTATTAAGAGACTAATTACAGATGCTGCGACAAAATAGGTAATTCTTTGTTACTTCCTACGTTTAAAAACTCATGTTGCCATCGAAACTGCCTTGCAGACTCAGAAGAACGGTGAAGGAGGTTGTTTGCATTAAATATTTTTCATGCCTTATGTATTCTTTCATCAAAATTTTTTCATGGTTTTAAATCCTTTTCATATCTCTTTTTATTTTTTTGAACTAATTTCACCTTGTCAGTTCACGACTTTCCTCGCTTCAAATACTTCTTCCTTTTTCTACTCCTAAAATTAATCCAACATTTTAGACCTCTTCAACACTTCTCTAATTTGTAATCTCCATCCTGTATTCAACAAAATTTGTTCAAGCTTTTATGGGCAAATCTCATAAAGGCGCTATAAAAAACTATTTATTAGGAATAATTAAGATAAACAACACTATCAAGGTTCCTATCTACGCCATTCTCTTGTGGTCGACAATCAGATTCCATTTTAGACAGCCTGAAGCTTATCTAATCAAGAAAAATCATCAAAAACTTTTCAAACCAAAATCTCAGGTTGCACAGTTGCACGCACGCGCGTACACACACACACACACACACACACACACACACACACACACACACACACACACACACACACACACACACACACACACACACACACACACACACACACACACACACACACACACACACACACACACACACAACACACACACACACACACACAAACACACACACACACACACACAAACTCAGGTAAAAACGATGGAAGACTTTTGGAGCTGCCTGGAAGGCACAGTAGAGAAAGGTTTGAGGTCTGCGTAAACACCAATGTTGATTTGTTTTGTTGACGATGGAAATATGCCTCAGGGCTAGAGAAATGTACATCCTTTCGGCTTAAGAGGCCACCTCTCCGATTCCGTCTCTAGACTCTTAGGCTTCGCTTCTCTGCGACAACTCAGAGTTAAAAAAAGTCAAATTTTTGACAATAGAAGATATTTATGAAATGTTTTTTTAAATAACACACCATTAAAAAGATTGTTATCACGTACAAACGCTTGTCAGGTGAATTGGCAGCTGGAAGGTTCCGGACTCTTTTGTAATGTGCCTTACTCCTTCGAACACGAGGACAAGCAGAACTACCAGCCGATATGGCAGCCTTTCACGCCTGCAAACAACAGCATTGTACCCGAGTTTTTATATCGCAATGCTAGCTGAAAAGGATATTAAAGACCCAACAAAGCAAGAAGCACTTTTAGAAGTATGACTCTCAGTAGACTGTCAAAATCAAAATTAAGCTGTACAAAACCTATATTCTGCATGTGCTCTTGTGTTGGAGATTGATATAGCAAGATATAAATAAGCTGTCAGTCTTTTATGCAACAAGTTTCTAGTGCATTCTTAGCGTCTTTGGCCCAATAATATCTCGAACAATAATCTTGATAAATAAAGTTTCTTAGTTGAAACAAGTTGACACCAAGGAGGAAAAACGAATTCTCCAAAAACAACACGGCGTCGGACACTAGAATCAAACCTTTGAGAAATTGAGCTCAACTGGGCACCAAACTGGCCAAAAAAACATGCGTGGAAATTTTTTTTGCTGCTTCAGTCGCCTAGTCTTGGTATTGAAGTGAAGTTTGAAGTGGATCCCAAGGGGCTTTATCTGGTGCTTGTTTTCTGTTTTTCTAATATATTTCTTTTATTCTATGAAATTTTATCATTCTATTTTAATATTAATGATTTTTGTATCAAACCCAAAAAGGGACTGTCTAGCCGTGTGCTACATTTTTCTTCAAAACTTGTCTCAGGTCCAAACGCATAGCGATATGCTCTTTATAAAAGTTTTGGTACCTTTAAAAACCATACGAGGTATCTAGGATAAAAAATCTGGAAAGATTTTGAAGTGAGCTTCGTGTGCCCAGAGTTTGGTCGATTTTTGGCACTACGAGCTATCAAAAGATACAGGCACTTCGCGATCACTCAGAAATCGGATAGCTTTAGAATAGTTGATGAACCAATCATAGAACTCCAAAAAATTGTGAAAGTACTGAAATAATCATTTTTAGAAGTTTTATGAAAAAAAACTAACATTTATCAACTAACAAAGCTTTATGTACAATCCGTGAATATTTAAACATTATGATACATGAATATTTTCAAGAAAAAAAACTAACATTTTTCAAAGTCTATGATTGGTCAAATTTAAAACAGCTTTTTGCTGCTTGGAACTTCTTTATCAAAAGATGTTTTGTTGAAATGCTTCGCGCATACGAAATTTAAAAATTTTAATTTTTCATACATATTAACAAAAATATAATATTTGAAATCGAATTTCAATAGGAAATATTTCTATATTTAATTAATTAGGAAACAAACCAAGCGATGAAACCTTTGTAATCAATTTACACTTTTCTAGGCAAGTCCTTACTTTGGAACATTCATATTCTTTTCCTTCATGGTGGTGTTGGCTTTCATCTTGTTGACTCTTTATAGCCATTGTGACAGAAGCCTTTGAGGTAGTCAGAGGTGACATAACTAAACAAAGCAACGAACACGAGGTGATCGAATACCTGCTGCATCAAATCAAACGATATTTTGGAGTAAGTACTTTTTATTCTTTTTTTATATTTTTAAAATCATTTTTGCAATCGAAAATTTTTTATTATTCCAATAAAATTTCAGGACCAAATACGAAAACCCAACACGTCTCCAAAAAACGTTAAGGAGCGGCTAGAAAAAGTGAATGAGCGTTTAGACACTATTTTAAGAATGTGGAGTTGTAACGAATGAACGCTGAATTGTTTTGAAAACTTTACGCACCCCTTAACTCATAAAGAATTTTACTCGAAACTTTTTGGGACACGTAAAAGATTTTGTCATTTTTGAAATATTTCTGAAACACTCGGTTTTTCTTTTATGAAAATAAAATTTTGGAATAAACGATCGTAAAGAATCCATAATAAAATATAAAGGATCATTGGCGGGCCTTGAGCTCTGGAAGGTCTTTGACTCCCTCCTTGTCCACAATCCTCACCTTGAATACCCCCATATCAATGATGAACCTTAAGCAAATCTGTCGTTTTCAAAATTAATTATTCAAATGTAACTCTTCAGAAACATCCTAATGTACTTATAATATATTATACAACAATTATAAACATTGAATTGAGAAAATTTTTGTACATTGACAGCCCGTATAGCTCAGAGGTAGAGCATTAGATTATTAAAATTTATCGGGTTCGATCCGAAAATTAGCACCTGTTCCCCAGTGTGTTTTCGCTACCTTAAATTTTTAGTAAGCGCTTTGATCTATAAACAAAGCTCTTTATAAATACCTCATTACATTACGTTTATTGCTAGAATTTTGGGTAAGTATAGCCATACCAGAGGAATCTTTCAAAAAGTCCAACTCTGACCTCTTCGTGGTGGGGGATGTTAACGGGTTAGTGTCAGAGTTATGGCGTCAAAAACTTATGTTCCTGGTAGGACCTTCCAAGGCAGACGGGTCTGACACCAGCGGGGAAAGTCCACGACTAGGTTAACATATGGCAATGGTGAAGCTTGATTCATTCTGGAAGCAAGAATGGTTTCTGTGGTCATCAACACAGCGATGTTCCAGCATCTGTCGTTCGTTTGCCTAGCAGATGAATCAACTCATGGTCAATGGTAGTGGAACACAAGTCATCTCAAGAAGGAAACTACGCCTGTGAGAGTCGTAGCGAAGCATCACAAGAACCCAAGCTATTGAAAAACGGCTAATTTTTCAAACAGCACCACGGTTAAAGCCCGTGACTATCCACCCTTACGTAGGAAGAGTGTTAACCCAAAAGTTACTGATGACGAACCTGGTTTAAATTCAAATGGAAGACCAAACTCCGATCTCTCACCCAACAAAAGGATTTTTTCTTTCAAACAAAGCTTCAGCATTGCAACACTAAACTGTCGCTCCCACAACTCAGGATTCCCCCAAGATGAACTCAACCTACGCATCAACCAACACAACCTTCAAGCAGTCTGCATTCAAGAACATCGCTTTCTTCACAAGGACAGTGACCCAGCTATCATAAGCCATGATATTAGCCACAGCATCGGCATATAAAATTACCAACAATGCCAAGGTGGGAGGTGTTGAGATAACGGTGCGAAAACATAGTTAACTTCTATCGAAAGAGTTGACAATCAAATTCTTATCGCTTCCTTCAAAAGCAACCCTAAAAGTGTTCTCGTGTAATTTATTCTCCCCATAACCTTACCCCACTAGAAGAAGTAGAAAGGGTTTACGAAAAACTAGACAACCTGACTTCTATCATACCTTCCCACAACAACTTGATTGTCGGTGGCGACTTCAATGCTGAAATATCTGGTAAACTTACCATGGCGTCACAAACCACCGAGTTCAACTTCGTCAAAATACCAAACGCCAGAAATATGACAGTCTTGAAGACGCTAGACTAAATAAAACCCTCTCAGAATTCAAAAAGGGATTACAGGGAAATCCAAAGAGCGCCTGGAATCTAATAAAGGAATTTTCAGGAAAGAAAAAAGCTGTCACCTTCATCCAGGGTGAAAATCGTCTCAAAATCTGGAAAGACCACTTCCAAAACCTACTTTGTGTTAACAAAAATGATGATCAAGCTCAGTTTGACTGCGTCAAGTTGTTTGACATCAACCCAGAAATTAGTACTGCCGAATTTAGCGAAAAGATCAGAGATTCTCTCAAGGCAGTGAAACCTAATAAATTCCCTGGTCTTGATGGTCTTACACCAGAAGTCGGAGCATGGGAAAACCCAAAAATACTTGAGGTTTTGCATCGAAACTTTTAACGGTGTGCTTTCCAATGAATAGGGTATATCTGGTATCGTTTTTGTGTCCAAGAAAGGAGATTTAACTCGTTGTACCAACTACTGCAAATAGCCTCTAAAATCTACAAACGGCTTATACTAAACAGAATACGCTCTGACATCGTCAAACTGCTTCGCCCCAAGCAAAATGGCTTCCACCCTTAAAGATCCACCTCGTCTCACCTTCTCACACTCAGAAGAATCATAGAAAAATTGCATAACCCCAAGAAAAAAGCTGTGATAACTCTCATCGATTTCAAAAAGCATTTGACTTGATAGACCGGTCTAAAATGCTCAAATCCTTGCTGCTTATGGAATTTCCCCATGCAAAACGAATGATATATAAAAACACTACAGTTCTTGTGATGACTCTGGAAGGCAATACTGACATCTTCCAGGTCGATACTGGCGTTTTACAAGGGAGCCCACTCGCCCCGTTTCTTTTCATCATTTGCTTAAATTATACCCTCAGCACCTCAATTTTTCCTCCTGATGGATTGACTCTTAAGAGAAGAAAGAGGGTCGTAGAAGAGGACGTCCATATATAACACTGAAAGACACGGGGCTGACCTCTATGTGTCACCAAACTGAAGATCGAAAGGACTACTACAACCCCCACTACTACTACTACTACTACTACTACTACTACTACTACTACTACTACTACTACTACTACTACTATAGAATTACTAACGTATTAATTATCTATTATATACTTATATAATTATCTATTATTGTATATGTGAAAATTTTACGTTGAAAACGAAAAGCTTCGTATCTTAATAAACTAACCAGTGTTTGTATTCATTATATTGTTAGCTTTTGAAAAAATCATTATACTAATTATCTATATTTGCTATCATGAAACGACGTTAAAAATTGTTGAAAACTATTTAAATATATTCACGCTGATTTTCTAAAAACATACCTCATTGATGCACTTTTGTAGCAGGAGCAATGCTTCATCTTTACTCATGTCGTTTCTGACAAGGGTTTATAGTAATGAAAATGTATGCATAAGGAAAACAAATTTTCCTTTTCAGAGGCATCGTATCTACTTTTTTATCATATTTTTCAGCAAAAAATATCAAAGAAGATTTTTTAAATACATTTATTAAGAATCAAGAGCTATACTCATCATAAAACGTTTTATGATAAGACTTAACTCATCAAAAATTATAAAATTTGATTCTCAATAAGTGTACTTAAAAAATCCTCTTATTTGATGTATTTTGTTGATAAAAAATATGACGCAAAAGTCGATGTGCAGTCGAAAGTAGCCCCAGATGGACGTGAGGTGCTCATTGGCCCCCACAACGCCCTTCAAACTATCCCTGCCTCCAAGCTATATAAACGCTTTTGATGAGAATATTAATCCAATTAGATTATACTGCTGTACAGGTCGCAATAACTGGAGTTGAAATCAGTGGACCTAAACTATTGATACTAATATTTGATACATAATTTAGATAATACAATTAGTATACCCTATCCCACACACACAAAATCACTCATCCCCACTTCATCCCAAAACAACACACAAGCACCACAGATGTCCACCATAGCTACATCCAGGATAGTTCTCAATGCCACTGCCATCTTGGGCGTTAGTGGAATGCTTGACCTTATACCATTTGTTCTTCTTGTACAGAAACCACACATTACCCACCCATACAAACATGCACAAAAGGTCAAAAATAATGGAAAAGTTGAGATTGACTTAATAGGCCTTCTTAAAAAAATCCAGAACAATGGGTTTGAGTGACACAATTGTTGAAATTGTGGAACAAGTTTGTGACAATTATTCCACATTGTAAGAAAGGATTGTGTGAAACAAGCAAAAAATTTTGGAATTGATGATGGTGGAAGAAAAAGAAGGACAAGGTTAGCTTGAAAAGGCATAATAGAAAACCTGTTGTAGACTTGGATTAGTATTTGAAGATGCCTATGAGAAGTCAGTAACTTTTTGAAAAAGAAAAAAATGCTGAATACAATAAAATGATAATGATGATATGTAAATATATACAATATTTGTAAAACACCATAAAACTTTTACAAAGCTAACATACTTATAGTGGCAATCAAGAAGGGAAAGAGCGAAGAAAGAGGGATAACCATGTGCTGCAAATGGGACATTCACCATAGAGCCCAAATAATCCATAAAGTACAGAGAGGGTCCCTCACCCTCATCCCATCCTCCGATTAACAAATTCACTTGGTATGGATTCTGCCAAAAAAAATTTTTCTATATTTATAATAAAAGTTGCCAATAATTATGTTTTTGAGTTCATTTTTTAATATTACCCTGCTTCGAATAGATTCAGCCATGTTCCTTCTGGTGAAATGGGCTGCTGCATTTGTACTCAGATTGTATCCTTCAAAAAATTTAAATCAATGAAAAATATAGATTGAAAAAACATATACTAAGCAATGTTTTTTTAGTATTGAGGATATAAAAAATAATTTTAACTACCATTTCTCATTTTATACAATTGTACGTTCTTCGAGATGAATTCCGCAAATTGCACAGTATCTCCTTGAGCTCCACACACACTCATCAACAAACGATCGCTCAAATTGAACATCTTTATTTGATCTTTTATAGAATATTAAATACATTTTTAGTTATAAAATTTTAGTTCATAATGAAGGTATACCCTTTTTCATTGCAACAATGCTTCTAGCCGCTAAACTATCAGTAGCAAAAAGTACAAAATCCTTCCCTTTAATTCCTATTAGGCACTCCATTTTGAGAAGAAATACACAAGCAAATTTAACTAGTCATGCACCGCAAAGTGAATCTAAGTTAAAACAAAGAAAAGTAAATTTTTAATTCTTTTATTTTATTTTCTAAAAAATCTTTTTTAAATATAAAATTCATTAATTAAATCATATTTTTTAACAAAAATATTTTTAAATTATAAATAATATATATAATAATGAATGATGATGAGTTATTTATGTAGCGCCCCTCTATCGTTTAGAGGCTCAATTATATTAGTATTAGTGGTGTTTGGCCAGTTTTTTCAAGTATGATCATGCTTGGATTAATTCTATTTTTAATCATTTCAACGGATTAATCTGAAAGTCATCAAAACAATTTTTAAATCAAAACTGCGTTTTTTGTATAACATTTTCTTCCGACGAGAAAGCTTAGTCTAAATATCTATTCAAATGAAAAAAAATTTTTTATCAGATTTCAAAAAATTTCGGTATCCAAGACTTGGCCTACTCAATGTGTGAGCACTTTCTAGCAAACTGTAAAAAAAAAGACGAGGAATGCAGTGATTTAGAATTCGGTTCAATCCAGGGCAAACAATAATTTTCAGCAGAAAAAAGAAAGAAGCAGAACCACTAATCTCAAATAGTTTTTCATTTGTCAGTCCGTTTTTTCAATATTTTTCTGAAAAGAATCTTAAGCACCTTGTATAAAAATGTAATGTTATGCGGTATTTATAAAGCGCTTTTCCTTATGGATCAAAACGAAAGAACAACAAATAAAAATTATTTATTAAATGACACGAAGCTTTTCGTAAGGCTAGCTTACATTATCAAGTGATAATCTTACATTATTTAATAAATACTTTGTGTTTGTTGTCCTTACTTTTAATAATATCCGTCTAAAGAACAGGAACTGATTTGAGAAAGTAGAAAAATAAAAGCCAAACAGAATTGGGTGAGTACACAGCCTTTTTGATGGGAAAAGACTCAAAAACCTGGCCATCAAACTGCACCTGCATGCCATCGTAAAGCAAATGTATCAGCGCGAGAAGGGTTGAAGGGCCACCCAGGTTTCATAAAGACGGTATAAAGCTTCTAGATCAAGCAGTTCAAAAGCCTTGGTGAGACCTACAAACGCTATTACAAGGGAACTTGTTGCTCACGCGATTTCTTTTGTAATTGGCGGATAAGAAAAAATTAAATTTGTCGTAAAACTGTGCAAAAACCTCCACTGAAATTCAAAGTAAACTTGATCAGCTAACTTTTAAAGCCGTTTAAGATTAATTTCAGCCAAAACTTTTTTTGTGACATTTAAAGGTGAATTGCCACGTAGTTGTTACAGTCACTTCTTTCTCCCTCATTTTTATGAAGTGCTGTTATTTTTGTATCTTCAAACTGTTGTGAAACTCAAGTAGTTAGTAGCAACTAATCATGAAATTATGAAGATGCGTGGTTAAAGAGAGTAGCCCAGCCGGAGAAGTTTCGCCAGAATCTCATCACAGCCAGAACAAAGGCTTTGAATGACCAAAAACAATTTGGCTTAGTCAGGGCTTTCGTTTAGGTGATTAAGAGCAGTAAAATTAGGAAGTTTATCAATTTAGACATGGTTTGATGCTCCTGATACGTCATAGAGCTCACTGTAGTGTTCGGTCCATCTATCGAGTTTTTGTCCGGCACCTTCAAAGATTGAGCCATTCTTCCTCTTCAAAACACTGCATGATTGTGCACTTGGGCTTGTGGTTTTTTACTGGAAGCAAAAATTTCACCCAAGTTGTCTGAATTCCTAACAAATTCAATACTAGAGCAAAGTACAACCCAGTGAATTTCTACACATTCGCGTACTTCAAGTTGTGCTACAGTACGAGCAGTTTGTTAATCGACTGAGTCCTGTTTTGAAAGATCTGCAATGACTTGAAAGTTATGAGAAAATTGACTATGAGGTTCTGTTTCTGATGTTCAATACCTGTTCAATGAAGGTCCAGCCTATCTTCCAAGAGGTTTTGAGATGCTAGCAAGCATTCCAGGTAAGCAAAACATGAGAGCGGCCAATTCATTGAAGGTTGTTCCAGGTAAGTATAAGCCCAAAACCACAGAAAGGAAAATTTTGTATCTAAACGGTCCTACCCTGTGGGATAACTTTTTTGAAAAACTCAGGTTTTATGTTTCCACACATCCTTTTGGAATGAACCTCAAAATTTTTTTTCGATCTTTTTTGGGATTAAATATTTATAAGATTTGGTTCAAACAATTTCCTTTTTTTGTATAATTGCAGCCTAGAAACTTAGGAATTTTATGAAAAAATAATTTCATTTTTAATTGTATTGTATTGCTTTTTCCACCTTATCGTGCTTCGATTTATACCATTTTTCGACACTGAAACAAAGTGTGGAGCCGTTTCATTTCTCTGTTTGCAGATTTGAATGTAAATGAAAATCCATCTTTTTCAATCTTGATGATGATGATGTTCCTTTTTAATTTTTTTTGAGGACTTGTTCAGATTTTCAGAGTTATATCTCATTTATGACCCAAGACAACGTTTGTCTCTTTCGAATCGTTTGTGTAAAAACTTTCAATCTATTTGTGGCTCCTAGCAGTTGTTTCGACTTTTAATCTTTTTCCACATTTCTCATCAAAACCTTGGATAAGTTCATCATGTATCCACCGAGCTGCTTTTTCTCCCTTCAGAAAACATCAAATATATTGTTTAGACCTCTCATGTAACCCAGTGCTACCTGTCTCATGGTCGGGTGGTCGGTGACAAAACCGGCTCCCCCACCAGGCTTCACCTGGTGAAGAGGGTGTTTAGACATCCTGCAGGACCAAAAACAATACCTGTAAAAGAGCGGAGAAGCTCAGTCAGAGCCAACGGCCATCTACTCCAGCTATGGGTTAAATAGTGAAGCTAGCGGCAGCATATATGTTGGGAAACTAGAACTAGTCATCAAAGAACTTCAAAATTACAACATTGATCTTCTTGGCAATTCAGAAGTCAGGTGGAAAGAAAGAGGCCATTTCTCTTACAGAGGCAACTATACAATCTATTACTCTGGAAACAATGATGATCGCAATAATGGTGTTGGTTTTATTTGTACTAAGAAAATAGCAAATTGTGACTTGGGTTACAATCCAGTGAGTGACAGGATTATGACACTCCGAGTTCAAGGGCACTCAATCAACATCACAATTATTCAAGCTTATGCACCAACCTCAACAGCAGAAGAGGAAGTCAGTGATCGTTTTTATGAACAGTTACAAGACGTACTAGATAAGACTTTAAAACGTGACATTTTTATATTAATGGAAGACTTCAATGCAAAAATAGGTGCTACAAGTGTAGAGTATCCTCACATTGGGAAATTTGGTCTAGGAACACGAAATAATGCTGGTCAATTCTTTGCTGACTTTTGTATTGGAAATGATTGGGTAGTCTCCAACACAATATTTCAACAACATCCATGCCGACTTTACACTTGGACTTCTCCGAATGGCTTGACTAAAAATCAGATTGATTATACCAGAATAAAGAAAAGATGGAAGAGTAACTTAATTTGAACTAAAAACATTTCCATGGGCAGGCTGTGGCAGCGATCACCAGTTTCTTGTCACTTTCTTGAAGTTAAAATTAAAGAGAACAAAGCAATCAGACAAAAAAACTCGCTTTGATGTTTCAAAAATTTTTCAGAAATTTTCATTGGAAGTTTGAAATCGTTTTTCAGCATTACTGAGAGAACCCGAAGAACACTTTGCGGAGAACTTTTGGGGTAACATCAAGGATATTTTTTTTGGGTGCTAAGAAGACAATACCTGAGACTAAAGGCAAAACTCATAAGGAATGATTAACAGAGTTCACTAACTTTTATTGAAAAAAGAAGAAAATTGAAAAAGCAAGGTCATTCACAAAATTTAACATCTATTTGTGAATTAACACGACAGATAAGAAGATCAATCAGAGAAGACAAAAATAGTTTCCTCCAATCCAAATGTGAAGAAATTGAAAAGCACAAGCATGAGAACAAACCAAAAGCTTTCTTTAGAGCCATTATAGGTCTGACAAAAAAACCTGATAACAAAATTGCTTGTATAAATGATGAGGTTGGCAACATTTTGACTGAAGCAGCAGATGTCCTAGATCGATGGATACGATATTGCAAATCTCTCTATGAAGCAGATATTCTTATAACTTTACTGCTGAAATCTCTCTATGCTACACAGATGGCAACTGTTCAGATAGAAAATAGTTACTCTGATTGTTTTCAAATGGATAAAAGGTTAGACAAGGTTGTATTATCTCACCATATCTTTTTAACTTATATGGTGAACGAATAATGAGATCTGCGCTTGACACCAACATTGGCGGAATTTCTATAGAAGGGGAAACGGTGAAGGATCTAAGATATGCAGATGACATGACAGCTATTTAGAGAAATGAAACACATGATAGAAAAGATTAGACTCGAAAGTGAGAAGATTGAGCTTTACTTGAATGTAGAAAAAACTAAAATGATGGTCATTGGAGGAAATAATGAGCAGCTTCATGTCAATGATCGTGTTGTAGAAAAAGCGACTGATTTTAATTTTCTTGGGTCCTACATCACAGAATAAGGCAGCTCAAAGAAGGAAATTGGTCGTAGGATTGCAATGGCAAAGTCTGCGACTATTTCACTCACACAAATCTGGAAAGATAGAAGTGTAACTAAGACTACAAAAATTCGCTTGATGCACTCACTTGTTTTTCCTATTCTTTTATATGGTGCCGAAACACGGACTATCAAGAACAGAGAAAAGAAGAGGATATCGGCTTTTGAGATGTGGACATGGAGAAGACTGCTACGAATTTCCCGGGTGTACAACAGAAAAAATGATAGTATTCTCCAAGAAATTGATGTCAAAAAGAGACTTATTCAGAAGATCTACAGAATGCAACTTACCTATTTTGGTCATTTCTCGATGTGGTCCAGAAAGCCTAGAAAAACAAATAATGACTGGTTTAATTCATGGGAAAAGGCAACGTGAGAGACCTTGTCTTCAATGGTGCAATGGGATCACTAATATGATGGGTGAGTCTTTTCATCAACTTATGATAAAGGCTCAAAACCGAGATGATTGGAGACGTGCAGTTAGACGGGCCAAGATATCCACTAGTGAATGATACTGACTACTACTACTAGTACCACTACTACTAGACCTCTCATCCTGACTTCGATCTGCACCGAACCTTGGGTGAAACGCCCTAAATATGATCAAATGCTACTTCATTGTTCGAGGTCTTATTGGGTCCTAAGATTCAGGATGCTCCATAAACTTCGTGATGAAAGGCTGACAGCTTATCCTGCTCCAACATATGCATTATGAACTCAGACACTGAAAACTATGCCCGTGAGCCTTGAATGGCATGAAACTACGATTATAGAAAAAGCATCGAACAAATGATTGGACATTGCTTTCGCAGTAAAGAAGATGTAAGCAAATTGATACTATGGGAACCAAAATGTGGTAAAAAGACTAAAGACCAGCTCGAAATTTTATCAACCAACTATTAACTGATGATACTAATCTTGATAAAGAAGATTCAGAAACAGCTATGTCCCTATCGGGAGTATTGGAAGAACAAAGTCATAGAAGTTCGACTGCGGTCGATATGATGATGATCAAACGAACTGTCCTGGGCATAACGTTAAAAGGCACCTGTCCAAAGCAAGACATCGTCATCTAAGCCCCAGCGTTCAGGCCTGCTACCCTCTCAGGGTACAAATCTAAATGACCCTTCTCTGTCCTTAAGTAATCCTTTGAGGTTACTAATTTTATCTTGTTTCAAGATAATTTTTTGGAGGACCCCACACAGACTGTTTCATCAGTCTACTCTTATCAGGCTAGGTTCTTAATGCGCAAAGAAACATCCTAAGACCAACACTAACAGTCTGATGATGAAGATAGGTAACGTTCCTAACCTAAACGGCGGAACATGGGGGTAATAATAATTAAAAAAAATGATTAAACGAATAAGCCCATATAGCTGCTGAAAGCAAGCCCTTTCACTGAAAAATTCAGCACTGCCGTTGCTCAATTCTAATTGCGTTGTTTCTCAATAACTCGAGTGGCGTAGAGAAAACAAATATTTTGTTAATTATATTTGAATGTGCCCTTCGGGTGCAGGAATGCCCAATCCACGCATAGTTCTGATCACACAATATAAAGATAGAATAATAAGTTAAAATTTAGAGATTAAAATGAATATCACGCAGACATGCGTCCGCCTTGAACAGTGCTTTATCCAACACAAAGCCATTATCACAGTCAGTGCCAAATACACACATACCTACAAGTCATAAATAGCAGTATTTGGGTACATATTTAAGGCATTTGGTATCGATAAAAGGTGCCTCATTTGCTGGCTGCGATGATGGGCCAACTTGTGCTAACGCAAGTGGCATAGAACCATATTTAGCAACTGACAAATGAAACGAAAAATTATTTAAATAGTATAAAAATGTAGAAATTTAATGAGAAAGCATGTTTCGGAGATTGATCGAAAATGACCCACAATCATCATCAAAGCACACAATGCATGGCACCATTGCATTCAAAAACATCAGACTGAATCGCTTAAAAATAACAAATAAGTACAAGAAAGCATAAGAGGGATTGGCCTCTCCCAAGGTAATTCAAGACATCAGAACCCTCCCGTCTCAAACATTTCTAACTTTGCAATGGTACTTTGTGTTGTTTATTTTATGAATCTTATTTTTATTTTTGTTTCTTTCAAATATATTATAATGATCTCCATTATAATTCTTCCTGTTCTTGTGTTGCTTGGCAGCCTTCTTGTGCTGTTTGCAAGCTTTGTTGCCAGGTGAGCGAACCTCGAATGCTTCTTGCACCTCATCATCCTTGACCACATTATGACAAGGACTACCAACCAGACTGATTCCACTATGGTTACCACTGTCGCAACTTCCAAAAAGATGCCAATTAAGAGTTGTGGGAGTCCCTCCAAACGAGCCACAAAAGTCCTTTGGTGTTTGCCCACTCTCACTAATTTTAACTTCCTTCAATCTTTCAATAGTTCCATCGGCTTCGAGGACCTCATCTGCACAATCAAGTTGATTAGCATGCTTGCCCATGTGCTGGTCGTCAAGTTCAAGTGAGAAAATGCGCAAGTTTTTGTTGAATGACTCATGTACCAAAGTGCCTTCCTCCAATTGAGAATCATTAGACCATCTGGACCTATCCTTGTGTCTGTAATTATACAAGATATGTCATCATAATATGATGCGTATAAATGCTTGGCATACTGAGGCAGGCATGGGATGGGCAAAGACCTGGTGTGCACAAAGACTGACGCATCTTGCACCCACGCATGATGCAAAACTTGCATGGCTGTCAATCTGTAAATGTTCATGTGTCATCAACCTTGCACACATATGCCACACAAAGCACCTGTGAGCAGGGTCCTTAACCAAGAGGCGTGAAAGAAGGTCTTTGGCACCCTCAGAGACTCCCTGCCACACCTCATCCTCCATGTCCACCACTCCTTCCTTTATCTCCTCAAAATGCTCTTCCTATAATAGTAATCAAAGTGATGGTGAAATGATATGGTAATAAAACTGGATGATGACCTTGCAAAAGCTACATTGCAAAATGGTGTTGGAGGGACAACAACATAGATCTGACCGTTTTCCTCCAAATGGCTTATACCCACTCAGTAAAATGTATCTGAAATAGTGAAAAGTTGTATAAAATGCCTCAAACAAGTGTAATTCTTAAAAGAATGTACTGACAAGATGACACCAAGGCTCCAGATGTCGCACAGCTCAGAGTAGTGACAGTCCTCATTGAGCCACACCCTCACCACCTCCGGAGCCATATAGTCTGCTGAGCCGACCTGCAGTAAATAAGAGTATATAACATGTCAAATGCATGTTCACCATGTAACCATTTCAGGCATTATCAATCAATAATATTTCAAAAATAAAATTCTTTTCTACGTTCTTTCAAAAGGCTAGACTTTAGTTATATTTTCATTGTGCAGCCATTGTGACACCAGCACCCCTAAACCCAAAATTCTTCCATGCAAATCATCTTCATTCAAAAATTTTCAAACCTTATCATGACCTTCAATTTTTGTTCATATAAAACAAAATCAACCATAAAAATTTATTTATCCTAAATAGAAATTTTTGAAAGCCAAATGTAAAGATAATAAACTGACTGCAGAAGCAAGGTTGTTGAGGTTGAAATGCTCCATTGGCACAACTTTTTCACTGCCTGAACCATAACCAGGAGAACCACTTGCTGGATCATCAAAACCACCTCCAAAATCTGTACTCAAATCAAAATCACAAATCTTAACAGGATGGATTTGGTCAATTGATGTACACAAGACATTTTCAAGTTTGAGGTCTCGGTGGGCAACCCCCTTGTGATGTAGAAAGTTAAGAGCATTAGCAAGTTCATTGGCCACTTTTGAAACCTCTTCCTCTCCCATACTACCTCCATGCCTCTCCATCCAATCCAACAAAGTCAATCCTTCCATCTTTTCAAAAACCAAATAGAACCTTTAAAAAATTACATAAAGTCAAAATAGTTTTTTGCTCATTTTAAAATAATGTACTTCTGATCTTCCTCATAAAATTCTTGAAGCTGTGTGATATTTGGATGCCCCTTGCAGTGATGCAGAATCTCTATCTCTTTCAAAACTTTTTTCCTCACTCTCTTACTTGTGTTCTCAATTATCTGTATTGAAAATTTTGATAAGTTTTATTTTAAAAACTATGAATTTATTTTTAATCATTGTTTGACCTTCACAGCAAACTCTTTTTGTTTCTCAACATTGAAGTAAGTTCTCACAGTGCCACATGAGCCTTCACCTAGGTACTCATCTGTGCTCTTATAAACATCTGTCAGAGTTTATAATTTTTTAATTGCACTTTGAAAGCTTATAATTTAAAAATTATATAGATAAACACCTCCAAACTTCTTGATCTTATATCCAAAAGATCTTTTTTTTCTCTTTGCAGAATCAGCCATATCAACTTAGTTGATTCTAGTGAACGTTTTTCAAAGTATTTAGCTATAAAAACTTTGAAGCAAACAAAATTCCAAATGATGAATTGAAATTCAAGAATTGATATATCGCAAATGTAACTCACCTCGAAAAAGTACAAAGTTTAAAAAGCTTTTAAAGTGTATATAACTCCCTCTAGCTATATTTTTTTCTTTCTTCAGTCTTATTTACGCATAATCGCTAAAAACTATTATTTTACTCTCCGGGCTTGGCAGATTCGCCGATTCAAACAAAATCCAACAGAGTTAGTAGGAATATAGAAAAAAATAGCACATACAGATTTGTATATCTTTTAATGAAACTTTTAAATCATCTTTCAAGTATTCTAGCCACAAAGCAAAGAACAAACAACACTTTTTCTTCCTGACCGAGTGAACTACGTTCTAGAAATTCATTTTATAGCTGACAACATAAGCAAGCTTATACATATTCATTAGTATATAAATACGTTCAATTTAAATTAATTTTTTTCAGTAATATTTCAAATTGATATTTATTTATCTACAATTTTTTGTAAATAAAAATTGGAGTTTAATAATTTACTAGATCTTCAAGATCTGAAAAGTTATTAAAATTTAAAACGAAAAAATTTTAATTAATGTAAATTAAAAAAAAAAGTTAATTTCTTTCATAAACTTGCTTACTTGTGAAATTTACTTTTCATTAATATTAAGTAGGTTGAAGACCATCAGTGGTTACATTATTGCATCATGAAGTGATTCATGAAAGCGCACAACTAGGTATCACCAATTTTTAAAGAAATTTGCAAAATTTTTTTCAAGAATAAAAAATGTGCAAAATTTATTCGTGTAATTCATTATTTATCAAAATCTATCTAATCGTTTTAAGCTAGCTTTTATTTCATTTAAATTTTTTCTTTAAGCAGTTCATAGCAGAGCGCCTCTGAACGATGCGTAGAGGCGCTATTCATTTTTATTACTATTATTATTTATTTTATTATTATATGAAATCTATCAACATTTTGCTGAGAAAATTTTAGTAAGACGGGTCATAACTAATGACCAGAGTCTTACTAAGTCTGCCTATTATTATTATTATTTTTGTTTTTATTTTTTTTTAAAACAGTATACTTACCAAGACTCTAGAGTAGTAGAGTCCGATGCTATTCATTTCGGGCCAAAACTTTTCTTAAGATGTGTCTGTGCCCATAAACGCTGTTTTCTGGATTTCGTACATCTTAGGCGAGCCAGGAAGTGTCGAAAGTTTAAGACCTAAATCTTTTCCGACTGTTCCTAGTGCGCCCACAAGTATTGGAACTACTTTTGTATTCATGTTCCAGCATCTTGATATTTCTATTTGCAGATCACGGTACATGCAAATTTTCTCAGATGTTTTTGACACTATGTTGGTGTCTGATGGCACTGAGGTATCAACTAGAGTACACTTCCTTTTTTTTGCATCTTTAACCACTATGTCTGGTTTATTTGCTTGTATACTGTGTGTACTGGACTGTCCCATAATACAGTTAGTGCGTCTTTTTTTATCACTGGTCGGATTTCATGTTCGTATCACTTATTTTTGACTTCAAATCTATGTGTCTTACATATTGTCCAGTGGATGAATTTAGCGACTCTGTTGTGGCGCTCTAGGTACTCGTGCTTTGCCTGCATTGGGCACCATGAAACTATGTGGGATATTGTTTCAGAATGATTTCAGCAGAGCCTACGATTTGGATCAACGCTTTTTTTCAATATTTTATTTTTATAATAATTTGTCGCAAGCGTCTGATCTTGGGCGGCAATTATGAGGCTCTCAGTTGTTTCTTTCAACCCAGCACTGCAAAGTCATGCTATGGATTTTTTTCTGTCTATTTCTTCACTTTCAAGGGTTCGTGCATACTGGCCATGCATGGGCTTATTTTTGTATATTTTAACAAAGCCATTGCAATAGAGCAACTTTAAACTTTTCAGAAAGAATATCAAGTGTTATAACAACAAAAGCTTGAGAAACTCATGTTAAGTATGAACACAACACATTTAAATATTACATAAATCCAAATTTCAAGTTGCGATGTTTCAGAAAGAAACTTTATTTATTATCTTTATTCTTCAGTTTATTCTCTCACCGCGTTCACTCTCTTTCTCCAGTTTTCTCGATCTTTCATAATTCTTGATAGTTCATCAATATTTTCTGTTTCCGTATCTTACAGTAAAAAACCTACATAGTAAGAGTGCAAGAAGCTCTTCTCAGTAACATCATACAACTTGTCTATCTCAGCTTTATCACTATTGGAAATGGTATGCGAGCTGGAGCTCTCCAGAGACAATTGTGTTGATGACTTATCAACTTTCCATAACTTCTTTCTCAACCATCCGAACATTGGTTGTCCCCCTAAGTCTGTTCTTATAAACCAAGTTAAATATGAAATTAGAGAATTATCTTCAAGGTTTAATTAGTGAAATTTTTTAGTGAAAGTAAATTGAATTTTAAAACATTAAATTAAAATTTCTTATGAATGAAAATTTATTTAAACAAAAGGTATGAATGAAATTTCTATTAAAAATCCCTAAAACTTAAAAATTGTAATAAAATTGATAGGTCGAGCATTGAAAAGTTTAATAAAAACGAATCTTAAATTTATCAAAGTAAGCATCCTGTGTCTTGACTTCCAAGAATCTGAAAAAACATCAAATGAGCCATTAACATCTGCATTAAATATGAAATGAAGATAAACTAAATTATTCTGTTAAAGATTCTCAATTTATGATTAAAACTTTCAATTCAACTAGGCAGTGGCTATCGGCACGCTTGCAGACCAATAGCCACTGCCATTAACTAATCTCAAAACAAAATTTGCTGATTATTTTGAGCTAAACACTTGGAATAAACAGTGAAAAAAATTTCATTGAAACAAAAAATTTATGATATCATTCTTGATTAAATATATGTTATTTACATAGCAGTATAAACATTAACTAGTGAAAAAGAAATCAGAATCAAGGACACTTACTAAAAAATTTGGGCATATTTAATGAAAATCAATTGAAATTTCAAAAAATTTCCTAGTTATTCGGGAGTATAACGAAAATCCTTACCGAAACAAATAAATTTCCAAAATTGTCGGCCCCTATAGCTCAATGGTTGAGCATTAAACTAATTATCTAAAGTTATTGGGTTCGATTCCAGATGGGCCAACAATTAGCACCTGTTCCACAGTGTTTTCGCTACATTAAATTTGTAGCAAGCGCTTTGATCTATAAGGAAAAGCGCTTTATAAATACCGAATTACATTACAATTACTGCCGAATTAAAAAAAATTTTCCCAAAATGACTTGATTTAAAAAATCTTCCAAATATTCTAATGAAATATATATTTATAAGTAAATTTGAGAGTAAAACAAAAATCCTTACCGAAACCAGAGAAATTCTTGAAAAAGCCGTCAAAGTTGAAAAAATCCAACAAATCGTCTCATAATTAGTTAAAAAACATAAAATGTACTACTTTGACTCATACTTTGTTGAATAAAACAAAATTTTCAACAAATATTGTTTACAAAAGTAAAACGAAATTTATTCTGAGCGCAAATGTCGCAAAACCGAGCGTTTATAAAAATTGTGTCCAAATTTCTTTGTAAAGGCTGTAAGTGTAAATGGTTTAAACTTCCGCGGCTCCCTTCACAGTTGTCATTTGATTAGCCGATGAGTTCAAGATGCCATATTTATTGGCCAATGAGATCAAGAGGTCTTATTTATGGGCTAATGAGATTGATTTCATATAAGGTTTTACGTCCTATAAATTCATCTTTGCATCCAATCAAATAGTTTTTTGTTCAAATAAATAATCTTTTCAACGAATTAAATAAACCCTTTTAGAAGCAGATTATAAAAAAGATAGTCTTTAGATGAAACGATCGATAGATAAATAAAAATCCATTGCTTCTAGGCAGTAATAAGTTTGCCTGTAAGCTTGTTCGAGTTACCGAAGAATCCGCATAGAGCCAGGATCAAAAAAACAAACAAACAAATAACGAATAATATTATAGTGGCATGCAACCCGCAAAGCTAGAATTAGGAGTGACAGTTTCTCTGTCTTACTCTGCATTCCGTCAGCATACCCCTAGCCTTGTAAAAAGAGAAACAAGGCGAACGTGATAATTATTCTATCAGACCTTTCTGCTCGAGGATGCCAGGTTACTTTCACCTGGTCCTTTTTCAAACACTGAAGATTCATAACTTTTTCATGTTTGAAAATTTTTTTCGCGAATGAATCTAAAAATATAATGTTGGCAATTTCAATATTTTTTAAATGAAATGTTTCAGATAAATAATTTATTTTTTGAGTTGGTTGTAACCTATGTATCATGCAAGAGCTCAAAGGGGCTTTCAAAAGATAAGCGGAAAAACCTCACACATTGCATAACTTTTTTGATGGATGTCAAATAATATTTGTACCTCTACTTGATAATGTAAGTCTATCTTACGAAAAGCTTCGGGGAATAAAATAAACTCCTAAAAGTGTTGTCATTTAAATATTTATATTTGGCTCGAAGAGTTAAAATTTGTCAATTAACAATTTAATATAAAAATTTTCAATTTTTTTAAATTTCTTACTAAATCTAAGAGAAAAATCATCAATTAAATAATTTAATAGCTTATGAAAATATAACGTTCGATACAGCAGTGACATGCTACAAACACAAGGAACTGCAAACATCATATGCTGCTATTTCAAGTAATACTTCTCTAATACAACATAATACTATTTTAAAACTACAAAGTAGCAAATCAGTTTTCAAACGTGAGTGATTTTTTTTTTGCTTTTGATGAAATAGTCACTGCAAGCAAAGAGCATATCTTTGGAAACCATGTCTGGAGACCGTTCGTAGCTTGAAGCATCGGAAGCATTCAGGTTTTTGAAGCTATGAATTGCTCTGGTGTATAAAGGCTCTGTCGATATAGTTTTGCGGAGGTTCGCTTTCATGGGAGACACTTCAAAATCGGTCAAGGCATGATCGGCCTTGTTTAGTTTGCAGTCTATAGTCCATTTATCTTCTAGTCTTTCGGAGTTTTTTATGTGATGAGAAGCAATTGTCTGTTTTTTTGCGGAATTTGATGACATATTATGTTGCTTCAAAAGAAGAGCGAGAGAGTCACATGAGAGCAACACTCCATGGTGGCTCCGCAGGTCAAAGAGGGATAGGCCCTTCATCTTGACGTCATGAGGCGTGGGACTAATGTGTTCTGAGAAAGGGCATTCAAGCACACTGCTCAAATCTTCATTCATGTCTGTGTACCTATCAATGTTATCCGCCTTGGATGGCGCTTTAATGAGTGTTGGATCTTTTGTATTGCTTTTTTTGAAGTTTTTGTTATTTTCTAAATGCCTCCTACCACCATATACTTTTAATTTACGTTCTAGTTGTCTTTCTATTTTTTCTTTATTACGTTTTTCTTTTCTTTCTTTTTTTGCTCTGTAGATGTCTTCGTGAGCTCCCAAAGCTTGCATCGACCTCTTTTTAACCAAATAAAAATCTTCTTTTTGCATTAGTTTGACATTTTTATCACGAGAAAACATATTTTTAGAATTTTTTGTTTTTTTGGATGTATCTTCATATGGCTGGGAGTCTTCATACACGACCACTTCACCATCTTGGTTCACTGCTACATTTACATATATACCTTCTTGTGGTTTTTTTAGTTTGTCAAATATAACACATTTTTTAGGAAAATACACTAATTCCTTAGTTTTATTAATCAAATTATTTTTGTCGAATTTTTTTCTATTTTGCTTAAACTTTTCAATTTTTCTCAAACTTGTTTTTCGAACAGTGATATAGTAATTAATGGAAGCCACTCCTGATAGTTGACAACCCACAAAGGATATGAGTGCCAGCAGAAGAGATGGTCCATAATTGAAAGAAAAAGGAACCAAATCCTCCTTGCTCTTTGACTTGCTCGACGATTCTTCCGTGATGGCCCCCATGTACACTATTATACCAGCCAACGTCAACAAGCCTGCAAAATATTACTTTTATAACTATTTTGACAAAATTTGAGTTTATTTAAATTTTCACCTTGAAAGCTTGTTTAAATATTATTCGATTAGAAAAAACATGCAAATATTCTCAATTCTATTTGAAGCTTTCCGATACAAGCGATGCCACCCATTTATTATTGGACAAGCATTCATGGTTTTCAGAATATTTTAATGTAAAATAATGAACATATTCTGTGTAAATTAATCAATTTAGTCAAAGCTCTTTTGAGGGTCTTGAATACACTGAAATAAGGTGTTTGAAATTACCTGCTCATATGAATCCCGTTAAACTCCTACTATACTGAGAGTGGCCAGCTTTACTCCATTTACAAAAAAATTTTTTGCACTTGCCTATAATTTTCACTCCCTTCTTTTCACCAAAAACATCCTTCTCTCAAAACTAACTTTGAAAGTTATGGGTACTAATTTACTTCTCAACTTATCCTCTAATCAGATTCTAAAAATATTTAACCTTCCAAACTTAATTTTTGATTTACTTCACTTTTTGATGCTTTTTTTTGCGATTTTTTAGTACAATCAGCTCATTTTTTCTAGGACCTCACTCTCATATAACACAAGCTCGTTTTTTATATTTTGAATAGATAATAAAAGTGTCCCAACCTTCAAATTTGACCTAACCTGCTCTCATTTTTCAAATTAACGCTGCTTCGCAATCCCCGCTTATATCTTTTTTTCCTTCTCAAATGATTCTACAGATTGTGATAAGGTCCAAAATTCAGCATTTAAAGTCGGATGTACCACATTGCGACTATCAATTTGAAGCAAACTGTTTTGATGTACAAACCTGCTTTTAGTAAAACATTTTTTGAGCCATCTATCTATGTCTACCGACAAAAGCTGGCAGTCGTTTTAAAGTTTATCTTGGCCTTTTACTTTACCTCGTTTATCATTGTTTTGGTGCCATCAGAAAAATGCCAAAGATCAAAAGCTTTTCAGAAATTCTTTTTCTCGCTTTGACTATTATCCTAAAAGCTAATTGAAACACCCTAAAACCATAAAGCGCAAAAGGTGATGGAGCTAGTGTATCTTCTTGTTTGACACCGTTTCCTACTGTGTAAGGTTCTGCAAATTTGCTTCTGTAGTTTTCATATCGTGGCGAAAAAGTTTTAAGATGGAAATAAATTTCTCAGAACAGACTAACTTTCAAAGAATCAACCAAAAAGCTTCGTGTTGTCAAAGGTCAATGAACACTTGAAAAAGTTCTTTGCGCTGTTTCTGACAATTTTCTTGCAGTTGTCTGATCGTAAATACCATATCAAATGTTCCTCGACCACTTCTAAACCCACACTGGGATTCTGGCAAATATTATCGGCAATGTGAAGGTTAATTCTTTTGAAGATAATGGGACCAACTATCTACAACTGATAAAAATGAGATTCCTCGGTAGTTACTGCAATCGTTTTCAAGACCCTTTCCCTTATGAAGCACAACTAACAAAGAATTTCTCCAATTTTCAAAAATAGCCTCAGTTCTCCAAGCAGTTTGTAACAGTGTGGTCAGACGTTCCATCATCCCTGGAAAAATCCCAAATCTTGCTCTTTAAAATCTGTCAAACTTGATATTAAAATATGCGTGACGTTGGTCAGTCCGGCCATAAACTTTAGCTATACAATTTGAAGGTGAATGCATTATCACGTTTATGCGTCAAACACACCCAAAAAATATCTTAGATGCTGTTGCCTCTGAAGAAAACAAAGATTCATGGAAGAAATTCTATTTGCATTAGTTATATTCAAATAAACAATTGTAAACCATTTTTATGGCTTTTCACGATATTTTCCATTCGCTATGAAGCTTTTTTCCAAATATTACAAGAACGTACATAATTTTTTTTTAAAATTTAATTTCTCTTCTAAGCAGTGATTGCTGTTAAATACAGTTAAGTTACTTTTGAACACAAACTTCGAAATCAAAAAATTTGGCAATTTAGATGCCTACTTCCAGTGTCAATTGTTTTATACAACCTGAAGCAACGTACGAAGCCCCAAGCACGACGATAAAGTTATGCTTGTAAGATGGTACTCTGCAATGTACTAGGGTGAAAGTCAGGTACGACGCAGCCATCAGCACCAAGCCAGACATTGGAAATGGAGTTGCTCTTCTCAATGATACTGTGTGGTGGTGTGAGGGTTGTGTGGTTATGTGAGAGGTGTGGTGGTAGGAGATGTGTGGTTATGTGAGAGATGTGGTGTTTGGAGAGATGTGTGGTTATGTGAGAGATGTTGTGGTGGGAGATGTGTGGTTATGTGAGGGATGTGGTGGTAGGAGAGATGAGTGGTTATGTGAAGAATGTGAAGTGTGGTTAGGTAAAGGGTGTGGTTGTGTGAGAGAACTAAAATTTTTAGATTTAAGAGATAATTTTAGAAAAACTTACTCTAATGAAAACTGCCTTTTATGTAAAAAATATATTGGAAGAACAGAAAATTTATTTTAAAAACCCTTTTCGAAGTCAATATATAAAAAAAGATTCGAAGGAAGATAATTTAAAATGACTTTAAAAAACATAAAATATTAAATGAATATTTAAAAAAAAGCTTTGGAAATAAGAGGTACAAGTAACTTGGTTGCATTTTGTTCTATTTTTTTATCAATTTTTGTCTCGGAAGTTGCATTTGCAAAATTGACAATTTTTTTATAATTCCAGTAAAAAGTATACAGTATTAAGTCGCTTAATATAATTCTCGGATTTTATGAGATAGAAAGTAAATCTTGCTGAACAAAAACGCTATTTCTGTTACCACAAAATATTGCTCATTTGAAACGTTGAAAAATATTACTCTAAATTCGAAAACAATAAAGTTTTCTTCAAACTCGAACAAAAGCAATTCACAGGTTCAACCCAGCAGAGTTAACAAAAAAAATATCTGACTTGATTACTTTATACAACGTGTGATACAACGATATGCACCGCGTAACCTACCGGAAAGATACCCCGTGTAACCTAAACTCTTTCCATTGTTATTATTAATTCTATTTCATTGATTTCATTGTCTCGTTAATTTTATATTCTAACTTAGCTAAAGTTTTTTCATTTTTATTCTTTTTTAATTGTAGAACATCTATATTTTTTAAAATAAGTTTTGCATATCTATTGTTTTTGCTCATATTTCAAAATTCATAGTTACTTAAGTTTCACATAATATCTTCATCACTATGTCTAGTTTGAAAATTCATATTAGTTTCTTTTTGCTTACCTATAAAGTTTTCTTTTCAAGCGTGCAATAATACCCTTTTTTCTTAGTTATTTGTCTTTGAATTATTTCGGTACTGCTTCTGCGCAGAATGGAAGCAAGTGACAATGCCTCTAAACAGTGTAAAATTTGTGGTGAAAAAAAGCGAAGAAAACCATTCAGAGATTGCTCTTCATGCCTTAAATATTTTCATTTAACATGCTTTTCCCCTAAATCACTTCTGCCAGTCTGACTACATGGGAGTGTTCAAATTGCACCAACTTGAATATTTGTAACTTTCCAATATCACGTGAAAATCAGACTCAGGTTACAACTTTTGGTAAATCTGCTAGTGACACCATAATTTCTTCATCGCGATTCCTGCAGGAATACAACACACCGCTCAAGATACCTAAAAACTCACGAGTCTTAGTTGCAGAAACCCTCACCGAGACAATTAAAGACGCGTTCAATGATTTGAACAATTCTTTAGAATGGGAGAAACTTTTCAATTTCACTCAACTCATTTTGGCTGTCCCACGTAACCTCGACAACGCCTCACTTCATCCACCACATTTGAAGCTGCTAACCTAACTGCTCTTTGAATAAAAGATGGTGGTACTCGTCCTATCGCAGTCGGCAATGTGTTTCACAAACTAACATCCAAAATCATTTCCCGTAGGGTAGTCAATGACCTTAGCAACGAGCTCCGACCAATCCAATTAGGTGTTGGTGTTCGCGATGGATGTGAAGAGGCCGTACACTCTATTCGTGACTATATTTCTGATTATCAGAACAACACTTCTAAAAGTATTCTTATTAAGCTTGATATGAAAAACGCTTTTAAGGCCGTTCGCCTCGATCATCTTCTTGAAGTATGTCACCACCGTGTCCCTTTCGCTTACAACCTAGCTCAGCTCGTTTACCAACATCAATGCAAACTTTTCTGTAAGGACCAAATAATATCATCAGCCTCCGGAGTTCAACAATCTGATCCTATCGGTCCCCTACTATTCGCTTTAGCTGTTGACGACATAACAAGGTCAGTTTCTACACCACTTAATATATGGTATCTAGACGATGCAACTTTATGAAGACCAGCTGACAAAATCATTCATGATTTGGGAACCATCCTTCCTGCCCTCTCTATGATCGGCCTTGAAAAAAATGCATCAAAATCTGAGGTCGTAAACTTAAATCTGAACGCGTTCGACTTTCAAAAGGCTTTGGAAGAGATCCTAGGCATACTGAAAGAGGTCAAGGTCACCCCTCCTGAGAAGCTAATAATGCTTGGCGCATCAATTTCTAGCTCTGCAGTCAAAGATTCTCTTTCAGCCAAACACTCTCAGCTGCTGAAATGATTTATAGATTGTCATATCTAAATGCCCATCAAGCGTTTTTCCTCCTTAAAAATAGTCTTGCAATAGCCAAACTTCTTTTCATTCTAAGGTGCTCCCCACAGGTATCGCAAACATGAGCTTATAAAATATGAGCAAACTCTTGAGAAAAAAGCCGCCAAAATTGGAAATATTGATGACACAGACTGTTTGTAAGCAAAACCTCTGATTAAACATGGAGAAATTGGTCTTCGTTCACCCTCCGATCTTGCTTTCACAACTTACCTCTACTCACGCGTAGCATGTCGGTCTTTGATCTCTGATGTTCTCAATAACATTAACGGACACCAATCAGAGGTCAAATTCGTTGCAGTGACAGAAGTCTGGGTTAAAAAACATCTTCAGATTTCCTTCAACCCTTATTCCAACACATTGGATGAATGTGTGAAGCGTCGTACAGCCAATTGAAAAAAACTTTGAACCAACACAAACTTGCATTCTTAGTTTCTGCCTCACATAATTGTTCTTGTGTCTAGCTGAACTGTTTGCCAAACTCAGCAACAGGCGGGCTGCTAGACGACGGGTCTTTCAAGATTGCAATATCCCTCCATCTTAGATTGCGTTTATGCTCGCCGCAAAAATGTCGTTGTGGAGCTCAAATAGACCTTCTTGGCAGACATCCGTTATCCTGCAAATTAAATGCTAGATGCATCCCTAGACATCAAGTATTGAACAATTTAATCAAACGCGTCCTAGACAAAGCTGGATTTTCCAGTCAGCTAGAATCAGTAAACTTTGACAGAGGAGACGGCAAACGGCCTGATGGGCTTACCATTTTCTCTCATAAGGCTTGCAACTGCCTCATTTGGGACGCTACCTGCTCTGATTCTTTTTCGCTTTTCCACATTTCAAAATGTTTAAACATGTTGAAATGGAGAAAATACATATATATTCGCAGAGCCATATTTTCGTCCTGTTAGTGGTTAAAACCTGGTATCTTTGGTTTTCATGTCTTTATTTTTGTCTGATTTGGGAAATCGCATATCTAAGGCTAGAGATGAGCCCAGAGAATCTAAATAGCCATTGTTCGTGGTAACGCTCAGACAACTCGCTGTGCAGTGAATGACTAATAATAATAAAAATAATATTATATATTAATTTATGACAATAATGAATATTTAAAGAAATTGTCTTTTGATCAATTGATGACGGATACTTTACTACATGCTAATACACACGTATATAGGAATTTGAAAATTGAATAGATCTTTTGCAAAACGGTGAAAAAAAAAATTAATTAATTATTATGTAAATAAATAAACAAATTAATTAATTAAAATATGAATTAATGAATAAATAAATCGATTAATTAAGTAATTAGAATATAAATAAACGAATAAATAAATAAATGAATGTAACATGCTTGCCACAATAACTAGGTGCAAAACAAACAAATACTAACAAAGAATAGACTCGGTGGGTCCTAAACCGTCTTTGTCGACGTGGCTGAAGTAGTTGATGTTGGAACAGGAGTACTTTCCACTGCGATTTTCTCCTGCCAAACATTCCCGCATTCATTCATTTTTATCACGTATTTATTTTCAGCGTACAGTTCAAAAAAAAACTTGCATCTAAGGTGCTCATATGTTTGTGAAGAATTATGAAGTTGCTAATGGTGATTTTTCAAAAGTTTGCAAAAATTTTTGAAAGAATGTAATGAGCGCGAGTAAAACGAAAAAGAAATTTCACAGACGTAGAGCCTGATGAGAGAAAAAGTGACTTAAAAAAATCTTGAAGAAACAGGTTGATGAAGCTGAAGACCAGAGTACAAAGATCTGAGAGGTTAATGCGTGTGCCTAATAGACAAGAGATCAAAAAAATAAGCAGGTTGTTTGAGGTCAAGAATGTTGACGATAAGCCAAAAAAATTCAGATTTGCATAATTGGGAAACTGGTAGCCAGTGCAAATGATCAAGACAGTTACTGGAATAGCTAAAGTAATCGGCATGGATTTGGAGGGATTGAAGATAAAAGATAATTTGGCAGAGAAGAAAATTTCAGTAGTTTAACCTGCTGAGGTAATGAAGATTAGCAGTGGCTAAGGTATGAATTAACGTGTGTTTTATAGCTTGGATAAGCAAGTTGGAAGATTGGATCGTTTGAGAAAAAAAATAGAAAAATTTCAAATTTGAGTCTAGAGTGGCATTTAAGATTTTGAGCTTGAAAAATAAAATAAGTGTAGTGCCGTCGAGAGTTGCCACAGAAGGAAGATTATATTTGCTAGAAAAAAAAGCTTTCAACAAACATCATCTCACTTTTTGATAGAGTTTAGTTTTAGTTCACTGGGAAAATCAAAAAATATAGAGCGGAGAGACAACTGGATAATTTATGGAGAGTAGGGTTAGGATCTGGGTAAAAGACTTCAGTGAAAAGAGTGCTGTCATTACCAAACTGGTGAAAAAGCAAGTCGTGTTTTTCAATAATGCTACACAAAAGTGATGTACAAAAAGAAAAGAAGATTGACCCTGAAACGGAGCTCTGTGGCACGCCTGAGTTAAGTGATGTGAGAAAAGAAGAAAAATTGTTTAGTTTAACAAACTGAAAACGTTGAGAAAGGTAGGACCAAAATCAAGAAAAAGCGAAAGCAGAAATGTTGAAGCGTCTATTCAGAACGTTTATTTGGATATTATCGAGGATGTCGAAAGTAGCAGAAACGGCGGCATGTCTGTGAAGAGGGAAGCTTGTGTTGGACTAATTTGAGTTCACCTAAACGGACTTTAAGCGGGTTGTCGTGAAACGTACAATTTAGGGTGGTGAAATCACTGGCCAACATAGAATTTGAAGAAAGGAAATGATCGGGACCACAAAGGGCTATTAGGCGATTTTGAAGTCAGTATTTTATTAATACCTTGCAAGCAATTTACGCCGTGCTTTTTCTTATCAATCACAAACTTTTTCTCACTTTGGCCATATGCCCTTTACTGCTTCTTGTTCCGCGCACAGGCATTATTTAAATATGCTTGAAACGCGCTTATATTAAGTATGTAATTATATACTAATTATGTATAATAATAATGAAAAATACCTAAAAAATAGATAGAGAAGCATTAGGGTTTTGCAACTTAATTGTCCTTTTGCAAGAATCTTACGAGTCTTCTTAGGCAGCAGTCAAACTTTGAGCATATAGATATTCCCACAGATCATAGTCGTTATGTACCATCACTGAATGACTCTTTGGTATGCATTCTGTACTTATCAAGTGCGGTTCGAGTCTTTTATTTGACGCAGTATGACTCTAAGCATCTTATTGCCTTAGAACATCTTGAAACACGAATCTCTTTGATAGCAATCAGTCTATAATGCCAGTTCAGTCAGCTTATTGAGTTATACTAACAAGGCTAGAATGCATCGTCCAATGTTACCAAAAAAACACCATTATAGGAAGCGACGCGAATGCTCGGTCACCTACATGGTTCGGTGAAAATTTGGATGACAGAGGAAAGAACTGGATCGAGTTCATCCATCATTACAACCTTATGGTCGGGAATAGACGGTGTCTGGTAGCCACACTTATGAAGGCACAGGCCGTTCCAATACTGACCTATCTCTGTCTGTCTCTGCGGGTCTAAAAAATCTCGTTAGTGATTGGAAAATCACGGATGACCAGATGAATAGTGATTACGCATATATTATTTATGCCTTGAGATTGATCTAAACAGACTAGAGCAGGGCAAGAACCTTGTCCGACAAAGATACTGTTTCAGGAAAACTGATTGAAACGTCTTTTAGACGTGCATGAAAAACTCCGAAATTTTGTTGCAACCAAACCTGGGTGGAAATGGAACTATGAATGAAGTGTCTTGTTTGATTGGAAAAGCGATCGAATGTTCGACTTCTCAAAAGAAAGCAACTGTTCCTCGGTGGACACTCAAACACATGAAGCCCGAAAGGGCTTTCAGAGGGCTAGAAAACAACTCAAAAAGAGAAAAGTTGGCTTTGGATGCGTGAAGGGAGAGGAACCTTTTATTCGTAAGCGTAATTCTTACAATAAACTGTTGAAAAAAACCAAATGGGATTTGTGGTACGCGTTTCTAGAGCAATATCTCAACGAAAGTTATGAGCCTAACCCTTGGAGTCTCATTAATAAATGTGCCAAAAAGGCCTCCAGCAGCGATTCCTTTTTTTATTTTTTGAAAAAAGAGGACGGGACGCTTACATTCAGTTGGCTGGAATCAGCGTCAGTTCTGCTAAACAAGTTTCTCCTAAAGACGAGGTGGTGTGTGAGGCTGTGGCTCACCAACACACTAGTTTGAAATCAGCAGAATAATCAAACTCAAATCTCGATTTTCTCATATCTATAGATGAGTTAGCCCTAGTAATAGCCAGGTTGCGGAACAAAAAACCTCCGGGTCTTGATGGCCTCAGAAATGAGCACATCAAGTTGCTGTAGAGCACTTGTCCAAATCAGCTATTACACCCTTATAACAAAATGTTTCCCTCCGGCACATTCCCTCCACAACAGAAAGAGGCAAAGCTAGCTGTAATCCCTAAAGATAAAAATGCTGATGATTTAGCCAGCTCTTACCGCCAAATTTTCTTGCTAAATGTGTTTGGAAAGGTTTTTGAAAGAATCCTGGTCTCTAGAATTGAGTGTGATTATGAAGAGTGCATGCTTAGCTCAGCGTCTTAATTTGGCTTCAAACCTGGATTGAGCGCTGAGAATGATTTGAGCTGTACCCTCAAGAATGTTCTCACAGCAGGCTCCGAGTATGTTGTTTGCATTTATGTAGACATACAAGGGCCTTTGATAATATATGGTGGCCTGGAATAATTCACAGAACTACCCAAGCAGGTGCGTCTAGCAGGCTACTGGGATTGGTACAGAGCTACTTCGACCAACGCAAGATTGTTCTTAGCAACGGCGCTGAAGTGATCTAGAAGTACGCGGAAAAAGGATGCCCTCAAAGGTCCGTTCTTGGACCATATGCTTGGAGATGGTGCATTGATGAGCTACTACATGAAGCCTCGTGCAAGTGGAGTGCTCTACAGGTAGAGTGTGGCATATGCAGATGACATAAGCATAGTGGTTAAGGATAACTCTAGGGTAAAACTAGAAGCTTCAGCAAATGAATGCTCCAAGATTCTAGGGCGTTGGTGCAATAAGTATAAGCTAACTATTTCTAGTAGTAAGATTAAGTATAGCTTGGATAAAGGTAGCTTTAATCCTGAGAGAATTCCTGTCATATACAATTATGGTGTACGCATACAGGACGTCAAGGTATATAAGTATCTTGGAGTCTTACTTGATAACAAGCTTAATTTCATAGACCACATAAAGAGTCTCAGAACACGAACTATGGTGTATGTCATGGCACTTTGGCGGCATGTAGGCTCTTGTTGGGGCATCAAAAGGAATGTTCTGGAAATTTTATTAAAGACTGTAGCATGCTCATTATTGAACGACAGCTCTTGTTGGATAGAGAGATATGGTCAGTCATGTTATGCGGCATCTTTTTGTCATACAGAGGTGTGCCTTCTTAGAATCAGCGTGTAGGCTTTCAGATACTAATGCTCTAAAAGTCGTTGCTGGCCAACCTCTTCTGGATTTAGTCATTGGGGCAAGGGCTCATAAAAAATCGATGAAAAAGAATATACCCTGTGTTTTCCAAAATTTCATCTATGAGGGTGGAGAGTCGGATCATGGGATCGCTCTCGACAATCTTGAAACTGCGGTGGAATGTGCGTAGAAACGTAAACGGGATGAACCCCAAGAGACAGACTGACAAAGTTCATTCCTAAAGTAAACTTTGTGGCAGAAAACCTATGGTTTGAACCCTCTGTGCTATGCACAGATTATCACTGGATATGGACGGCTCAGAAACAATGCAATACTCCGAAATGCGGTGCCATCTGGGTCGTGTCACTTTTGAGGAGAGAATGAAACGGTTGAAAATTTCTTATTCAACTGCCCAAATTATGCTGCAATCAGACCTACATGGCTCAAGGAATGCATAAACTCCACTAACTGATTGAATCCCAGCATAGGTTTTAAGCCTTCGGCGAACTTGTTGAGCTTACATTATCCCTTGATAATGTTAGCTAGTCTTACGAAAAGCATTTTTTTGTTTCACTCACTTCTAGGTTTTCTCAGTTTATTCTTTTTTTCATTTACTTTTTCATATAAATACATTTAGTTATAGACTTTGTGGCTTTATTCTGCACTTCACTGACTTTCTTTTATATCTTGTATTAATTGTGTTCCCTGATTTTCCTGGTCTCAAATCTTCTTGCACCATTCCTACTTCTTATTCATACTGAATCTTTTTTGAATGAAGCCATGCATGATTCTTTAAAATTAAAGTTTAAGATTCAAAACAAATGATTATAAAAAGTTTTGCATTCATAAAATGATGTAATCAAAATAAATTTTTCAATAAAAATGTGCAAGAAAGAATTTATAAAACGTTGCCATGTGAAAAGTCAAATTTTTACAATAACTTGAAATGATTTTCTTTTAAATAATCCATGTATTTTAAAATTATTATTCTAATGCACGTAACTGCACCTTGTTGGCAACAAGTTCTCCAGAGACCACTGTAGACTACAGTTACTTGCACACTTCCGTTTGAAAGAGCATGTCTCTCAGTGGTTTTGACCCAGTAGTTGGTGGTAGTGGCGATGAGGAGACAGCAGAATGAACCCCAAGCACCCACTTGACCTATAAGCCACAATACATGCTGGGTAGAACTCCTTAAGTCATCCATTCGCAAAGTACACAACGTTCAAAAATGTGACATCACAAAGGTACTTGGATATTTTGAAATTGAAGCGTACGACTCTTGTACGACATACGTACGATCGGGCTTCCTTTAGTCTTTGACAGTTTTTGGAAAATGTGTTTAATAATTTAGCTGAAAGAGTAAAAATTCTCGAAAATGCGTAAAAAAAGATTTTAATTACAAGCTATGAAAATCGTTTTAAAACTCCCTTCAGTCTTCCTCCTGCCATCTTTATTGATCTTGTACACCCACAAGCACAATGGCATACAAAAAATATATTTTTAAAACTTTTATTGAAAATTTAGGTGATTTTTTTGCAATGAAAATTGAAAGAATTTGTTTATAAATCCTTTTGACATCCATGCATTATAATGAGCAGTGCTCGATGACGACTTCTTGTTGAAAGAGTGAATGGACTATATCGAACGAAGTTCATAACCAAATAATACGCCGTAAAGTGATTTATTGCAACAAAGATTGTCATTTGAATTAGTGAGAAGATAAAAGTGGCACCGAAAAACCTTGTAAGTTGCATGCGGCGAGAAAATCATGGAATGGATCAACAAATAGAATTCGTCTTATTACATACATCCGTTTGAAAAACCTCATGATGGCAATGAGACAAAATGAACCACTAAAAGCCATACTTGTTTAAATTATTGATTGACAATAACTCTGTCGAGACGGTGCATCGAATCAGGCTTCCCCACGAAAGAAATGTTTTGAAAAAATTTAGAATTTCAAAAATATGATAAGAATGTGAAATATTCCAAAATCTCCTAAACCGGGCTGTAGTGAACCGCTTTTTCAAAAATAACTAATTCATTTACTTGAATAATCTATACAAATTATGAACAATTCATTTGAATAAAATGCCAAAAGTCAAACACGCATGGCACAAAAATTTCTGAAACAAATTCTCAATGTAATTAAAATTAGCAAATCACGTCAAGTATTGCCATTGAATTCGCAAACCGGTTGGGGGAGATGTCACGAGAAATGCATGTCATGTTTGTTCTCTTCTTCCTCCATGGTTGGCGGCAACAAGTCCGTTTCTCCCTGTCTCAACAAGCACTGCTTCGTCCAACGACGTCGCTTGTCTGTGTCGTTCTTCATAAACACGCTGTTCAATTTGAGGGTTTGTAGCTTTTGATACAAAAATACATCTTGCTTTTTGTTTTCTTCGTCAGACATGTCAAGTTGGTGAAATTGTTTTAGAGCCACATTAGAAGGAATTTCAACTTTGCATATTTTGGATCTTGAATGCGGTTCGCAATCCTCTCCGTCCTCAATATGTACCTTTTTATTGAGCCACACCTTAGGAGCCAGGTATTGTCGAAAGGGAATAGCATTGGCAGCCAAATATTCATCAGAAGCTCTCCTGCCTTCCCTGAAGTTCACAGGCGATCTTGCTTTCCTGACAACTTTGAAACTAGAACTACCCCCTTGTTTCAAAAATGAATATGGAAACGTATATTCAAGATGCTTGGTGGTCTGGGAGGCAGAAGGAGATTGGGAAATTGAAGAAAGTTTTGAAGAAGAGACATCGTCGATGTTGAAGGAGTCTGCACTGCCTGTAGAAAGCGACTGGAAGGAGTCATGACTGCAATCTGCCGGTGTTTCTAACGATTGATCAAAGCTATTCTCTTTAATGCCTATCAAATCATTTTCAATGCCTAAGCCTTCATCTATGGAGACTGCGTTATTATGTTGTTGGAGAATAAAATTTTGATATAGGTGAAGGGTGGTAGGGTGTGACCCCTGATAGCAATCGGTGGTGTAATTGAAAAGGGTTTGTTTGGTGAGGTGCAGAACTGGTCTGGATTCAACCGTCTGATCTGCAATGGAAGAGGGCCTTCTGGTTGGGCATTTCTTTGGCTGAGAAGACATTATATTCAAAAATGACAATTTTTTCTTCTTCAACTTTTCATACAACAAGAAGTAGATAGCAGAGTAGTTATTGAATTGGTTGTTTTTCACAGCCTACAGTTTTTCATATTTATAATTGAAATATTTTGAATAATGTTGAAGTATCAAAAATATTTGGAATACACAAAAAAAATGAATGATAAATGTTTGACCTCAAGGGTGCGCTGAGTGTCCATGCCAAGTTTTTGCATCAATTTCACCGTACATACATCTATGGGCCTGTCACTTCTGCTGCTTTGAGGGGCGGAAAGGTGTGAAGTTTCAAGAGGAGGGGTGGGTGGAGTAATAGTGTGAAGGCCTTTGAGCTGGGCAAAAGAAGTTTCGTGGGTATAAGGAAGAGAGGGATTGAAAATGAAAAATTGTTGTAATTTATGGGGAGATGTCAAGTGGTGAGAAGGAGTCGCATCTGAAGTAATCCACCGATGCCGTTTGATCTGACTCACAGTCAACCTCTTGGTGGCATCCAAAACGAGGATTTTCTTTATCAAATGCTCGCAATCTGTATTTTAATTTTGAAGAATGGTTTATTATAATACATAACTATTTCTATTTGAATATGAAATTATAAAATTTTAATTTTTCAATCAGTAATAAACTTTCTATTGAAAAGAATTTTTAAGCTTTTTTAGGCGACTGTAGAGTAGGTAATTTAAGCAAATTGATGACGTATTACACCCTGAAACAATAGTATGCAAACAAACACAGATTGTTTATCTAAATTCATAAAGCTTTTCGTAAAAAAATTGTAGGGTTTTCAACTGAATACAAAATCTTTGCAATTGATTGAATAATATGATTAACTAAACTAGCTTATTAACAACCTTGGATCACCACAAAAGTCCGTTCACTTTTTCCCATCAAAGACAAACCAAGTCATCACCACCTATAAAGGAGTGTGCTCTTGTGAGAACACGTGCACTGGTGAGACTAAGAAACTCAGTGCTTAGATGGAAAGAACATGAGTCTCCTAGTGGTAAGTCAGAACCTTCAAAGCACCTTGCTTCCAATCCCACCCACCATTTCTCTTGGAAGATATTAGAAAAAGAAAAATCTTAGAAGCCTATTACATAAGAACTCAGAGACCTTCATTAAATGAATTGACTTGATTTGTTTATTCATATTCGATTGCACTTAATAATTTTATTTAAAAAACTCGTTTTTGTTATTTTATTTATTATTAATTTTTTTTAAAAGTCACAATAAAATGAGTATTATTTCAGAACAGTAGTTAGTTTATTAAGATACTAAGCTTTTCGTTATCAACGTAACATTTTTCTACTCTTAATCGACTAACTGCAAATTTTAAGCCACTGGCTTAAAATTGATGAAAGAATTCAATACAAGATAATACTACAAGTGCATAAATGTCTCAAAATGGAAAGCCCTTCTTATCTTTCATCGAAATTATCAACTGTGCCTGAAAGAAAAAAACTCAGCTTCTCGAACACAATGTACATCGCAAGAGTGAGAGCTAACACCACTTTGAGGAACAGAAGATTTGAAGTCGTTGCACCAATTCTTTGGAACAATCTACCAAATCACCTCAAATCCATAACCTCCGCAACAACTCTTTCCAAGTGCCTAAAAACCCACCTCATGATTAAGTCTTATAATCTTAAAACATAATTTTAGAATTTTTTTCTTTCAAGTATTTTTTTTTTCAAAAAATCAAATTAGTGGGAAGAAAGAAGGGGTAAATGAAAGGAATGACTGGGTGTGTGTAGATTGAAGGATGAAGCGTGAGGGGCTGGAAAGAATGAAATTTACTGTATTAGAACTAGCTCTATATATATATATATATATATATATATATATATATGCTAAAGGGGTCCTGAAGACTTAATCAGTTTTATGCCACTCGAACAATATTCGATATTTGTTCGTTCTGAAATAATACTCATTATTATTTTTATTATTTAAATTTTATTATTATTATGAATATTATTTTTAATTATTTTTTGTTTTTATTTTTTTTCATTTTAAATTTGTTTATAGCTTTCAATTAATGCTATTTCAATATTTTAGAATTTTACTTTCATTATTCTTGTTAAGCGTTATATTGTTATTAGAGGCGTACGACTAATCACAGTAAAATTAAAATAAGAATAAAAATATATATATTGAATATATTTTCGGGCAACAATCAGAACGAGAAAATAAAATAAAATGGGATTATTGTTGGAAGGAATAGTTGAGGTTAATTGTTTCAACGAGAAGTTCCCATTGTTTTCTGTCTTCTGCTATCTAGCGAAGTTCAGTTAAATCTTCTATAGTAGATAGCTTTAATGGTATTTTGAGGTTTTCACGTGAAGCAATTGTTTCGGCTCTTTTTAGGTCTTTTGATAAGACAGTTGGTAGTGTTATACGAGGTCTTCCTCTAAAACCAGGGTATTTTGTTTCGATATTCTTGAAGTATATCTCCACATCTTTTCTAACTGGCAAGTTTTCACCTGATCTTAGAATGTGACCTAACAGACTCCACCGTAGTTTAGCGGCATGTTGGCTTTTAGGAATACTTTTGGTTTTTTTTATAAAATGTCTTGTTACTGATAACTCTAAGGTAAGTAATGCCCATTAGTTTTTTTAGTTGTTTTCTGTGTTGGGCATCAATGAGTTGCCAAGATTTTGTTTTAAGAGCCCATATTCCACAGTTATATGTGAGTATAGGAAAGACTAAGGCTTTGTAGAGATTGATTTTTCTTTTTTCTGACACTTCTTTAGCCTTTTTCCATAAGTTTGATAGCTTTCCAAACGCGATAGAAGAGAGTGTCTGTCTTCTTTTACTGTCTTTGTCATCTACTAGCCAAGTTTTTTCGTGAGTATCTACGATTCATCTTTGCTTCTTTCGAGGTTGGTGATTTCTGTTTTAGAGAGGTTGTATCTAAGGTTCCATTTCTGAAAAGTTTTGTTTATTATACTGATACATGATTTAACAGCCTTGTCGTTTTCAACTATGAGGTCAACGTCGTCTGCGTAGATCATTTCAAAATTGATTTCGTTTTTGAGCTGAAATCGAGCTTCTCTGAGAGCCGCTTCCAAGTATACCACAAAAAAAATGGAACTGAGTCCATCTCCTTGAGGTGATCCTATTTCTGCTAATCCTCTTGTTTATCTCTGAGTCTAATGGAAGAGATTTAAAAACACAAAAACCTAGGTATGGGAAATCTTCAACATTACCTAGCCCGTAACTGCCTATTTTGATTGAAGACTTCATGAGAGCCCTAAGAAAAAATTTTGGTTTTTGGGAAGCTGATGATCAGGCCAAGTTCTTTAATAACTATAAAGAAACGGACCATCAAAAGTTGGAGCTCCTCTTCTGTATGAGTGGCAATCATCAGCTTATAGCATGTCTCAGTTTTTCTAACTTTTGATTTTGCTCTGAGTCTAGCAGGGTTGAAAAGTCTCCCATCTAACCGTGTCCTGAGAAAGATACCCTTTTGCATCACCAAATGCATGCTTGAGGAGCAATGACAAAAAATCCCAAAGAGGGTTGGGACAAGGACACATCCTTGCTTCACGCCGCTGCATATGTCAAAAGGCTCAAACAAACTTCCATCAAACTGCAATGTTCTGGTGGAAGGACCCAACGAAACTAAGGAGCTTTGGAGGTCAGCCAATTTTAGAAAGTGATAAGTAAAGTCCCTCACGACTGACTGTGTCAAACGCTTTTGTCAAATCGACAAAAGCAAGAAATAATTTCACATTTTTTCCGCGCATTTCTCGCGAAGTTGTTTCAATGAAAATATCATCTCAATAGCTAACAACCTGCTCTGAAACAACACTGAGATTCAAAATAGACACGCTCAGTAAGCTTATGCAGTCTCACAAGAAGAACTTTTTCATATAGCTTGGGCACAATACTAAGCAGAGAAATTCATCTGTAATTGTTGCAGTCACTCCGTTCACCTTTACTCTTGTAAAGAGTAACTATCTTTGTATCTCTCATGTCCTGTGGCATTTCACCTTCTGCCTAGTAACAACAAAGAAAATCATAAATAGGTCTAAGAAGGACTGACTGACACTAGATGAAAAGGTATCTCATCACTTACCCAAGCTTTACCAGAGGCAAGCTTGTCAATAACATTAATTAGCTCAGAGATTGTAGAAATCTCATCAAGCTCATGCAAAACACTAAGTTGCTCTATCGCAGCAAGTGCGGACACAGAAACAACACTCGGCTTAATATAAAGGTCAGAATAATGCTCTTTCAATCGATCCATCTGCTTACCCTTGTCAGTGATAAGTTGTCCAGAGAAGGATTTCAAGAGGGCAGATTTGCTCTGAGTAGTTCCTGTTGCAATTTTAATGCCCTCATAAATGTTTCTGATATTACTTGTAGCAAAAGCATTTTCAATTGCTAACTCAGCTCCACCCAGTAGGCATTGGCACAATGCCTGACCATTTACATGGCATCATTTCTGGCTTGCCAGAGCTTGCACAGATTTTCACTGTTAGGGTGTTTGCTGTACTCACACTTTGTTTGCCTCTTTTTTTTCAATAACAGAATTGAGTAACTTGGAATTTGCCTTGAACCAGTGAGAGGACTTGGTTTGTTCCCTACTGAAGATTGCCAGTGCACAGCTGTGCATTGCACGTTCCAGTGATTGCAAACGCTTCTCAGCTGAATCTGATTCTGTGACAGAATATTTCTTTTTAAAAAGGTCTGTAAATTGTGACAAAAGCACAAGATCCTGCCTAAAACTTGAACTTGTAAAAAATTAAAAAAAAAAAGATCCTGCATGTATGCAGTGTTAAGACGAGGCTTCCCTTTAGCTGTAGAAAGGAACATCTTCTTTGGACAGAGCCTAACTTTGCAACAATCAAACAAATGATCAGTATTGCAGTCAGCACTGTGATAAGAATAAACAACCTTGAAAGAATTGAGGTTTGACCTACGAACAAACACAAGATCAAGCTGATGCCAATGCTTGCTACGTGGATGTCTCCAAAAAGCTTTATTTTGAGGTTTAGTCAGAAAGAGTTAGCAACGCAAAAATTGAAACGCATGCAAAATTCAAGAAGTCTCTGATCATTTTCATTTAATTTGTCAACAATGAACTTTCCTAAACAAGAAGACCATGCTTCGTGGTCACTACCAACACAGTCTTGAAATCACCAAAAAAAATCATTTGGTCTTTTGGGTACAAAGCTTTTCATGAAACTCATCTTGTGTCAGAAGAGGCCATGAGAGTTGGCGCATAGACACTGTTCAGTGTGACAGGGCAAGTGGTGGTGTTGAGTCTCGTTGTGAGTATACGTTCAAAACCATTATTTGGAGGTTCAATCATTTTTAACAGACTATTCTTCACAGCAAAGCCAACGCCATGTTTCCTACTTTCATCTTTTGGCTTACCATGCAGTCGAAAGTATACTCTTTCTCACGTAGACTAGCTGCCTCTGCAAGGCGCGTCTCCTGCAGCGCAACAATGTCGACATCAAATCTAGCAAGCTCATTGTTTATAACTGCAGTTTTTCTAAGATCATTAATGCTTCCAAATTCATTTAATAGACCAGTAAGCATATTCCTTAAATTCCAGGCTCCCATGTTTCAGAGCTTTTGACGTAGCCCTACACACCCAAGCGAACCAAAACCAGCTTGAGAAGGGTGGTAGATTTCGAATGGAGTGCGATGACCCTTCCAACCGACAGTGAAAGATCCCTAGCGTTCATCATTACAGTAGTTAGTCGGAGCTTATAACCGTTAAACTGCCTCTCATCCGTGTTGTGCGAGAGCTCAGCAGACTGGAGTGTCCTTTCTAGGGTTAATGTGAAAACGTGTATGAATGAGTGTGTGAATTGTCGAGCGGTGCCTGGGCAAAAAAAAAATAATAATAGAAAAAAGAAAATAAGAATATGAGAACAGATGCTGCCAAATTATCAGTGCTCTCCTCTATTTCCCAGTGATTGCACAAGCGAAGCATACGAGATGAAATCGACCTGCCCCAAAGAGACGCAGATTTTTTGTAGGTTTGATCTCCCTAGGCATTGGCTTTACAAGGCAGGTTACCCTGGCTATTGTCCAACTAGTGGGTCATTTACCCAGCGTAAAGAGTTTGGACCCTAACTGGTACATATACCAGCTGCTTTTTAGCCATAAAAGTCACATGCACCCATGACTTTGCCTTTTGATCTTCAGTAAACAATCAAAGACCTGACTCTGAAGACACAGGTAGTACTGGCTTACATGGTACCAGTAGCTTCCAGCAAAACTGCCCTGACATATGGCAGTAAATCTAGAAATATAATCTAATTCTTTTATATTTTTTGGAATGTTAGCCTCATGAAAATTCTTCATGCTTTTTTGAAATTTGCGATCCTACTTATTAATACGTATAAAAATAAAGAAATCGATAAATATAATTGCTATGAAATAATAAAAAAAAATTTGTAAATATAATTTCAAGTGAATTTATTTATATACTATATTCTATTTAAAGTTCCTAATTTTATATTTTTACAAACATATGAAAAAAAAACATACTGATTCATGTTGAATTTTTAAACTACATTTTTAACAAAAGAATATACTTTTCAAAGAGTTCAGCTGTGCCGTAAGCCCTAATATAATAATAGATTATAGCACCTTAATATTTTTTTTAAAGTTTTTTTTTCCTCTTTCCAAAATCCTTCACTTTCTTAATACTTCTTAAACCTTCCGGCAAGCTGTTCCACAAACTTGGACCTTCACTGTCGAACCTACGCCTTCCAATACCAGACACCTTCGACTTGGGGACATATAAATTGGTCGAGTATGAAGACCTAAGTTTTCGCCTTCTGTTTATTTCGGACATGGGTATGAGCTCTTCCGATATATATTTTGGACCATATCCTAGCCTACATTTAAATATAAGTATTTAAATTTTAAAAAGAACTCTATCCCTCACTTTGATTCAGTGTAACTTCTTCAAAACCGGAGTTATATGGTCAAACTTTCTTGTACCTGTAATTAACCTGGCTGTAGTATTGATAAGAAGCTGGACTCTACACAGCTGCTTTTCAGGTAACCCAGCTAACAATGCGTTGCGATAATCTATTCTGCTCAGAATTAAAGCTACGGCAAGTGTCTTCAACGATTCATAAAAAAGACATTTCTTAATGACTTTATCTGCCTGAGAGGTGAAAAACCTGCTTGCAACATCTTACTTATAGGTGTCTCTATCTATGAAAACACCTAAGCTCTTAACACTTTTTGAAGGTGAAATGAAAGTGTCCAATATCCTAATCTGTTTGGTTGGTAACTTATTTTATTTTAACTAGAAAAAGTTAATTATTTTTTTGATTTTTTTCAATATTAGAAATGAATTTTTCAAATTTATTTCAAAATTTTGTATTGATTGCAAAAATTTTGTAATTAATTTCATAGATTTGTTATTCAATTGAAAACCCCTTCATCAAGTTATTGCTTGAATGTCAGATATTCTTACGAAAAGCCTAGTGAATTTAGTTGAGAAAATACTTTGTTTCCTTTTGAAGTACAAAAGCCTGAATCTAAAAGAAGGGACAACAAACACAAAGTATCAATTAAATGACCCCAAGCTTTTGGTAAGGCTAGCTTACATTATCAAGTGATAATCATTTGATAATGTAAGCTAGCCATATTTCTTTTTTCCCTCCTCCCATTCCTCTTTTTTTTTTCACCCCGAGCACCCTAGTCCTGGTTGGGTGCTCCTCATTTTCCAATCAAGACCGTCCAGTTGTCCAGGAGCTCAGCCGCTTTCATGGAGTCGGTCCACAGACTCTCGGGACCCAGTGTGGTAATTATTTTGGGGCAGAGTGGGTATGAAGATGAAGGATGAGATGATGGTGAAATTTTATTGAGGTATGAGAGGATGAAGGTGATTTGTTTGAGCTGAGTTGGGCAAGAGTGCGGCGAATGTGGTGGTCTAGGGTGGTTTCTGATTCATGAATGGATGGGGGTTGCTTGCTGAAGATTTTGTTGTGAGTGGATGATATGGAGTCATGAACTATTTTTGGGTGTATTGTTCTCCTGTTGTTTTTTATTTGTGTGTGAGAGGTGTTCTGGGAGAAGGGTGTGTTTGAGGTGTAGTTGATGTTGTTGTTGAATGTGGATTGTTTTTTGTATCTGGGGTGGGCTTCTTGTGTGGGAAGTGGGGGTAGGAAATGAGTAGGGTAGGAGGCTTTTTGTATGAGTTGTGATGCAGGGAGTTTGAGGTGATTTTGGAGTAGGAGAATTTTGGTTTCTGAGTGGAGGTGTTGGGTGTTAGTGTCTTGGGTGCAGCCGGTGATTGTTCTCAGGGCTGGGTTTTGAATTTTTGGTGTTTGTTGAGGGAGGTGGATGAGATGATGGGTGATTAAATGGTGCTGGCGTATTCGATGATGGGAAAGAGAAATGTTTTGTATGTGGTGATGAGTGTTTCCTTGCTTTTTCCCCAGTGTGTAGATGTGAAAAGTTTTAAAAGATTGAGTGTTTTTTTTGCTTTTGTGATGGTGTTGTCTGTGTGGGTGAAAAATTTTAGTTTGGGGTCAAAAATTGGGCCAAGGATGGTAGGGTTGGAGGTTTTGGATAGCTGTTTTGGTGTTGAATTAAAATGATGTTTTGGTGATGTCGTCTGCGTAAGTGATGAGGTTGACTAAGTTGATTTTGGGGGAGAATGTCTGAGAGGTATATGTTGAATAGTGTGGGTGATAGGACGCCCATTTGGGGAACTCCTGCTTTGATGTTTGTGTGTTTGGATGTGTGATTGTTGTATGAGGTGTATTCTTGGTGGTCTTTTAGATAGTTAACTAAGAATTTAACTATTGTTGTAGGAATGTGGGTGCTGTGTATTTTGTGAATGAGTTGGTAGATGCTGACCGTGTCGAATGCTTTGATCATGTCAAGAGTGATGAGGATTGTTCTGTGAAAAATTATTTTTTGTTGAAGCCTGTGAGTATGGTGTTGTTGATTTGGTGTAGAGCTGTGGTGGTGGAGTGTCCACCTCTGAAGCCGTGTTGATGTGTTAGTAGGGTTATATTGGTGGTGGTGTGTGAGAGAATGATTTTCTCTAAGGTTTTTGCTATGGGGGAGAGTAAGGTTATTGGTCGGTATGAAGAGAGAAGTGAAGGGTCTTTGTTGGGTTTGGCAATGGGGATGATTTTGGTGGATATTCATATTTGAGGTATGGTGTTTGTGTTGATTGCGGAGTTGAAAAGATTGGTTAGGTGTTTGATGGCTATGGGTCCTAGGTGTTTGAGATGTTTGATGTTTATATTATCGGGTCCTGTGGAATTGGTGTTTTTGGATTGTTTTATTGCTTATATTTTTTTTTTTTGTGATTATTATTGGAGCTGATTTGAGTGATTTGGTGAGCTTGTTTAATATTCTATATTTAGGATTGGAGGAGTGTTTTGTGGTTGATTTGAAGTATTTGTTTAGTGTTTTGGCTTTTTGTGTCTGTGTGGGCAGTTTTGTGGTTGTGTGTGATGGTTGTGTTGGTAGAAGTGGTTGGTTTTTTAGGGTTGAAAGCCTTTACTGTAAACAATGAAACGTGGGATGTTTTATTGTGATCCCAGTCGGCTTTCAGGTGCTCTTCCTATTGTTGTTTTTTGGGTTGTTGGATGATGTGGATGATATGTTGGTTGAGTGTGGGTAGTGAGGGATCTTTGTAATTAAGGGCTTTGGTGTGATTTTGTTTAGATAGGAGTGTGGTGATGTTTTCGAAAAGTGGGGTGTGGGTGGGTTTTATTGTTCCTTTGAAAATGTTTTTGTGGTCTGATTCGAGTATAGCATTTTCTATGAGGTTGTTTGCTGTGTGAGGGTCTTTGTGAAAGAGGTATTTTTTGTGTGTGTTCTAAGTCCTTGGTGCATTGAAACCAGTTGGCTTTCCTGTAGTTGGTAAGAGTTCTGAGGGGTTTAGTTGTGAATATTTTGTATTTGTTTTTGAATGTGATGAAGATGGGAAAATGGTCGGAGTTCAGGGCTTCAAGTTTTGCCGAGCGAGGTTGGCTCATATTGTGGTGTCTGCTGTTGTGATGTCGTGAGAGATGGGTTGTTGATTTGGGTTGAATGGGAGTCGAGTGGGAGTGTTTTGATTGAGAATGATGTGGTTTGAATTGAGAATTAGTGAAGTTATGAGTTGGTCTCTGTGGTCCTTGAAGAGTGTCATGATTGTGAGTGGGCATTAAAGTCACCGGTGATTTTGAAAATGGGAAGACTTGTGAGGTGGATGAAGAGGTTGGTGATTGAGTTATCTATGTTGTTGGTGTTGGGTGGGATATAGACGTTTGAAATGTGTAAATTGGGGTGCTTGAGGTGTATTTTCATGGTGAAGAGTTCGATGTTGTTGGTGGTCAGGTTTGTGGGAATGGGGATTTGTGAGTAGGTTATGTTGTTTTTGATATAGGTTAGAAGGCCTCCACCTTTTTGGGATGAGGGTCTGTCTAGTCTAATGGCTGAGAAGTTAGGGATGTGTGGGGTTTTGTGTTGGTTGTCGAGGTTGGATTCATGTAGTGTGATGAGGTGTATTTTTTTTTGTGTATTTAGTGGGTGAGTTCAGTTGTTTTTTGCTGATTGAGTTGATGTTGAGCTGTATTATGTTGATTTTGTTTGTGTTTTTATGGGCGGTGTGAGTGGAGGGATTGGTTGGTTTTGGGTGATCGGTTCAGTTTGTTGATGGGTATGGGAGATTTTTTGTGTTGGCTCGTGTGTGTGGGAGAGAGTTTTTGGAGTAGGGATTTGTTGGATGTGACATACGAATGAAGATGATTAGGATTTGAGTTTGGTGTGTGAGCATTTGAGGTGAATCCAGTAAGGGGTGGCATGATTGCATTGAAAGGAGTTTTGATATGGGGTGATTTTGTGCGTGTATAAAGCCCAGTACCACATGGATCCCGGGTTGCTTTCCACATCTCTTGCGAAAAGCAGCTGAGCCCTTTTACACCAGTCCGGGTCTTGTTGGGGCAAGCCATAAAAAAGATGGCCTGATTTGAGGTCCTCTCCTTGTTGAGAGAGAACGGGGGGTGTTGAAGCAGATTTGTTCCTTTGCGAGGACACACCTCGACCCCGTGTAGGCCTACTTCTCTCGAGACTTTCATTCCTCATCTTATAATATAACGAACCAGTGGAGAGAAAGAAGGGAATCCTGAACCTGCCTGCAAGCACACGGTCCCTCAAGGTAGGCAAGTCATGCCCGTCAAACGGCAACGAACCACACACCAGCACATACAGCACCACTCCCAGGCTCTGTCGCATTTCAATCGTTTTGAAACACTTATTATTATTATATTAATAATAATTATTATTATATTAATAATTATTATTATTCTTTTACTAATAAATATTATTATTATATATTATATTATATATATTATGATAATAATATTTATTTTATAACTATTATTATTATTATTGATCTATAAATTTATAATTTCAGAATATTTTTATCTATGTCAGCAGAAAATGAAAATGTCATTGAATCATTTATTTAAAATGCATTTATAATCAAATCAATTAGGAGTATGATTATAGAAGCATTAACTTCAGGAGTTTCTAGACCACTGAGCATTATGAACTATGTATGCAAAATAACTGAATGCTATGTAATTTTATGTGAGTTTTCATAGATATGACAATTTCAACATAGATTATGCAAGTATAACTAAATAAAATAGAAAAGAGAACTAAAATTATATGAAAGAAAGGTCTGTTGTTTGAAATAAAAGCCTATAATAACACTTATTTAAATAACTCGAGATTTGAAATACTGGATTGGTAACCAGCGGGGGCTAATCTACTTTACGAGCGGGTGAAGCGCTCTTCAGTCTTGGTTAACAATCACCTAAAGATAGTGCTTCGATAAAAACACACAGTTTCTGGTCTGAAAACTAGTTGGCGTTAGTAATGCAGCCATAAAACTTTGCTCTAAGCCTTCATGATAGGTAAAAAAAGAAATGAGATTAACTGCGTCAACGGGAGGGGAGTTCACGACAAAGGTCTCGCGCACGGTAAGAGCGGTGTCAAGCTTGAGCATTGCCCAAACGTCATCTTTCTATCAAGAACTAAGTTCAGGTTACGTAGTTGGAACGTTGGCACTATGCGTGGCCGTTCTGGAGAGGTTGTTGAGGTACTGACAAGACGTAAGATTGACGTGTGTTGTGTATAAGAGGTAAGATGGAAAGGTGCTTCAGCAAATTGTTCACAGGAAAGAACACTGAATACAAGTTTATTTGGTCTGGGAGTCGTACTGGATTTGGGGGTGTAGGTGTTATGGTAAGCAGGAATCGGGTAAATAAAAGAGTGGAGGTCAATAGGGTTAATGCTCTTGAAGCTTTTGATTGGGAAGCGTATTATAACCATTATCTCAGCTTATGCGCCACAGCAAGGATTAGCAGACATAGATAAGGATTAATTCTATGAACTTATTTTTTCTCTATCCAGACTAAGTGAGAAAGCGATTTTATTGGGTGGTGACTTGAATGGACATGTAGGGCGGTTGAGTAATGGCTGAGGGTGTTCTTGGTGGTTTCGGATATGGGACTAGAAATCAGGAAAGTGAAAGAATCTTCGAGCTAGATGCAGCTTTACATATGTTTGTTTGTAGTCCGTTTTTCAAAAAAAGAGATAGCAGATTAGTAACATATGTTTTTGGTACTGTTAGAACCCAGCTTGACTATTTTATGGTCAAGAGTAAGGACAGAAAATTTGTTAGAGATGTAAAAGTGGCGCCTGGGAAAGAGGTTGTGCATCAATTGCTACTGTGTGACCTAATAGTGAGGCCTATGAAAAATTATAGAAAAATTTTTGTCTCAAAAGTGTGGAGGTTGCAAAAGACTTCAATCAGAAACGAATTCGTATCCCAGTTTAGAGATGAATCTTCTACAATAGATAAAAGTGGGGGTGTCGAAAGCATGTGGAAGTCACTTGAAACAGATTTATTGGAATCAACTGATACTGTTTGTGGCTGAACAAAAGGTCCGCCCAGACATAGAGTCACATGGTGGTGGAATGACACTGTTGCTGCGGCCGTTAAAGAAAAGCACGCAGCTTGGAAATGTTGGTAGTAAAAATGAATATACACGTGATAAGAAAGCTGCCTAAGGAAGTAAGGTTTGGTGAAGTTTTAAGAAGAGAAGACAATAGAACTGAAGTGCTCAAAATAGCAAAGCGTATGTGTGCAATTAACCATGATGTCATTGAAGAGAATTGTGTCAAAAATGACAAGGGGGACATAGCTGTTACAGACCATGAAAAGCTACTTGCATGGCAAAAACACTATGAACGTCTGTTGAATGAGGATTTTGATTGGAATGAGGAATCATTAGCAATAAACGATCCCACAATTGGATCGGGGCCTAAAATAAATTTTGACAGTGAGAAGAGTTTTGGGCAGAATGAGGTGTGGTAAAGCAGCTGGTAGTTCTGGGGTTGTTGCAGAAATGTTGCAAGCTTCTGGTGAAGTAGGCATTAGCAGTATGACAGACCTTTTCAATGGTATCTTAGCTGAATATAAAATACCTGAAATATTATGGTTGGCGCAAACGAAACTGGCTGAGTTCATTTTGGATTTTAAAAGGGGTTTTTCACATTTTTGTTTCATTAAAAGATGAAAAGTAAGTTTAGTTATTAATTGTATCCAGAAAGAATTTCTGATAAAAATACAAATTTTATAAGTATCAACATTCTTTTCCAAATCCAAGTATGTAAAAGATGTACTTTAAGTCTTTCAAATTCACACTTAACAATTAAAACTATATAGTTTTACAATAAACTATAATCATAAATTGAACATTTAATTTTACCAAAATGGATTTATTCAAGTATTTAGTATCTATATCTTATCCTTTATATCTTCAATAACTTATATTAACTTGAAACACATATTATTTAAATTGAATCTATTTTGAAATAGTTTTAATAAAAAAAGAATAAATAAATTTTGTGAATTTCAATTTTATAATTAAATCATTTAAGAGTACATTCAAAAATTAGATTTAATACCATAATAACCTGGATTTATGTTTAAGTATTAAAACTGTGTGTCTAATATAATTTCATCTTTAGCGTATTTATTAAATATTTTTTGGCTTATATTATCATCATTTTTATATCCTTGTGAATTTTTTGTCGTTGCAATCTAAAATTTTGAAATGTAATGTAACACCGCATTCATAGGAATTTTCAAATTCAAATATTAACAGAAAAAATATAGTTTCCTAAAAGTTCTCAAATACCATAAAACATCTCCTCAATATTTTGAGCTATATTATCCTTCTTTTTTTTTCTAAAAATTGGATGTTTGATGGTTGGCAAGGGTTTTACGAATGAGCTCAGAGATCAAAGAATAGTTCAAAATCTTGAAGCGATCGTTTATGATAAAGATGAACTTTTAGAAAAGTTAAAAATGTAGTTTAAAAATTCAACATGAATCAGTATGCGTTTTTTCTTTTTCATATATTTTTAAAAATATATTCTTATAAACTTGAAACAGAAAATAGTATATAAATAAATTCACTTGAAATTATATTTACAAGCTTTGTTTTATTATCTCATAACCATTATATTTATCGATATCTTTATTTTTATACGTATTAATAAGTAGGATCGCAAATTTCAAAAAAGCATGAAGAATTTTCATGAGGCTAACATTCCAAAAAATATAAAAGAATTAGATTATATTTCTAGATTTACTGTCATGCCTACATACTTATATTTAGTTATAAATCAAAATATTCGAATAAGTTTACATTTAATTATTTAAATATTTTTTAACCAATTTCACACCCTTGCAATAGTAATAAGTATATAGAAGTAATAATAAGTATAACAATATCACAAGTTTTCGTTCCCATATCTACTGGTAAACAAGTAATCCAGTACAACCTGTATCATTGCCAGGTGGAATGAGCCCGAAAGCCTTGGTTGCCAATCATTCTATGGGAGTTAACCCAAACAAAAAATCAGGACTTGAAGAGCTTTAGGCGGTTGAGTGTCATCAACTAACACTTTTTCGGTAACTTCTGCAACCAGTTTGTGCCAAGTTATATCGCTTATGCTTTCCCTTGGAGGTCACCTGTTTGGTCGAGAAGGTGATCTTGTAGATTGTGTATTGTTTGATCTCCATAAACTAGCCCAAAAAAACCCCGGAAAGGCCACTTCAGTGCCGTTTCGGCAGAAAAAACACGGGAGACAGCAGTTTACGAGTTATAAGTCTAGATGAATCGGCGTAAACCTGGGCGCTACGGATTGTCTCTGACGGTGGAATGAACGTTCGAAGTTCAATTGGTCAACTACCGCCCGCCTCAAGCCAGGCAGCCCTTGGCCAATAAGGTGCCATGACCCGTCGCGGACTGTCACTTTAATTGGGTGCTTGAAGCTAGGACAAAAACCGAAAGCAGACCCGTACTCTTACGCACCAAAACATTTAAAGTCATTAAAACTAGAAAAAAAATCGTTGAGATGAAAGTTGGAAGCTGGAATGTCTGTGACAGACATTCCGAAGACCCATTGCAGATCCATGACCCTAGAAAAACAACCATGATCAATTTGGAGCTGAAGCGATTAAAAGTCAACACAGCCGCTCTACAAGAGACAAGGCTTTTATCAAGTGGCAACTTGAAAGAATAATACTACGCTATCTTCAGGCAAGGAAAAAATTCTGATGAAAATCGGCTTCATGGTGTAGGATTTGCAGTGAAAAACACTTTTTTGCCCAATATCGAGCCCCCTTCGTACGAAACTGAGCGCATACTGCTCTTACGCTTCACGTCCTCAGTAGGTCCAGTGACTTTTCTCAGAATCTACGCCCCTACACTTTACTCTACATCTGAAAAAAAAAGATGTATTTTACGAAGAATTTGAAAGAATCATCAGAAATGTTCCAAAGTCTGACCATCTTTACCTCTTGGGAGATTTTAATGCAAGAGTTGGTGAAAATCATGACTTATGGCTTCGAGTTGCTGGTCATTTCGGTGTAGGAAAGTTAAACGAAAATGGTCAACGTTTGCTTGAGTTATGCTGCCAGCACGACCTCTGCATAACAAATAGATTTTTCAACACAAAGCCTTTTCATCGAGTTTCCTGGCGCCATCCTAGATCAAAGCATTGGCATCAACTTGACCTCATCATTACACGCCGGTCTTCGCTAAGCTACGTTCAGATTACACGTAGTTATCATAGTGCTGACTGTGATGTTAATCATTCGCTTGTAAGCAGCAGGCTTAGACTTCAAGTAAAGAGAATTCATTGCTCAAGGCCAAAAAACCTTTGCATATCGATTTGTCAAAAATCACTAATACAAATTTACAAGAACGATTTGCAAAATCAGCAAGAGGCGTTAAAAAAATGTCCAACAAAAAATGCTGATGAAACATGGGGTTATACAAGTAAAGCCATCCATAAATGTGCTATAGACACATTCGGGCGCAAAATTAAGCGAAACTCAGACTGGTTTGATGCAGGAATCGAAACACTCAACCCAGTTATCAACGCCAAAAGATCCGCTTTTCTCAAGTATAAGCGAAACCCCTCAGAGAAAACGCTTACTAGCTACCGAAAGGCTCGAAACCTTGCAAAAGCAACTGCTCGCCATTGTGCAAATGATTACTGGTCAATACCCTCGAAAAGTATCCAGAGAACATTAGATTGTGGAAACGTTGTTGCAATGTACAAAGGAATAAAGAGCATTTGGTCCACAAATATCTAAATCTGCACCCATAAGGTTAAGTTCTGGAGAGACTTTGAAAGACAGAGGTAAACAGATGGAAAGATGGGCTGAACACTTCCAAGAGCTATATTTAAGAGATTTTAAAAGATCAGATCAAGTAAACCAGAATATACACTCTTTCCATTATGGATGAGCTCGATTCTTTACCAACCTTAGAAGAACTAACCAAGGCCATCGATTCCTTGGCATGCGCCAAAGCTTCAGGCAATTATGCCATCCCCTTTGAGATATTGAAGGTCGGAAAGTGCCTTTTTCAACCCTCTACACGAACTCTCACTCTAGTGCTGGAATGAAGAATCAGTCCCTCAAGATATGCGGAACGCTAGCATTATTACTCTGTACAAAAGCAGTGACTGCAACAACTACTTAGTGTAGTTGGGAAAACGTTCGCTTGGCTCTTACTCGGCAGACTTCGAATTCTTGCAGAAAGACTTTACCTCGAAACTTAGTGCGGTTTTAGAGCAGAGAGGTCCACGATAGACATGATTTTCTGGTTGAGACAACTCCAAGAAAAATGTCGAGAACAGAGGTTTTATAGACCTAATCAAAGCCATTCCCAATCGTTAGTGTAGTCAAGCAGGGCTGCGTTTTAGCCCCAGCACTATTTGACATCTTCTTCTCTACTCCTGTAATATGCTTTTCAAAAAATAGAAGACGGCATATATCTCCACACAAGAAATGACGGAGGACTTTTGAATCTTGCACGTCTTAGATCTAAAACTAAGACTCGTACGGTCCTAATTAGGGAGATGCTCTTCGCTGATGATGCCGCTTTGACTGCCCCAAACGAACAAGCCTTACAGAGCCTAATTGACCACTTTTCTCAAGCATGCAATGATTTTGAACTTAAAATCAGTCTCAAGAAGACTTAAATAAGGTCACGAGATACTAGCTCTATTCCCAATATTTGCATTGGAAACCATGTGCTTGAAGTTGTTGAAAACTTTGTGTACTTAGGCACAAATACTAACAACAATATGGCCTTGGAAAATGAGATCAACTCAAGGATAGGAAAAGCAAGCTCAACAATGGCACGTCTATCAAAAAAAGTCTGGAAAAATTCTTTTCTTATTATTTCAACAAAGATGGATGTATATAAAGCATACATAAAGTACTCTCTATGGAAGCAAGAGCTGGGCTAAATGCATTCCACTTTCGTTGCTTAAGAAGGATTTTGGGCATCTCATGGCAATATCGCATTTTTAATAGAGATTTTAAACAAGGCAAGAACAAAGAGCATATTTCACTGCTAAAAGAGGGGCGGTTACGATGGTTAGGTGGTCAGGCGCATGAAGGATGGTAGACTCCCGAAGAACATATTTTAAGCGAGTTAGCTTACGGTAGTAGAGTCATAGGCAAACCCCTTCTTTTTTTTTTACCCCGAGCACTCTAGTCTTGTTGGGTGCTTCTCATGTCCCCATCAAGACCGTCCAGTAATCGAGTTCAGCCGCTCTCACGGGGTCGGCCCACAGACTCTCGAGGCCCAGTGTGGAACTTATTTTAGGGCAGGTGAAGAGGTGAGGGGTGTCGTAAAGGTGTGTTTGGCAGAGTGGGCATGAAGGTGAAGAATGAGATGAGGGCGAGATTTTGTTGAGGTATGAGAGGACGAAAGGTAATTTGTTTGATCTGAGTTGGGCGGCTATTTAGGTAGTTGGCCAGAAATTTGATTATTGTTGTAGGAATGTGGGTGTTGTGTATTTTGTAGATGAGTTGGTGGATGTTGACCGTGTCGAATGCTTTGGTCATGTCGAGGGCGGTGAGGATTGTTCTATGGGGGAGTTTTTTTTGTTGAAACCAGTGAGTATGGTGTTATTGATTTGATGTAGGGCTGTGGTGGTGGTGTGCGGCTCTAAAGCCGTGTTGGTGAGTTGGGAGGGTTATATTAGTGTTGATGTGTGGGAGAATGATTTTTTCTAGCGTTTTAGCTATGAGAGAGAGTAGGGCTATTGGTCTGTATGAGGAGGGGAGAGAAGGGTTTTTCTTGGGTTTGGCGATGAAGATGATTTTGGAGGTTTTCCATATTTGGGGTATGGTGTTTGTGTTGATTGTGATGTTGTAGAGGTTGGTTAGGTGTTTGATGACTATTGGTCCTAGGTGTTTGAGATGTTTGATGTTGATATTGTCTGGTCCTGAGGAGTTATTATTTTTAGATTGTTTTATAGCGAGAATGGTTTCTGATTCAGTGATTGTTATTGTGAGTGATTTGGAGTTTGTTTGTTATTCTGTAGGTGGGGTTGGAGGAGTGTTTTGTGGTTGATTTAAAATAATTGTTTAGTGTGTTAGCTTTTTGTGTGTCTGTGTGGGCTATTTTGTTGTTTTGGTGGGAGTGGTGGGTTTTTAAGGGTTGAGGGCCCTTACTGTAGACCATAGGATGTGAGATTTTTTCCTGTGGTCCCAGTCTGCTTTCAGGTGCTCTTCCCATTTTTGTTTTTTGTGTTGTTGGATGATGTGGGTGATGTGTTGGTTGAGTGTGGGTAGTGAGGGATCTTTGTTCTTGAGGGCTCTAGTGTGGTTTCGTTTTGATATGAGTAAAGGTGATGTTTTCGAAAAGTAGGGTGTGGGTGGGTTTTATTGTTCTTTTGGGAATGTTTATTCGGTCAGATGTGAGTATGGTGTTTGTAATGAGGTGGTTAGCTGTGTGGTTGTCTTCGTGGAGAGGGTGTTTTGAGAGTGTATTCTATGTTTTTGGTGAATTGGGGCCAGTTAGCTTTCTTGTAGTTAGTGAGAGTTCCGAGAGGCTTAGTTGTGGGTATTTAGTATTTGTTTTTGAATGTGATGAGGATGGGAAGGTGGTCGGAGTTCAAGGCTTCAAGTGTTTGTCAAGTGAGGTTGGCTCATATTGTGTGTCTGCTGTGGTAATGTCGGGAGAAGTGGGTTGTTGATTTGGGTTGAATGGTAGTCGGGTGGGAGTGTTTTGGTTGAGAATGATGTAGTTTGAATTGAGGATGAGTGAACTTATGAGTTGGCCTCTGTGGTCCGTGAAAGGAGGGTGCCGTGTTTGTGAATGGGCATTGAAGTCACCCGTGATTATAGAGTTGGGAAGGCTTGTGAGGTGGATGAAGAGGTTGGTGATTGAGTTATCTATGTTGTTGGTGTTGGGTGGGATCTAGACGTTTGAAATGTGTAAATTGGTGTGCTTGAGGTGTATTTTCATGGTGAAGAGTTCGATGTTGTTGGTGGTCAGGTTTGTGGGAATGGGGATTTGTGAGTAGGTGATGCTGTTTTTGATGTAGGTTAGAAGGCCTCCACCTTTTTGGGATGAGGGTCTGTCTAGTCTAATGGTTGAGAAATTAGGGATGTGTGGGGTTTTGTGTTTGCTGTTGAGGTTGGATTCATGTAGTGTGATGAGGTGTATTTTTTGTTTGTGTATTGAGTGGGTGAGTTTAGTTGTTTTCTTGGTGATTGAGTTGATGTTGAGCTGTATTATGTTGATGTTGTTTGGTATTGTTAAAAGGGGAGTTGGTTGGTTTGGTTTGTTGATGTGTGTGGAAGGTTTTTTGTGTTAGATTGTGTATTTGGGGAGGACTTTTTGGGATAGGGATTTGATGTGTGTGACATATGAATGAGGGTGAGTAGGATTTGAGTTTGATGTGTGAGCATTTGAGATGAATCCAGTGAGGGGTGGTATGATTGCATTGGATGGAGGTTTGATATGGGGTGATTTTATGTGTACATATAGCACAGTACCACATAAGTCCAGAGTTGCTTTCCACATCTCCTGTGAGAATCAGCTGAGCCCTTTTCCACCAGTCCGGGTCTTGGTGGGGGCAGGCCATAAAAAATATGGCCTAATTTGAGGTCCTCCTCTTTTTGAGAAAAAGAGAACGGGAGGTATTGAGGCAGATTTGGTCCTCTTGAGGACACATCCCGACCACGTGTAGGCCTACCTCTCTCGAGACAGACCCCTTCTCCGTTTCAAAGATGTATGCATACATGACCTCAAAACATGCGGCATTGATATAGCTAACTGGGAAGTCATCTGCAACGATCAAAGTAAATGGAGAAAAGCGGTCAGAGGGCGCTCTGAAAGGTGAGATTTTAAGGGAAGAAAAATGAGCAAAAAGACGTGAAAAGCAAAAAAAGGAATGATCATAAACAAAAAAAATACTAAATGAATAAAAATAAAAAAATTATAAAAATTACAAACTAAAAAAAAAATAATAAATAATAATAATAATAAAAAAATGATAACAACTAATAGTCAGGGTTAGCTATTTTCTTTTTAGACATAACAGCGGTATTATTAATATTATTATATTGTTGTTTTTATTATTATTATTATAGAATACCTGAAGACTGGAATACGAAGGTGATCTTCAACTGCTTCAAAAACAAGGGCGAAGCTACAGACCGAATTATAGAGGTTTAAAACTCTTGGTGCATTTGATGAAGGTCTTCGAAAAGGTTATTGAAGAAGAAATTAGAGAACAGGTAAGTATCGATGCAATGTTGTTCGGATTCATGCTAAGTAGAGGTACCGTCGATGCTATTTAAATAGCTCGACAGTTGCAAGGGTCTTAGAGTGAACATATAAAAAAAACGAAAGTTATGGTCAGTGCCTGAATCATGGTCCAAGTTTCCAGCCTGGAAAACATGCTTGTGGAGTGTGTTTCAAAGGTGTTGGTGTCAGCTTTATATTTTGCACTCTATGTAACCACTGGGTTCACAAACGCTGTATGAGCCTAAAAAGAAAATTGGCTTCTGCCATAAACTTCAAATGGAAGGCGTGTTTAGATCCTCAAGTTAGTGATGCTGATTATGAGGCCGTTGAACTTGATGGAAATAAATATGAAGTGGTCAACCAATTTTGTTATCTAACAGATATAATTAGTGCTGGTGGTGGAGCTGAAGCTAGTACTGTTGCTCGTGTAAGGTCTGGTTGGAAGATTTTTAGGATACTGTTGCCACTGATAGCCAGTCGGGTCATTACCCTTAAAATAAAAGGGCGTTTATATGCTACTTGCGTCAGGAGTGTTATGGTTTATGGTAGCGAGACTTGGCCTCCTAAGGTGGAAGATATTACTAGAATATCCAGAGCTGATAAGATGATGATCAGATGAATGTGCAATGTAAGCTTAAAGGATGGCAGATCATCTGATGAATTAAGGGACAGACTGGGAATTCCAAACATCTCTGAAGTGCTACGCAGAAAGAGACTGATGGTTTGGGCACGTAACGAGGATGGATGTTGGTAGCTCAGCAAGTGCTTGCAGACATGTCGTGGTAGAGGGTAAGCGAGAACAAGGTAGACCAATAAAAAAATGGTCCCAATTAGTAAGCAATGACCTTCGAAAAATGAAACTTAAATCTGAACTTGCCCAAGACCGAAGAATGTGGAGAAGAGCCATTATGAGTTCCCGTCCAACCCACGCTAGCATGGAAACGGACGCAAAACGATGATGATGATAATAAATGACGTTTGGAACACCGAGTTGAATTCATGAGTGTATTATGCTTAATTAACTCTGTGGTGATTAACAAAAAATATATAGATAAAACTGAATTAAAAAATTTTGAGCAATCAAATGCTAACTTCAAACAAAACTTGAAAAACTTCATTGTCTTCATCTTCTATATCACCACAATTGAAACCAGAAAGTGCTTATTTTTTTCTTTTTCTTTATTGTTACATTTTTTAATATCAATTGAATGATAATATTCTTTACGTTTTTTATAGAATTTTTATCCAGGTAATGTCAGTCAATATCACCCCAAAAAACCATAGTTTTTATCTCTGTAATGTTTGTTGTTGCATAGGATGAAATTGTTGATATTTACAATTAATCTTCTTTCTATGGAAAGCAAAAAAGTCCGAATTAATCCCGAAAAAATAGTTCTTGTATGTTATTGAACTAAGTTATCGAATTTCAAAATAAAATTCCAAAACTGTTTTAACTGAATTATCTAGTTGTCATGTATAAAAATCGACTAATCGAGTCGCCATTATAACTTCTACAGGCCACCTTCGATTGGCGCCAAAGATATAATGTTTGTATGACCCAGTTAAGCACAGCACTCACCCACACATCGACTCGAGGCCCGTAGTAGCTAAGGCCTTCAAACACTTCCGGGGCTGCGTAGGGGGGCGAGCCGCACCACGTACGCAAGTTTTCTCCAGATTTGAAGAAGTTGCTGAAGCCGAAATCTATTGAGTGGAGATGAGAATAAGTTTGATTATGAGAAAAATACTGCACAAACGTTTTGCATTTAATCGTTTTTAAGATAGCTGTAAAGAAGCGTACCTGCTATTTTAATGTTCATTTCTGAATCCAAAAGGAGGTTTTCAGCCTGAAACAAAGAGGAAATAATTAAAAATCAAGTTTTTAATTAAAAATTATCAAGTAACCAGTGATACTCAAAATAATTTTTTGCTACACCACCATTCCATGCGAACATTCAACTCAAAGATTACTCCTTCCCATCATCGAATACGCCAACACCATTTGGTCACCCATCATCTCATACACCTCCCTCAAAAAATTCCAAAAAATACAAAACTCAGCTTTGAGAACAATAACGCGCTGTAGCCAAGACACCCACACCCAACACCTTAACTCAGAGACCAAAATCCTCCCACTTCAAAGCCAATTCAAGCTCCACGCATCACAATTCATACAAAAAGCCTCCCACCCCACTCATCCCCTACACCCACTCACCACACAAAAAGCCCATTTCAGATACAAAAAACAATCCACCTTCAACAAATTCAACTACATCATGATGGGAAGGAGAAATGTTTTGTATGTGGTGATGAGCGTTTCCTTGCTTTTGCCCCAGTGTGTAGTTGTGAGGAGTTTTAAAAGATTGAGTGTTTTTTTTGCTTTTGTGATGGTGTTGTCTGTGTGGGTGGAGAATTTTAGTCTGGGGTCGAAAGTTAGGCCAAGGATGGTAGGGTTGGAGATGGTGGAAATAGAAGTGTTGTTGATGTTCAGTGGTTTGTTATATCCTGAAGGGTCGGGGTTCATGAGTGTTGTAGTGGTTTTGGTAGGGTTGATTTGTAGGTTGTTATTGTGAGCCCATGTGGGTATCTCGTTAAGATATGGGAGAAGGTTTTGGATAGCTGTTTTGGTGTTGGATTAAAATGATGTTTTGGTGATGTCGTCTGCGTAAGTGATGAGGTTGACTAAGTTGATTTTGGGGGAGAATGTCTGAGAGGTATATGTTGAATAGTGTGGGTGATAGGACGCCCATTTGGGGAACTCCTGCTTTGATGTTTGTGTGTTTGGATGTGTGATTGTTGTATGAGGTGTATTCTTGGTGGTCTTTTAGATAGTTAACTAAGAATTTAACTATTGTTGTAGGAATGTGGGTGCTGTGTATTTTGTGAATGAGTTGGTAGATGCTGACCGTGTCGAATGCTTTGATCATGTCAAGAGTGATGAGGATTGTTCTGTGAAAAATTATTTTTTGTTGAAGCCTGTGAGTATGGTGTTGTTGATTTGGTGTAGAGCTGTGGTGGTGGAGTGTCCACCTCTGAAGCCGTGTTGATGTGTTAGTAGGGTTATATTGGTGGTGGTGTGTGAGAGAATGATTTTCTCTAAGGTTTTTGCTATGGGGGAGAGTAAGGTTATTGGTCGGTATGAAGAGAGGAGTGAAGGGTCTTTGTTGGGTTTGGCAATGGGGATGATTTTGGTGGATATTCATATTTGAGGTATGGTGTTTGTGTTGATTGCGGAGTTGAAAAGATTGGTTAGGTGTTTGATGGCTATGGGTCCTAGGTGTTTGAGATGTTTGATGTTTATATTATCGGGTCCTGTGGAATTGGTGTTTTTGGATTGTTTTATTGCTTATATTTTTTTTTTTTTTGATTATTATTGGAGCTGATTTGAGTGATTTGGTGAGCTTGTTTAATATTCTATATTTAGGATTGGAGGAGTGTTTTGTGGTTGATTTGAAGTATTTGTTTAGTGTTTTGGCTTTTTGTGTCTGTGTGGGCAGTTTTGTGGTTGTGTTGGTAGAAATGGTTGGTTTTTTAGGGTTGAGAGCCTTTACTGTAAACTATAAGACGTGGGATGTTTTATTGTGATCTCAGTCGGCTTTCAGGTGCTCTTCCTATTGTTGTTTTTTGGGTTGTTGGATGATGTGGGTGATGTGTTGGTTGAGTGTGGGTAGTGAGGGATTTTTGTAATTAAGGGCTTTGGTGTGATTTTGTTTAGATAGGAGTGTGGTGATGTTTTCGAAAAGTGGGGTGTGGGTGGGTTTTATTGTTCCTTTGAAAATGTTTTTGCGGTCTGATTCGAGTATAGCATTTGCAATGAGGTTGTTTACTGTGTGAGGGTCTTTGTGAAAGAGGTATTTTTTGAGTGTGTGTTTCAAGTCCTTGGTGTATTGAAACCAGTTGGCTTTCGTGTTGTTGGTAAGAGTTTTGAGGGGTTTAGTTGTGAATATTTTGTATTTGTTTTTGAATGTGATGAAGATAGGAAAATGGTCGGAGTTCAGGGCTTCAAGTTTTGCCGAGCGAGGTTGGCTCATATTGTGGTGTCTGCTGTTGTGATGTCGAGGGAGGTGGGTTGTTGATTTGGGTTGAATGGTAGTCGAGTGGGAGTGTTTTGATTGAGAATGATGTGGTTTGAATTGAGAATTAGTGAAGTTATGAGTTGGTCTCTGTGGTCCTTGAAGAGTGTCATGATTGTGAGTGGGCATTAAAGTCACCGGTGATTTTGAAAATGGGAAGACTTGTGAGGTGGATGAAGAGGTTGGTGATTGAGTTATCTATGTTGTTGGTGTTGGGTGGGATATAGACGTTTGAAATGTGTAAATTGGGTTGCTTGAGGTGTATTTTCATGGTGAAGAGTTCGATGTTGTTGGTGGTCAGGTTTGTGGGAATGGGGATTTGTGAGTAGGTTATGTTGTTTTTGATATAGGTTAGAAGGCCTCCACCAATACCTGCTACCAGAGTCTACTGTCATCTAGGTTATAAAAAAACAGCAGCTAGAACAATTAAAGTTCAAGGCAACCAGAAAGATGAAGTGTCAACAAAACAAGTTTATCAAAATATATTCAAATAATATTCTCTAAGGACTGCTGCAAACCCCGCAAAAAACAAGTGAGTGCTTCCATAGAAGAGCAAGCGGGTTCTTCCATAGGAGAACAAGTGGGTGCTTCCATAGGGGAACAAGTGGGTGCTTCCATGGGAGAACAAGTGGGTGCTTCCATGGAAGAAAAAGTGGGTGCCATACCCACCAAACAAGACTCTCAACCACGAACATTTACAACAGCTTTAACTGATAACCATGGCAACCTCACAATAAACCGGTCAGATGTTACCACGCTGGACAACACCGATGATATTTTCCAATTTATTCAATGATTTTTTCGTTTGAGCAATTAGTACTTTAAGGCCACGAAGCAACTTAAAACCTTGAGGTCTCGGTGCACGATGTTCATCGAGTGGCAGTACTCCACAGCATCCAGGATCTGCTTGAACTTCATACATGCCTCTCGTTCCGACAGCCTTCCATTCTTTGCTATGTACTCTGGAAAAATACCACATGATTATATCAAGTGTTTATTGAAAATTTTTTGCAAATCGGACTTAGTAATTGAATATTGAGATTAACTAAACTAGTATAATTCGAAAACGATTCAAGTCAAACATTTTTATTTAAATAACATGAAGCTTTTCGTCGGTCGAAAACACATCTCCACTCAGCTCTATTGAGTGGATCCACATTTACCAAGCCATAGGATTCCATTTCCTTTTCAACACAACTCAACCAAATTTTTGCTGGTCTCCCACGAAAACGATCTCTAAGCAAAAAAAGTTCAAGCACATTACATATCCAGCGAATCATGAACCTATCGTTGCGCTGTAGTTTTTGCTAAACTACAACCGTTGAGGCCAATTTTTTATGCCATATAACAAGGCAGAATGAACACAAGATATGTAAAGTTTGCCACAAAATTTCAAGGTAATATGTTTAGAAGCCATTATTGGCAAGTTTTTAAAATTTACTCTAGGCAACTAAAAAGCTGATGGAAACTGCTAACTTACAATCTCCAACTGCACAAAGCATAACTCGGGTTCTACATCTATTTTGGCGTTACCAACAGTAACCTCTTTTGCCTATAATCCAAAAGTGGCAAAAAATTAAGACAGCAAGGACATACATAATCGTGATCCTTTAGCTTTTCAATCACTCAAGTTTATGCCATGCATATGGTGTTGATAACTCGTGTGGAATTTTTCTAAAATTCTGTAGTTTTTCAGCTCCTTCAGTTATAATTTTTAATCTAAAGAAGATTATTAAAATATGTTACAAATGTGAAATAAATCCCTGGTGAAGAGTGTGCTGAGTTGCAGTACTACAGATTCCTTTCAGCAAAAAAGTGAAAAAAAAGTTTGAAGCACGAATTAGTGAGTAAACTGCTTAATCTCGATGTTAAAGCCCATTTTTTTAAAATTTTATTCTCTCGCTAAACAGAAAGCTTCAACAAATTATCTGTGGATTATTGGCTTTAGCAGAACAAGAACCTGTTACCGACTTCAAAACACGTTTGTGGAATCTCTTTTAAGGCGCCATGAAAAAAACAAATGTGATGGTAGAATAGTGAAGTGACGCAGTAACTGATAATTATTCAAACTGGCTCCATGGTACCTTCAACCACTTCTACATTCACTATCCCATCCCATGGATTTTCTTGATTCATAATGGCCTCCATTTGCTCTTTCCATACTCTCTTCCGACCATCCTCGGCAAACACAATCTTCCCATTTTTGTCTTTAATGCAGTTGTTACCTGCTCTGTCACTTGCTTCCTTCTTCATCATTACCATTCTACGGAATACGACATTTCTGTCATTCCGTATCTCCTTCATCTCATTCACGGCGTCATTTTTCATTGCCTCAGCAACAGCTCCCTTGGTTTTCTTTTTATTAGAGACATAACTGGATCTATTTTTGGCCTGGCTTTGTTGAATTTTCCATCTAAAACCACCCCCAATTGCTCCAACATCCTTCAAAAACTTTCTCTGACTACCATTCATCAACACAAAATCTATTTCTGTCCCACTAAACCCTCCATTAAAAGTAACATTCCTATTATTCTTCTTTTTAAACCAGTTATTACCCACACACATTCTTTGCCAATGTGTCCATTGAAAGCTTTTAAGCAAATCAAAAGTTTATTTTTATTTTCCACTTTACACTCTCAGCTCAATTAGTCATAAAACCTGACTCACGTAAAAAAAGTGCATGGGAAAAATGACCAGCACTGAAAGGCATGCAATAACATTATCTTGAATACTGGAAAGTGCATATTGGTTCAGAAAAGAAAAATCTTGATTTCAAAATAGGCACTGTCCCAAAAACTCCTGGAATGAGTCTCACAAGGAGCACCCACAGTACAATAAAGAACTGATGCATCATTTGGCATGATTTTTTGAGCCTATTAAATAAATATTATATGGAATATATTTATCACAAAAAACCATACCCAAAAGTGTCTTGAAGCTTTTAGTTTTTAATTTTTTTCAAAAGCCTTGAAACATAAACTTTGGAAATAGCTTTTTATGTTAATTATATTTTAACAGATCTGAATAATAACCAATTTATTACCAAATGATAAAAATTTTCTGTGAAACAATAGGTGTTATTATGATAATAATTTTGGTGAATTAGAAAAATCAAAATAATAGTTTTATAAACACAACTAAAAAAATGCTTAAATTGAAAGTAAAAAAAGATTAACAAGTCGAACCAAAGATCTCGCCATTTTCAGCATATTCAGTCACCAAGTACAGCATATTGCTTGTCTCCATCACCTGCATCCATCAGTTTGCATTTTTGCAAAAACACTCACACATTAAATAAATAAGATTTTATTGGAGGTATGATACCTGGTAAAGAGCTACTATATGAAGATGGTCGAGTGATTTGAGAATGTCTACTTCTCTATGCATCTTTCGAAGGTTTTCTGCATCCAGCATTCTCTTGTCAATTATCTTTATTGCCACCTATGGAGTACATTTCCAAATTCCCACAAGAATGACAAGCTTATTTTTGCTTAATGCTCAAGGTGTACATAAAGTGCTACCAATGTGTAGAAATGGTGAAGCATGGTGGCAAATAAGAGTGAATGTCTATTATTAAATACAAACAAAGCTTTCATGCCTCCCTTTCATATAAAATCTGATAAACAGTTTTTGATAGCTCCAAACGGGTGGGCAACAAAAAATAAAAAAAGCACTGACTGTGTCTACCAAAACTTAACTAGCTTTTCAATTTAACTTGTTATATTCTAGATGAAAAATAAAATAAAAACTGATTCAAATATAAATGAACCATGCAAGTTAGGCAATCAGAAAATACCTGCGATTTTGTTATGCGATGTCGAGCTAGTTTGACCACAGCAAAGTTCCCTTTCCCCAATGTTTTTTCAATCTCGTAGAACCCAACTTTTAGTACTTTGGGATAGTTTGGCGGAGTTTGCATTGCTTGAGAAGCCATTGCTGCTCATATTCAGCAAAACGCAAAAAAGCCAAAATTTTTGAAAAAGTATTCCAAATGCACAAAAGGCATTACAGACGATCTGTGCCTCATTTCTCTTATTGCAGCCCACGATATAATGACGCAACTGCTATAAATAGACACGAAAGGCGGAGCTTAATGACGTAGTAAGTGTGACGTCAATGGCCACAACCCACTCACTCCTAGTCGTAATGGCTTAAATGAGAAGCATGAAAAGAAATTTCAAAGAACTTTCAAAAAGCACGATTGAGCATTTCTCGATACGGAGTAAAAAAGGAACATGAAACATTTCAATATTTTTTTATAAACTAATTTATTTGATGTTGAAAATTTATCATTTAATTTTTACACAAAAAAATTTTATCAGAGAAAAAATTATTTGAAATCTTCTTGGAGTTTAGAACGTTTTAATAAATTTGGAAAAAACTTGCCAAAATACATCAATTGAGAACTATGGGACGGTTCCCTAAATAGAAATCATTGCTTAGCCCTTCATTTTATAAAATTCTACTCTTGAACCCTTTGTTTGAACCCTGTATTGTTTTTATCATATAAGCTTTGAAAGAGTAACAATACATGACCTAATCTGAAGGAGTTTTATTAAGACTAAACAAAAACTTTATATAAATAAAAGTATTTAATTTTTAAGCGATTTTTTGATTTTTTTGTTAAAAAGCAAAACAGTGTGCTATAGAATAATCTTTTCAATCACATTTAGCAGCCAGTGAGTAAGAAGCCTGGGCTTGATGAAGGCAAACTACAGTCTTTTAGGGTCTTCTAACTGAAGAAAGGGATGATGATCCTAATTTATTCCCTGAAAAAAAAGCCCTTCAGCCTTCTGCATGCCTGGATCTTTTGAAGTTGTTTCTTGCTGACTTCCATGTTGACCAGTTTAGATAAACTTTGGCATTTTTATTCAAATTTTATTTATTTTTTTGGATTTTCAATTTTAACTGAAAAACTACATCTTACAGAGCGATAAAGGTAATAAATTAGATAAACTAGGTAAAAATCTCTTGAATAAAAAATATCAATTGAAATAATTAAGTATCCTTGAAACGAAAAAATTATAATCTGAATTATAACCAAGTTCATTTACGATAACTATTTAAATACTTATATATCATCATAGTTATTCTGCCATCGGCAGGCTCCTCAAATCAGTGATTCCACCTTCTATTTTCAGCTTTTCTCTCCAGTGCTCCAAAACCTTCTTTCATCATGTCATCCAGCAATTTCCTCTTCATTCTTCCTCTTGGTCGTTTTCCTTTCATCCGTCCTTTTGAAGCGATTCTCAGAAATTTTTCGTGATTCAAGATATGGCCTATCCATCTGGATTTTCTTCTTTTTATGCGTGCCATCGATCCTCAGCTTTCAATAGCCCGGCTTAAGACTTCTTCATTGGTCAGCTTGTCGGTCCGCTTTACTTTCTCCATTTTTTTCTAGGCCCAAATTTCCATAGCTTCCAATCATTTTTCGTCTGCCTTGCGAATGTCCAAATTTCTGCTGCATACGTCGCCACATTTCACACCAGGGTCTTGACCAGCTTCTTTGGTCACTTGTCAAAGTTCACATGTTAGGATTGGTTTTACGCCTACAGTTATAGCTATTCCAATCCGTATTTTAGGGTTTTTTTTGGTGTAACCTTTTTCAGAATGTTAACTCTTTAGGCACTTAAAGTCTTCAATTTGCTCAAGTGCGACTTCGTCAAGGGATATACTGATCATGCCAGGTTTTTTTCCAAATTTTATTGTCTTGTTTTTTCAGCTATTTATCAGCATTCCATAATTTTTGACCACTCTTTTTTTTCTTCCATGATACTTTGTAGTCCTTTCTCTGTTCCAGCTACCATGGCTTGGTCATCTGCAAACCTTACTGCTTTGATCAGTACTCCCCCTACTTTGACCCCCTCCTCCAGTAAGTGCAGAGCTTTTTTCATCATTGCTTCTACATAAATGTTGAACAGCGCAGATGAGATAAGACATCTTTTTTTCACGCCTTTTTCTATTATGCAGGGCTCAGTTACTTCTGAATTAATTCTCACCACTGTGGTCTGTTCCATATAAAGTTCTGCAATCAGCCGTCTATCTTTCCAATCAACCCCTATTTACTCCAATATCATCATTAGTTTCTTCCAGTCAACATAATCAAATGCTTTCTCATAATCTACAAAGCACATATATAGATCATTATTGAATTCTATTTTGCGCTCCACTAGGCACCTCATCACTTCGATAGCTTCTCTCGTGCCTCTCTCTTTACGGAATCCAAACTGATCGTTTCCTGAAAATTCTCTAGCCCTTGTTTTCAGCCTTTTTTTATTATCCTCAGTACCACTTTTGCAGCATGAAATATTTGACTGATGGTTCGGAATCTTCACATCTAATGGTATTTTTTTTCTTTTCCAGTGACACCAATGCACCTCTTCTAAAATCATAATTATCATACTCCCTTTTTCTAAAATTACTCACACAGCTTCATAAATTAGTTTAATGTTTCACCACGTAAAGCTTGTAGAAATTCTGCAGGTATGCCATCACATACTTCTGCCTTCTCCTTACCAAACTTTCTCATTGCCTCCTCTATTTTGCTGGTAATTATTCTGGGCCCCAGAGCATCTCTATCCAAAAGTGATTCACTTTCCAGTTCTAAACTAACCGGTTTGTTCTTAGCGTTGTAAAGACGTTCAATATAAGCTTTCCATCTATACTTTTTCGCTTCCAGTTCTGTTAGCAAATCACCGTTTTTATTCAGAATAACAACTATTATTTTTTCACGTACTTCATTTATAATAAAACAAAAAAATTTAAAATTGCAAAAGTTAACATTTTTTACCGAACAAACTAAAATTTTAAACTGGCAGCAGAAACTGAGTTTTAATAAGTCTTGGTTTTATTTAAAATCTTAAATCGTAACGTTTTCAACCACGAAAAACTTCCCCAAAGAACAATACACACTGAAATAGATCTCTCCAAAGCTTACAATTACATAGAAATACAGCTTTTAATAAATAAAATAATTCAAACTACTATTTCTCCAACAAAAATTAAGTTCCTTGTTAATTATCTCGAAAGAAAAACACTACACCCTGTACGATAATACCTCTTCTAAAATCATAAATAGCAAATCTGAAGTTCCTCAAGGAGGCGTACTTTCGCCAACTTTTTTCAATATTTACCTATCAAATATTTAACCAAAATCAACAACATCAATATCATCCCTCATGCTGATGGCATCACTATTACATGCTCGCGCCACAACATTTCCACTGCAACAAAACTACTTCAACCTTATTTAGACGATTTAAATAATTGGACAACAAAAACAAACCAACTCTAAATACTAGCAAAACAACGATCTTTCTACTCACTTCTGACCCATTAGAATATAACCAAAGTAGACAAGCAACCATTTATAACAGGTCAATCTCTGGTACTTAAAATCCAACAATATTAGGATTATGATGTTACACTAGCCACAATTTTACTTAGTTAACCAAAATTTTGTATTTCAATAAAATTTATTTGTGTTTGTAAATTAGGACTCTAAGTTAAACTATTCCACCCACATCAATAAATCTACCATCGGAGCCTACAAAACATTGAATGCGTTAAAACTTCTCAACAAGAAAAAGTCGCTTAAATGTAAAGAAACTAACCATAAATTACAAAATCTTAATGATACCCATATTAGAGTACTTTTCAACCGTTTGGTCTCCTATAATTTTTAAAACCTCGCACCAAAAACTCCAAATAATTCAAACATGGCACTTAGAACTATAACTTGGTGCATCAAAGACATAAGCATGCAACATCTCCACAACGAAACTAAAATATTACCATTACAATATCACCACGCTCTTCCTGCTTCGCAAATCAACCAACAAGCTTCTCTTCCCTCTATAAACAAAATAAACTCCCTAGATATGAAAAACAAACCACTTTTGATAAAAACAGCAGTTGTACATTAAAAATAAAAACTTAACCAACTAATATTAATTCCAAAATAATAAAATCTAGCCTAAAAAAATACGCTCGAATTTCATAAGAAACTGCATTCAAACAACGCACAACGAAATATTGAACAAAAAACCGCCTCTCATCAACCCATCAGAAGTTGTCTTAAGTCATAGTTATCGTCTTTTATCCCAATTAAGAACCAACAAATCATCTTTCCTCCGATTATATCTTAATAATATTCCACCTTCATCTCATCCTTCAATCTCATCCCGTGCCCTCTCTGTCACATTTACCTTCATGGTACATTCAATCTTTTTAACTGAAAAAACAATTCTACACCAGTAGAGGCTAATGTGTTGTGAGAAAGTGGTTCAAATTGATGGAGAAAGAAAGGGATTTTTATTATCAGTAAGAGCACAAGGGTTAAAAAAACAACAGAAGCCGAAAAAATGTCTCATGCCATCTGAGCTGTCTCATCATGCCACCTGAGATGTCCCATGCCACCTGAGAAGTCTCATGCCACTTGAGATGTCTTATGAGTTAGATAGAAAATCGTTAAAAAACTTGTATGACAAATAAAAAAAAGTCAAAATACTTTTGCAATAATGTATATACATTTTTTGCAGCTGTCGCAGACTGCAACGACCCCTACAGTCCTAGTAGAAATATCGAAAAGTTAGTACTTGTTAGACTTTTTTTTTTTCATCAAAAGCAAATGTCTTCTCTGTGAGATATCACCTATGAACGCTGAAGACATGTTCGATGTTGCAATCTACTAGGCTCTCTGGCCATATTCGTTATTACAGCAACTGACAAACTGAAAATGACAAACTAACGCTTTGGTTTTCTTATAATAATATTTGAAAATCTGAAACAAAAGTATAGGAATGTTTGGCATAAACTTCAAATTTAATAACATTTATTAATTCGATAAATTTTAAAAATATTTTAATAACGTGAATTTAACTGAAGCTGAGTGACGTTGAAATTCTGTAATTCACACGTCAAAACCGTTTTTATTTTGAAACAAGTTTAGTATTTTAAAGAGATAATACACTAAAAATCGACTAAATTTTAATAAATATAAGCTCAAAATGAGGGAAATCATCCATTTGCAAGTCGGACAGTGCGGCAACCAAATAGGGACAAAGGTTTTTAGAAGTTACAAACTTTGAATATCACTCATTTATATTTCTGTTTTTAATGATTCAAAGTGCTAAATCATTAGCTGTATTCTAGAAAGTTTATAACATGGTTTTAAAATTTATAAATCGAATAACTTATCAATGGGATGATAGAATGAAGTTATCAAAGTAATAGCAATCATATAAACTCGATCCAAAAGTTTTGGGAAATAATTTCGGAAGAGCATGGCATTGACCAGTTGGGCATGTACCGTGGAACCAGTGACCTACAACTTGACCGTCTTAACGTGTATTACAACGAGGGAACAGGCGAGTTTCTTCTCTTATTTTAAAATTTTTATTAACTGAATGCAAAAAAACAGGAGGTAAATATTATCCGAGATCGATCTTGGTCGATTTAGAGCCGGGAACTATGGACTCAGCTCGAGCAGGACCTTACGGTCAAATGTTCAGACCCGATAATTTTGTTTTTGGTAAGTATGATACTAAGGTTTGATCTTGATGATGACTGGGTTGATTTTGTTTGCAGGACACAGTGGGGCAGGAAATAACTGGGCAAAAGGATTTTATACAGAAGGTGCTGAATTAGTAGATGCAGCTTTGGACGTGGTGCGAAGAGAGGCGGAAAGTGCAGACTGTTTGCAAGGAGTTCAATTAACGCATTCTCTTGGAGGAGGAACGGGTTCTGGTATGGGAACACTGTTGCTAACCAAAATGAACGAAGAATATCCTGATCGTATCATGATGTCGTTTTCGGTTGTACCCTCTCCCAAAGTGTCGGACACAGTAGTTGAACCTTACAACTGCACTCTGGCTATGCACCACTTGGTTGAAAACACATCGGAGACTTTCTGCATGGACAATGAAGCTTTATATGACATCTGTTTTAGAACTCTTCGACTTTCAAACCCAACCTACGGGGATTTGAACCACCTGGTGTCCGCCACCATGAGCGGCGTCACCACATGCCTGAGATTCCCCGGACAGGTTACATTTTTTTTTAAATATACCATGCCCTTTTAAAGCAATTTATAACTTCAACAGTTGAATGCGGATTTACGTAAGCTAGCAGTGAACATGGTTCCCTTTCCCCGTCTTCACTTCTTTGTGCCCGGGTTTGCTCCCTTGACGGCCAGAGGCAGCCAGCAATACAGAGCACTAAACGTCTCAGCTTTGGTACAACAGATGTTCGACACACGTAACATGATGGCCGCTTGTGACCCCAGACATGGCAGGTTCACAAAACAATATCATTTTTTCCATACATCATAAGTTTTATTCATTTAAATATTTTTTACTGAAAATTGAAAAATTTTGAATACTCTTTTGAAAATAAAACTGCAGGTATTTGACTGTTGCGACCATGTTTAGAGGCAAAATATCAGCAAAAGAAGTAGACGACCAAATGTTAAACATGCAGAATAAGAACAGTCCATATTTTGTAGAATGGCTACCAAATAACGTGAAGACATCGTTATGTGACATCCCTCCTTGCGGACTCAAGATGTCGGCCACTTTCATCGGCAACACCACCGCCATACAGGCATCAAATTTTACATTAGTTATAAATTTTGTATAACATGGGCTTCATCGAAATTTCATTATGTGCACAGGAGCTGTACAAGCGCATCTCGGAGCAGTTCACAGTGATGTTCAAACGAAAAGCTTTCTTACATTGGTACACAGGTGAAGGCATGGACGAAATGGAGTTCCAAGAAGCCCAAACAAACCTCAACGACCTGGTTTCCGAATACCAACAATATCAAGAAGCAAAATGTAGTGATGAGGCGGAGTTTGACGAGGACGAAATGGATGACCTTGTCGACGCCGACAAAGACCTGCAGTAAACTTTCCTCTTTGTTTGTTCGTCCACTTATCGAGTAGCCTCAATAATATTACAACATTGCATTTCAAACCAACTCATTTACATTATCATTTTAATGTTTCAATTTTTAATTTAACAACTATTTATAAATATCGTTTTAAAAATTTGAAACGCCAACTTTTGATCCACTTTTTCGATTTTGGAAACATTTGAATAAAAAACGATAAATTTATTTTCATTTGGGACATAGTTTGCGCACAAACCAGGATTTGAACATAATTATAGTTATTATCTTCCGCTACAAGTTTTCACTACAAGTTTTTTGCATATATTATTACGATATAAATTTAAAAAAAGATTAATGAGATTTTGGTACGTTTTTACTTTTTGAAGCTGTCACGCCATTATGAGCAAATCGGATGACCTCTCAAACAAAAGTTTCGGTTCAAAAGCAGTTGATTCTAATAATAATTCCATTGAAAGAGAAACGCCAATCTTAAATTCTCTCATAGTAAATCGTTTTCTGAACATTGATCAAAAGAGCAAAAACAAGAAAATAGATTATTTGTTTGATTATCATCTTAATAATAATATAACCGCTCAAAACGAAGTTTTTTCAACAAACCAAGCATGGCAGTTTTCTCTGGGTCAGAAGACATCCGCCAAAAACTATTCTGACTACCATGCCTTTAAAACTGCTCATAAGGATTACCAACCAAATGCACCGCTCACCGCTCCTATTAAAGCAGTAACAGAACATTTATCTTTAACAAAAGGTGATTCAGAGTTGTTTGCGAGAGAACAGCCACAGCCCATCAGCCACAAAAACAGCGATTCTAGTGCCACGTCAACTCCCAGCAAGGAAATTTTTCAAGCATGCAAGCAAAAGCAAGAAATAAAAACCAAAAATGAATCAAAAACTTTTCGAGAACATGAAAATAAAAAAAATAATTTTCTTAAAAATTTTAACAACGAAGATAGTCGACAACCGCATTCTGCCAAGATATTCATTAACCCAGACACTGGACATGCCTTATTTTCACCAAATTTCATATACCGCAAAAAGTATCGTAACATTGATTCCAATTGTTTTGATGTTCACAGTGCTCAAAAAAACAAAATCCAAAATGTGAAAGAATTCAAAGTCAGTATTGAGGATAATGTAGCGGTTTGCTACCCTTATACCCCTTCTCAAAGTGCCTTTTCTGAGTCCGTTCATAACGAGCAACAAACATCTGCATACACTTTCACTTCAACACTCAATAACTCACACATTGCCGCAGACTTTAATAAATCCAGCAGTATCGCAGACTTCAGCAGTTCCCACAGTGCTTTAGCTCTTAATAGCTTCCCCAGTGCCTCAGAACTCAATAGCTTACGCAGCGCTGTCAGTTTTGTGGCAGAAACGTCAGCAAACAAAAAACACTTGAAGCCACCAAGACCCCAAAAATGCAGCCCTCAAAACATCCTGTCCAAGTCAACATCACACAATGATCAAGACAGCAATTTTTGGAATAATTTCAGCAAGAGTATAAGAAGAAAAAATAAAAAGTCTGTTGCTATAAAAGAAGCTTCTCCAAAGATGAAACGAAAGAGTTCCAGCAACACAGACCTCAAAAGCATGCCGAGCTACAACAGCGAGAGTATAGAAGATCTGAGTGCCTCCGCTAGCCAGTTGGTGAGTCGCTAAGTTATCATAATGAATTTTTAATTGTAGTTTTAATGTTTTTTAAAGAATAAAAGGCACAGCTTTTCTGCGGTTGAATTTGAAAAGTACGTCTTTAAGTATATTCTTTCTTGAAAATATGAGTATAACAATGAAGAAAATTCTTAATTAATATGTTGAAAAACTCAGATTAGAAAAAAAAGAAAAATCAACAACTTTGAAATCAGGAAGTTCAGTGGCTTCTATATCGAACGTGAGTTTGACGGTATTGAAAGTTCTCTTTTCATTGTGGCATTTATAACAGGCGACAAGCTGGTTCAAGAAAAAATACGTTTCAATGCAAGAAACAAAACAAGGTAGAATATTTAAAGCTTCTTGAAAGAGAATATACTGAAAAAAATTGTAACAGGAGGTCGTAGAAAGAGTATAAGCTGCAGAGATCTGGGTGGTGTTGATTGTGAAGGTTGGTTGCTCAAAAAAAAAAAAACAACTAGCCTGAAAAAGTCGAAATGGAAAAAATGGTGGTGTGTGCTGGAGAAAAAACAACTTCGATTCTACGCAGATATGGAGGTGAATTTAAAAATAATTTTAGCTCAAATACATAAAACGATGAATAATTATTTCATGGCGAAAGATGACTGGCGCGTCACTTCGCTTGCCTTGTAAAACATGCCCAATTGTTGAAGCGATATCATTAACTTTCACTCTTTGCCAATTTGACTGATCACTTCGACCCTCTATGCAAGATGTGCTAGTTTTTCGATCAGATTCATTCATTTCGTGGAGCTGTATAGCGCAGCTTGTAGAGCCTTTGACTAAAGATCGATCCTGCATGCACCGACATTTAGCACCTGTTCTACAGAGTGTTTTCGCTACATTAAATTTGTAGCGCCTTATAAATACTACATTAAATTTCTTCGTTGTTTTGTGACTTATCGAAAATGTTCCATGGTCTTTAACTAGTTCAGCTTTTAGTCTCATTCTTCTAAGGTCATTGCCTACTAACTTTGAACATTTTTCCCTTTACCTACCTTTTCCTCTTACCCTATACTTCAACATACTTGCAAGCACTTGTTTGGGTTTTCATCATTCATCCTTGTTACATGCTCATACTACTTTGGTCTTTTTCTGCCTAATGTATCATCAATGTCCAGCTTGTCCTTCAGTTCTTTAGATGATCTTCCATCCTTTAAACTAACATTGCACATCATCTTATCAGCTCTAGAAATTTTAGCTTAAAACATTTCTGTCAAGACCTCGAAAATACCGGATTCTATTACATTTTATTTGCTCAAAGTTCATATCTGGCTCAACTTCTATCTTTAGTGGATGGCACTGTAATTCAAACAGGCCTGTGAAAAACAAAGAAGGGAGGCTGCTTACAATGGTTGAAGGAAAATTTTCAAGTTCTTAATCGGTTATCATTAGAGCAAAGACCTCAATTGAATTTGGGCAATCCACTCGACATCAAAACTGAAGAAATCACAAAGGAGGAAATTGACGAAGGCCTAAGTAGTTTAAAGAACGAAAAGATCAAGGAGAAAAACAACAATCCAGCAGCGGTGTTGAAAAAAGGAGAAACGGGCATCACTTACCATTTGCATCAATTGCTGATATGAGCTGATATGACCTGATATGAGCAACAGGGAAGCTGCCAGCAGAATGAAGCAAGGGCTTATTAGTGAAACTTCCCAAACACGTTGACCTTTCTTAGTGCGGCAAATAGAGAGAAATTACACTGCTGGACAAAGTTTTAACGAAAATCATCATAGAGCGAATGAAGGTGCCATCGACAATGTGCTGAGAAATGTACAAGTTGGCTTCGGAAAGGAACGTTTTTGTGCCGACCAGATTGCGAACCTCTGAATCATCGTGGAGCAAAGCATTGAGTGGCAGTCACCTCTTTACATGTGCTTCCTTGACTTTGAGAAGGCGTTTGACAGTGTCGACAGAGAATCAATCAGGAACATACTTCTTCATTACGGTGTCCCAAAAATGTTTGTTGACATTATCGAAGCACTTTATGAAGAGTTCTCATGTCAAGTCATCCATGTTGGAAAACTCTAAAAGCTTTGAGATCTCTTCCGAAGTTAAACAAAGCTATTACTGTTTTTACTTTGGTTTCTTGTCATGCTAGACTGGGTGACAAAAAAAGTCTGCGGGAAACACGGGAAAGGCATTCAGTGAACCCTCACTTCAAAGCTAGAAGTTTTGCGTTCGTTGATGACTTGTCTCTAATGTAGCACTAACTAGTTTGCTAACCAGAAACTTGTAAAAACATCGAGTTTTCAGTCTGCAAACTAGTTGGCAATGGAAAAAACATACAGCCGTAAAACTCTGCTGCAACTCTGTTGGGAGAAGATAAACTAGCTTTGTTGAAAAAACAGATATCCATAAACGAGAAAAAAGCAGGTTTTGAGAAACTCGAGCAAATTCAAGAAAAGAATAGAAAGAAGGCCAAGCAGAGATTTGAGAAGCAGATTCATACCAGGTCTCACTGAGAGCTAGAAAGCAGCGCTGAAGTCAAAAGAAAATGAAAATTGCGATTATAAAAGCTAATATCGAAAAAAATAAGTTGCTCTAGAATGAAATCTGGAAAAGCAAAAAGTTGCATTCAAAACCATGTTATTTTATATTCAATTTTCACTTGGGAAATAGGCTGCATTTGGGACAAGATTTAAATCATCTTTCCTCTGTAGAAAAGTAAATTCCTACATCACTAATTGCTTTCTTATCGAATTGATAAGTGGCACTTATTCTTTCTAATTTATTTGTTTTGAAGTGATTCATTGATGTTAAATGATGTTAAAGTTGAAAGAAGTGGAAGGCTCCATTTGTCTGCCTGGCTTGAGGATTTCACCTGCTCCAGAAATTAAAACTCACAAATTGTTAGTTCAATTTTGAAAATATGAATAATTTCAAAGAGATTAAATTAAAAAAACAAGATTCTATTTTTTGAAATTCAACAAAATTTGCTACAAGTGCTTTCAAAGCGTTCCATTCAGGGAGCTCCTTCCACTTTGCCACTGAAAGTCGAGAAGACATGATCAGGTAGTACATAGCAAATGGAAATTGCATGAATTGATTATATATCAGTAATAAGATGAACTTATCGCATATTCTAGATGGATGAATAAAATTTCTTTGGCTTCATTGAGTGATTTCAGCTTGCCGCAGTTTCAAACTATTTCAGGGTTTCATGATGGTGAGTTTTTGTTAAAATTTTAAAAAAGATTTTTTAACTTTTTTTAAGTTTTATATCTCCACTTGTATGCTTGAGAAAAGTGCTTCAGCGAAGAGCTCTAACAAATTTTTTTTTTTCTTCATATTTTTTCTTTGTAAGAAAATTTAATGTAAAATGGTGTTTATATTTTTTCCGTAGTTTTACAACAAATTTAGTGTAGAACGGCGTCAATTGGCGTTGTGCGTTATTGTTACCCCTCTAGCTACACCAGAATGTGTTCAGTCTAAGAATGTTTGTGGAAGATTCTCTAAGTGTTCAAACAGGAGATTCATTCTATGATCGATCTTATAGCAGCCATGTGTATCGACGGTTTGTCCAATGGCTGCCATCTCCAGGAAGTTCCTGTCAGTCGCCGCAGGAGGTTGGTGGGCTATTACATGGCCTGAAACACTGTCGAATGTGATCGTTGTGTGTAAATAGGCAACCTCAGAAAGGTAGGTATAAGGATCGTTTTTGTTGATAATGTTGTTGTTGTTGAGCAACAAGAGTTTCAATGGCGAAGATGAGATAAAAGTTGATTGTGATTCTCCCGGAAGGTTCAACATAGATAGCCACTTTTCTCACATGGAAAGTGTGAAGGTTAGGTCTTTGGGCATGATATCAGAAGAGGATGGTTCAGCAGGTAAGAGGTGAATGTGCAGATACTCATATATGACACGTTCAGAAATCTCGTCGCCTAGTTTTTAGCATCTGTAACTCTTGATTTTGATCAGCCAGTACTTGAGGTTCGAGTGGTGATCAGACCGCAGATGGCTCAATGTTACCTGTTTCTTTCGTCCAAAGTTTTGCTCTGCTGCTCTGTTCATTTTTGTTTCTCGATTTCCGTAGACTCTCTGTTCGATCATAAAAAGACGCTGAACCGCTTTTTATCTCTCGATTGAGATTTTGGCCGTGTCGTAATGATGGTCGGCCAGCTGTTCTTTATCGGCTCCTTTTTTCGCCTTGACGTCTGTGAGCTTATTGTTCATGATTTCATAATGGCTTGGGCACCAGATGAAAGTAACTTAGCATCCTCGCGCAGTAAGGTCAGATAAAATAGACATGAAGTCAGTATCGTCTTTCGTTTTGCACGGCTCCAGAAAGGTGTGCAGATTTTATGTAGAGTAAGACGGAGAAATAGTCGCTCACAATGTTGACTTTTCGGGCTTGTTTCCGTTCTTTATAAATTAAAGTGCTTTGATGATCATATTCATTCTCGTTTGAATAAAAAAGCACCATTTTCCGATCGGAATGGTGAGAAAGTGGTTGCTAGGATGGCCAATAATGACAACGATTTCACCCTTACCTGATGTACCATTTGTTGCTGATCCATCTGTGTGAAGAACAAGGTCGAATACATTCCATCTCTCTTCCAGTCGTTACAGAACCCATTTTTTGTCGGCTTCCACCTGCTTTTGATTTGCTGTCACATGTTTCAAAGATGTGTCCATCTGTCTTCATAAACGAGGAAAGAAGTTCTGGCTGCTGAGAGGGGCTGAAGGCTCCGAAGATTGAGCTCATAGCGTCTCCATTTTAGTTTGCCAGCTAGATGTTGGTGATGTTTGGGTGCCAGATGGATTCAGTAATGCCCATTTAAAAAAATGCCACCCATCTTCTAACATTAGCAATCTCCGCTTCAAGGTGCTACATCTTCTAGTTTTCTACGGACCAACGCCAGGTCATCAGCATTGCCTTAGACGAGGGTAGAGAGGTCAAATACGTCTAATGGTTTGTTTATGCAAATTGTGAAAATGAGTTTCGGCTGCGACTTGTGAAACTATTCACTCTCACTCACAGTCATTCTACAAAGCGGAGGAACACACCTATCTTGAGCTTTTTATCAAAAAGGTTAGAAGACAACATTTTACCATACACCTTGCTGACATAAAAAAAAGTAGATGTTGTTTGGCCTAAAACCCATCCTTGATATCTCTGAACCTCTGCAAGCATTGGTCTTGCAGCGACGGAACCCAGCTTGCCATGGGCTGAGAATCGAGTGGTTCTTTAGCCACCTAGAAAGGCGGTTATAAACTGTGAACTAACATACGAATTGAAATATTAGTGTTTTGTCATTTTATATGATGGGCTCCAAGCAGAGTGAAAATTAAAATTTCTGTTTAATACCTCTTCGTTGAAGATAAAAGGTTTTGTTTAAAATTATCGTTGCTGCAAAGATAAATAGAAATTAAATATATTTTTTATTCAAACTTTCATTTTTTGGAAAAAATATAGTTAAAAACATTGTCAATTAAATATATACTTCGTAGTAATAAAATAAGACTGACATTAAAGCAAAGCTTCAAACGTACTTACTGACAGATGAGACCTTCTTTTCGAGCGATTCAAGTTCCGAAGGTAGTGTCTTAGATTTAAATTTTTTTACCCTCATTCACAACGGTTTTGTTTTTAATTGAATATTACTTTATTAGAAAATTTTTTTACATCAATTTATGGAAGAATTTTACTGAATTTATTGAGCAAAACAAATAGCAATAATTTATGATAAGGCTAACTTATCGAAAATTATAGCTATTTATTTTTCTCAATTCTTCCATAAATTGAGATAAAAAAATTGTCAAATATTATTTATAAGTAAATTTAAGATGTCTCTAAAAAGTTAGAAGAAAAGTTTACTTTATGGTGTAAGTTCTATTTTAAGTGAATTTCAAATTTCATTTTAAGAAAATAAAAGTTTTAAATTTTAAAAACTATTTTAAAAGATCTGAAACTTTTGTGGGAAAAATTCCACTTTTCACCTTTTGCTCCACTCCTCATGTAGGCTTGTTTTCTGGTTCTGACTCAAAATATTTTTTCCAAAAAAACTAATCCGCTGTGACTCGATATGGTTTGGCAAAACGGAACTTTTAGGACTCCTTGCTCCAACACCACTGACTTACTCTGTACATGTCACCCATGTTGGCTCTAGTCACACTTGCATTCATTTGACAAACTTTTTGGTTTGGGCGCGAAATGAACGGCGACAGCATTCCAAAACATTTTTTATAACTGCTTTTTCATAGGATTTTAACTGCAATTACTACTACATTTATGTTTCATTAGTCTTATTTTTGGTTAACGGACACAAAAATTTCTTTTCTCTAGCATTTTCAGCTTAACGGGAAAGTTATTTTTTGTTTTCTACACCGCCCATTTATTTCTATTTAAATTTTAAATAATTTAATGTTAGATTCACTCATTTTACTTAAGAACAAAAACAATTCAACAACTTTAGATGAGCAAACAAGGTTGCATATTGACAGTTTAGGTATTAGCAGAAACAAAAATAACGTAAATTTCAAGAGAAGGAGGAAAAGAGGCAAGAGAGGTGGTAGGAAAATCAGAGAAAAAATTAAGCTAAAATTTTCAAAAAATAAAAGTGCTGAATAGAATGTGTTTAATGATTTTACAGTATCATCTACTGCTTTGGGAGTTTTGAATGCTAGGTCTGCTGTTCACAAAGCTGCTCTGATTCATGATGTCATGAATGAAAATAAACTTAACTTACTGACTGTGACAGAAACTTGGATTGCTTCTGATGCTCTTGAAGTGATGAAGTTGGATATTGCACCACCAGGTTTTTCTGTGATTCACCAGCATCGAGGCAGTTATGATGACAAAAGAGGTGGTGGTATTGCCTTCATTTATCCTTCAGACTTCAAATGCATCAAAGTACCTTCTTTCACTCATTTCGAACACCTCATCACTCGCACTTTCATATCACGAAGACCCATTGATTTCATATCCATCTACAGACCCCCTAGTGGCTCAATTCTTGAATTTTTAATTGAACTCAAAATATTAATAGACAATACATTCATATCCAATAGACTTTTTATTATTACTGGTGACTTCAACTGCCCAAGAAAAAGTATAAATTATGTGAATCAATGACTTCTAGAACTACTACTCACTCAACACATAGAGGCATAAACTCACCAATCTGGCAATATATTGGATCTGTTAACCTCACATGCAGATGGCAATATGGACAACTATGTTTCAATTACATCTGTTACTTCCACTTCTTTTTCTGACCATCATCTCATCACCTCATCTACCTTTCTTCCTAAAATTCAAACCTTCCCAAAAGTCATCAAATATAGAAACTTCAAAAAACCAACTTGGGAGTACTTCAACAATGATCTTATTAATTCATCTCTTCTCAGTTGCAACACCACCTCCACCGAAGATTATGCTGCTTTACTCAATGAAACAATAAATACCCTCTTCTGCCCCCATCAGAACCAAAACTCTCATATCATCACTTTACCATGTTCAACATCCAGTCTTTCTAGAAGCTCTTAGAAGCAAATGCCACAAAAGAAAGCTGAAGAAAAAATATTTTAAGATTCTATCTGTTGAAGATAAAATAGCCTGTGATAAAGCCAAAAAGGAAACACGAACTATAATCTTAATGGCAAGAGTCCATGCGATTCAAAACGAGTAGAAGAACTCAGCGAATCTTGGTGCTTTTGGAAAAATTTAAATCATCTTCTTCATCGTCAAAAGTGGGACAATTTCACCAATGAAGACAGCGCTGCCATTGTTCAACCTTTGAACAATTCTCACCAATCTATCTTCCTCCACAGATCTAATCTCGGCCCCACAATCACCAGTTTCAACGAGGTCACTTCATCCGACATATCATCAATGATCAAACAGTCGTGCAAGAAAACATCAGCCATCGACTCTTTTCCACATCAAATTTTCATCAACTGCATTGAACCTCTTTCAACAGCAATCGCCAATCTCACCAACCTGTCATTGAGAGAAGGACACTTTCCCAGTTTATATAAGACAGCACAAATCACCCCCCTTCTTAAAAAGCCCAACCTTGACCAATCTTTTCCAACAAACTATAGACCAATATCAAATTCTACAACTATTTCCAAAATTAGAGAAAGGGCTATTCTTAAGCAATTTCAATCGCATATCATCAACAATCCCAACTATAGCAAATACCAGTCAGCCTATCGATCTCATCCTCCCACTGAGACAGCCTTAACTTACGCGCTCGACGAAGTTTTCAGCGCTTGCAATAATAAGATGTTAACAGTTAGCACAGGGCTCGATCTTTCTGCAGCCTTTGAGGCAATTAACCATCAGATCTTAATAGGCAGGCTGAGCGAAGAATTCGGTAACAAGAACTCCGCTCTCAAGTGGATTTCGTCGTACATTACCGATAGAAAACAATTCGTAAAAATTGCCAATTCTCTTTCTTCGACAATTTCAATAAACCAAGGCGTACCACAGAACTCTGTACTTGGTCCACTTCTTTTCACCTGCTACATTTCCCCAGTTGGTAGTCTGATTCAAAACTCAAACCTCCTACACCATCAGTATGCCGATGATATTACCATTATTGAAAAAATAAACCCAAACAACCCAATAACCACTACTCCCTCATGCATTGAAACCTTGGAAAAATTGTTTGGCTCTAATCACATTCAGCTCAACAAAAAAAAAACCGAAATCATTAAATTCGGCACCTCACATCAACTTAAAGCTGCGGTAAATTTAACCAACTTCAACAACCTTCCCTCCAACGACGTCATGAAAACTCTTGGATTAACTATCGACTCCAAGCTTACCTTTAACAACCACATCACTCGTCTCATAAAGTTCTGCAACTACCATTTTCACGCCATCTCTCACATCCGTCTTTTTCTCACAGATGATTTGGCCAGCAGTCTAGTTCGATGCCTAGTACTCAATCGCATCGATTACTGCAACTCGGCTTTCTGCGAAATGGCGAGTCTCCAACTCAAAAGACTGCAGCGCGTGGTGAATAAAGGAGCTAGAATTGTACTCAACTGCAATTTCAAAGATCACTACTTAAATACTTTCTCCAAAAAAAATCTCCAGCGTCTCCATTGGCTTCCAGTCGAAAACCCATCATCTTCAAAATAGCACTAATAACATTTAAAGACTTCAATAAGTTTTTATACATTTGATATAAAGAGTTTTAAAATCTACTGCACATTAGTTTCTTTTCCGAACTGGTTGCTTCTAGGTGTTTTTCTGCGTATTTAATAATAATAATAATAATAATAATAATAATAATAATAATAATAATAATAATAATAATAATAATAATAATAATAATAATAAGTTATTTGTATAGCGCCTTTTACGCGTCGTTCAAAAGCGCTCTGCTACGAGCTGCTTAAAGAAGAAAGTTTTTACGTTTTTGAGGAAAGTAGGATAAGAAAAAGATTTAAGATTAGGAGGAAGAGAGTTCCAGAGAAGTAGACCAGAAAAAGAAAAAGCAGATTTAGCATAGGAGTGAGAGAGAGATAATGAAAAGCTGAGAACGAGTAGAGGACCGTAGGCCGGCACGTTTAGGAGGTAGTAAGAGGTCAGAAAGATAGGAAGGTGAAGTAGAATGAGAAATTTTGTACACGAGAGTACAGATTTTGAAGGAAAAGCGAAAGTGAAGAGGTAGCAAGTGAAGATCGACAAGAGATAGAGACTTAAAAGAGACCAGGCGTGCAGCAGAGTTGGAAGCTTTAGTTAAAGGGTAGAAAGTAGATTCAGGAAGGTTAAAGTACAAAGAGCTGCAGTAATCAAGTCGAAAAAGAACAAGAAAGCAGACAAGAATCTTAAGAGAGGCATCATCGAGATAAGAAGAGATTTGTCTGATACGACGTAAATAAAAATAACAAGAAGAAGCAACAGAGAGGATTTGAGGATTAAAAGAAAAGGAAGAATCAAGGAGAAAGCCAAGACAGCGAATAGTGGAGGAGGGATAGATAGTTAGGTCAGAGATAAATAAAAACAAAGATTTGAACAAAAATTTCATTATAGTGAAGTAAAATAGCCCGAAACATTTTTATGAAAAACCAAAAAAAGTATTTGTAAAACAAAAACATAAACATTTTTGTAAGATAACCTTACATCACACTTGATGCTTTTCATACAATTTTATTTACAAATTTCATCTCGTACTGCTTCTTTCTGCTTGTTTTCGAGCCGTGTCATCAAAGGCTGAGGCCTTTAGAAACGTACCAACAATCCTGAAGGTCGTAAAACCAAAAATTAGTTTTACAAGAGTTGCTTAGTTGACAAAAGAGTCATGGTGTCAGAAAATCAGGTTAGTTAAGCCAAAGATTCTGAAAAATCATTAAAGAATGTCTGATCTTTTAAGATGTCGCTAATGTTGGAGAAGAGTCCAAGTTGAATATAAATAATTATGTTAAATTAACCATAGAACTTCAAATGAAAAATTTATATAAATTTATTGAAAATTAAGCTATGAATTTTGGTAAGTATGGCTTTATCATAAAAACTAGCAAATTATAACTTAATTTTCAATAAATTGTTGTTCTATAAATAATTACTATATAAAAAATACATGAAATGCCTCTGAAAAATTACAAAAATATATATAATATTTTTAAACAAAGAGATGTTTAAATTGAGATGAAAGGCACTTTGGAATAGTTCCAGCTTGTGTCCATCAGCAGTCTATGCCACAGAGGCGTGCTTAGAAACCCAAGACCAACAGAAGGCCTTAGCAAGAAGATCTGGCAAGTTTGTAAAAGTTGTCGTTTTTTTAGCAAGGCTGAAGTTTTCCCCGTTAAAACCTGGTTCATAAAAAAAAGGAGTGGCGTTGGGAAGGCGTCGAACATTTCTAAAAAGGTTTTTTAAATGAGCATCTTCATTTGCAACCTTCTTCATTTTATAAGTTCAAAGTCTTTTTTTTTTATTTTTTATGCACTTGGTCGTCCATTAACCAAGGTTTTCGGCCGTTCCAATATAAGAATATTAATGTTTATTTTATAGGATCAAAAACATATCACTGAATTTAAGCAATAATTGAAATTCTTGAAAAAATTATCATTGTAAAAAAAAAATTCGAGATTTCGCAACGCCAAGAAGAGAGAGCGAAAACGATCGAGAGAGTCGATTTTGTGAAAAGTACTCCAAGTTACATTGCACTCTGGAACAACTGAGCAACCGCCTCAAGGTTTAATATAAATTTCCCAAATCGATATTTTAACAAGATTTTTACTGCAGGAAAGAGAAAAGTTACTTGAAGTAGTCGAACAGTTTTTGTCGCAGCATTTAATAACGCCTCTAACCTTAAAAGAGCACTTGTCTTCTAATGAAAATGTCTACATGCATGACTTTTGAAGGCGCACTCTTAATGTCTATTTCATGCGTCTCTCTTGAGAAAAATTATTCTATTTAATGTAATTTTTATTATTTTTCAATGAAGTATTAATTATAATATATATTATCGTTTCCTTTTTCAATTACATTTTCCTCTTTATTTTAAGTAACAATTTTTTAGAATAATACGAATTTCCGAATGTAACCATTGAATGACTTCATATTGCCATTTCTACAAATTCTCTATCATCATTTCTATTTATGCAAGACTCGCTTATTACAAAGGAAATTTTTAATATTTGAATTAAATGAATCATAATTTGAAATTTTAGTGAAAAAAAAATTCAAAAAAAATTTTTTAAATGCGATTTTACTTATAATTATTGATGTCATTAATACACTTGATAAGTAATTAAATCACAAGTGTTTTCCAAACAGTAGTTACTTTCACCAAGTTCACAGAATTCATTGCTTCCATAATGAAGAATTTGCAAAGGTATTTAATCGTTGAACTTAATGACCAAGTGGAGCCCATGACTCACCTCCATAGAGCGAAACTTGGAGTATCAGTGCCTTGAACAGTCTGATTTAAGTAATATATTTGATTTAAGGTTCATACCAAACCAGTTTTTTCAGACACCCAAAAGCCATTGATGTCTTGCTAACACGAGCGTCAATTTCTGCATCTAGCTTGACATCATTTGTAAAAATGGTTCCCAAATACTTGAATTTCTTGACTTCTTCAATGTTATTGATTCTGCGAGTAGTTGTTGGAAGGCTAATTTTTTCCGGTATTATCGTCATTTTTTTTGTTTTCTCAATATTAATTTTCAGACCAAAACGTTCCAAATAATTTTTTATTAAGCTCATTAAGCATTTTAGGTCATCAAAGTTAGAGCTGGTTAGAACCATATCATCTGCATATAGGAGGTTTTGCACTATTGTATGATTGTCCATTTTGATTTTACTTTTCACTCAATGGGCTTTGATGTTGTACAATATTTTCATATTGATGTGAGTCTTTAATGCACTATTTTTAATAGCGTTCAAAAAAGGCTGAACAGTAGAAAAGCTAATACATCACCTTGTTTCCCTCCCGAATTGATTTTAAACTCTCAAAGTTTAGCCATCATATCTAATACTCATCGTGTTTTCCATTCTTTGAACATAGCATAGCCATCTGAGACGTCTACACTGTAACATAATTTTAACACGTTCTATGCTTGTCCAGTTTCTTCTTTTGGTTCATCAACCTCATCATCAGAGTTATTCTGCTATCGGCAGGTTTCTCAAATCTTCTTTTTTCAGCCTTTCTCTCCAGTGCTCCAAAACCCTCTTTTGTCATGTCATCCACCAATTTCCTCCTCATTCTTCTTCTTGGTCGTTTTCCTTTCATCCGTCCTTGTGAAGCGGTTCTCAGAAATTTTTCGTGATTCAAGATATGGCCTATCCATCTGGATTTTCTTCATTTTATGCGTGCCATCAATTCTCTGCTTTCAATAGCCCTGCTTAGAACTTCTTCATTGGTCAGTTTGTCGGTCTGCTTCACTTTCTCCGTTTTTCTTCAGACCCAAATTGCCATAGCTTCCAATCTTTTTTCCTCTGCTTTGCGAATGCCCACGTTTCTGCTGCCCACGACGCAGCACTTCACACCAGGTTCTTGTCCAGCTTCTTTGGTCGCTTGTCTAAGTCCACCTGTTGGGAATAGTTTTAAGTGATTAAATACATTTATAGCTATTCCAATCCGTACTCTAGTGTTTTTTGCGGTGTAACCTTTTTCCAAAAGATAACTTTCTTTAATTTGCTCAAATGCGACTCCGTCAAGCGTTATACTACATTCAGGAGTACTGGATCTGCTCTCAACCTCACCATCATCATTCTATCGCTTATAAACTCCACTTCTTTCACTTCTTTTGCAGCCTTCTTACACAACATTAAAGTTACTCCTCGCTGACTCTCTTCACCTTCTGAATATAAAATTCAAAATCCCTGATCTTCAATATCATCTCGTCTTTTCCATCTTATCTCTGTGAGACCCATCAGACTGATATTATGTCTTCTCATCTAATTTTTCACACACTCTAGGGATTCTGAGCTTATTAAGCTTCAGATATTGCATGTAGCTATTTTCAGCTTTATGCGTGTTGTGCAAAGCTACCCTATTTCCTTCACTCGGCTTGGCATCATGGAAATTGTTCTCATTTTCAGAAATGGTTTTTTTTTGCATTCTTCTATTTCCCTGTAATTCTGTATATTGGAATGATTCAGTCTTTTTTTAGTCTTATATGAAATATCCTTTGACGCACTTGTATAGAAGGAATCTTCTTATTATTAGAAAAACTTAGTGAAAGTTCTCGCCATAAAAAAAATTATATTAATTTTACTTAATTAAATTTCCTTATTCTAAAATATATTATTTCACTATATGATGTCTCGTTACAATAATTGTTTGCTTAAATGATGAAAAATCTACCAGAAAATAACTCGAGTTTTAATTTATTGCATAAATGTAAAATGAAAAAAAAACAACCCGCAATTTTAGCCAAAAAACCAGAATTAATTGTTTGAAGTTTATAAAACAAACGCTTTTGTCAAATGCTAAAATTAATCGATGTTTTTATTATAAAAAGAGAATGAGATGGATATTTCTTTGGCGTACATTATGGTGTTGTAAGACGTATCAAGAGGAAATCATGCAAGTATGTCAAAAACAGAAAGGGGCCTAGGATGGGTCCTTGAAAGACTTCCATTTTTATTTTCATGGTGCTGGGGCTATAACCTGCTCATTTCGTTGGGTTTAGATTGAATTAAACCTGGATTTATACTTATTAATTCATGAGAACCGGTCACACACTTGGTCAAAGCATTTATGCCGTCGACTTAGATTCTAGCAATGACTGTGTTGTCACTTCTTTTTTATCGAACCAGTCTCGGTTTTTACGCTTTCTAAAGCCCAGTAGTTTTTCACTAGCACCATATACAGAAACCTTAAAGTCTTCTCATGAATTTTTGCAAGTTATATTTTCCATTTCCTTTTCTAGTTTTTCTTTTACAGCAGCATTTTATAGACCAGCTACATTAATGCGTTTAGGTAATTTGTTTCCACAACTACGATACCTAGGCTTAACCACAACGTTCAACTTACCTCGAACAAGTCGGCGGTCAGTTTAACATTCAGCACCCGACATAGCACGGACAATTTTTACATTAGTTATGTCACGCCTTATAACCAACAAAAAATCTATTAAGTGCCATTGTTTAGAGCCAGGGTGCATCCAAGTAGTTTTGAGCTTGTCCTTCATTTGGAACACAATGTTGGTTATCTGAAACGCCATTTTCATGCAAAATTGTAGCAACCTTAAGCCGTTGCTATCAAGTTTTCCGACGCCGTTTAACTAAAACGTGCCAGGTATCTACATCTTTTCCGACTCTTGCATTAAAACCACCCAGTATAATGACTTTATCAGCCGGAAGGATCTTAGCAACAAATTGCCTCAGGCCCTGATAGAAATGCATTTTTGTTTCTTCTAATGTGTATAATGTTTGTGCAAAAGTAGCATACTGACCACGAGTCAAAGGAACTCTCATTGATAAAATTCGGTCATTTAACTGCAAGGCAACTTTTCTAGATAAGAAAAAAGAGAGGTTATAACTGCAAAATCTACACCAGAGTCTTTTTTACTTCTATGAGGCTTACCTTTTTAAAAAAAGTGTAACCTCCGTCTGAAACATTTCCTTCACCTGACAGTCGGGTTTCAGATAATGCCACGATGTCTAAGCCATAGCGTTGAAGCTCCCTAGAGATTTAAGCAGTGCGTCTTTCAGGACGCTTACTCGATGCTGGCAAATCTGAAAGAGTACGAACATTCCAACAGCCAATCAACATGTTTTTTATTCTTCTTTTCGCAGAAGCTGGATTACGATACCCTGGGACACCTGCAGGGCCAGACAATGGAACTTACATGTCTCCAAAGCCCTTATTGCCATTGATGCAATTATCATTTTGACTTATCATAAAGAAAAAGATGCCGTTCAAGGCTACAACCAGCCATAAAAAATAACAAAACTATTCTGCTAGTAAGGTATAACAATAAAATTAAATGAGTTTAAAAAACGAATGTATATCCCAAAAATTAATTTTTTGAGCATAGGCTGAGTAAATAAAGAATACTAAAAAAATTTAATGTCATTATACCATTACAAAGATATAAATTAGTGAATGAACATAGTGAATATCGTACAACATATTTTACTTTCATTTGTATGAAAAATAATAGTCATTATGAGAAATACTGAAAATTATTTGAACACTAAAGCTAATTTTATTAAGTACAAGCTTTTCGTTAAAAAAGTAACATTATCAAGTATGTTAAAATTAACATACTTGATAATGTTACTTTTTTAACGAAAAGCTTGTACTTAATAAAATTAGCTTTAGTGTTCAAATAATTTTCAGTATTTACTTTGGCTAAAGAAGATTATTTTGAGAAATGATAAAAAAAATATAGCAGTTTGAACTAAGAAATAACGAAACAATGAAATAAAACAATGTAAAGGAATAAAATGAGATAAAATGATTTTCTTTTTTCAAATAAACTCAATGGTGAGAAAATAGACAGTTTATTCTGGTAGGAGCATTGTATTGGAAGTTCCCATGAGCACACTGAAGGTTTTGTTGTGGCCTCTATCAATGGTGTTTGTGTTGTTGTTTGGTGAAAGGTTATCAGAGGTTATTTCAATAATTCTTCTCCAGGTTTTAACATGTTCATGAGATTGCAACAAAGCACTTGCAATGAATATACTTTAAACTTTTTCAAAAAAATATTGATTGTTATAACAACAAAAACTTGTGAAACTCTTGTCAAATATGAACATAACACATATAAATAATACTAATAATCTCAATTATATTAATAGAATATTGTTTTGTTTTTTAAAAATATATTCCACATCTATTTGAATATATAATAAAGGAACAATAAAAAATATTATACTATATATAAATATTAAATATTGAGAAAATATTTCATGACATTGCTAACTTTGAAGGAATTATAATGTTTTTGTTGATAATAACTAGCAAACACCTTGCGAAACCTATAAAGGGCACAAAAAATCACAATTTTGAACCATCTAATCATTTACTCATACCATAAATTTATGGTAATTAAGATTCCACAAGTATAGACAAACACAGTTTAGTTGCTCCGGTTATTTTTGCTAAATTATATTGGTCAAAAGGACAGTTTGTAGTCAAAAGACACAATTGTGGTTATAAAAAAATTAAACTCGTTGGTTACTGCAACAATTATTGCTTGAAACTGCGAATAAAAGAAGTTGTTAAATTTTTCGTACCGACACAATAAGTCAGGTAAAATCAATCGAATTAAAATAAAAGCTTGTACGCAGTAAAAACTTCAACCTTCAATTATCATAAAATATACCAAAGTAATATGGCGCCAATGAAAAAGACGGCGCAGAGCTGACAACTCACCAGAACTCTTTTACACATACCATTTCAATTAAAAAAAAGCAGTGTGGCACATGTGGCAAAACAAATGAGAGGAAATCAGGCAGAGATTGCTCTTCTTGCCGCCAATATTTTCACTTAACATGAGTTTCCTCTAAGTTATCCAAAATCACTTCCACCAGTCTGACTACATGGATGTGTTCAAATTGCACCAACTTATCTATTTGTATCTTTCCAATATCCAATATCATCAGACTCAGGTCACAACCTTCAGCAAATCTTCCAGCGACACCATAATTTCATCATCGCGATTCCTGCAGGGATACCGCATACTTCTCAAGATACCTAGGGCTCACGAGTCTTAGTTGCAGAAACCCTCGTCGAGACTATCGATGGCGCGTTGAATGACCCGAATAATTCTTTGAATTGGGAGAAACTTTCCAAATTTCGCTGTCCCACGTAACCCCGACAGTGGTTACGACAGTGGCCAAACCTTTCTCTCAATTCTATAATAAGAAGCAACATTGCTGTCTTTCGCCAATCAGGGTCTCCGACAAGGCATCAACTCGCACGTCCCGTGAAGCCACTTTCCGGGGCTTTTGATGAAAAAACAATTGTGCAAACGCGTTAACGTTAAATTGATCGAAGGTGATGTTTCCGCAGCTGTCCGTGTAGTCGCTTCAGACAATACGATTATCTACTCTACCCCTGAAGTCATGGACACTCTCCGTCTTAAACATCTACCTACTCTCTCTGATTTTTGCTCACCTCCTCCTTTATTTGATCATCCGCCAACTACTAATCCAGATGAGGTTCTCGCAGCCTTCAGGTCTTTTCCTCCTAGCAATAGTGCTGGTTTGATGGTTTAAGGCCCGGACACTTGAAGGACTTCACTTTATCCACCATATTTGAAGCTGGTAGAAAATTATCTAAATCAATTTCTAACCTTTGCAATATTTTATTAAGCGGCAATCTTCCTATCTATGCTCGCCAGCTAATTTTTGCTGCTAACCTAACTGCTCTTTGAATAAAAGATGGTGGTACTCGTCCTATCGCAGTCGGCAATGTGTTTCACAAACTAACATCCAAAATCATTTCCCGTAGGGTAGTCAATGACCTTAGCAACGAGCTCCGACCAATCCAATTAGATGTTGGTGTTCGCGATGGATGTGAAGAGGCCGTCCACTCTATTCGTGACTATATTTCTGATTATCAGAACAACACTTCTAAAAGTATTCTTATTAAGCTTGATATGAAAAACGCTTTTAAGGCCGTTCGCCTCGATCATCTTTTTGAAGTATGTCACCGCCGTGTCCCTTTCGCTTACAACCTAGCTCAGCTCCCTTACCAACATCAATGCAAACTTTTCTGTAAATAATATCATCAGCATCCGGAGTTAAACAATCTGATCCTATCGGTCCCCTACTATTCGCTTTAGCTATTGACAACATAACAAGGTCAGTTTCTACACCACTTAATATATGGTATCTAGACGATGCAACTTTATGAAGACCAGCTGACAAAATCATTCATGATTTGAGAACTATCCTTCCTGCCCTCTCTATGATCGGCCTTGAAACAAATGCATCAAAATCTGAGGTCGTAAACTTAAATCTGAACGCGTTCGACTTTCAAAAGGCTTTGCAAGAAATCCTAGGCATACTGAAAGAGGTCAAGGTCACCCCTCCTGAGAAGCTAATAATGCTTGGCGCACCAATTTCTAGCTCTGCAGTCAAAGATTCTCTTCCAGCCAAACACTCTCAGCTGCTGAAATGATTTATAGATTGTCACATCTAAATGCCCATCAAGCCTTTTTCCTCCTTAAAAATAGTCTTGCAATAACCAAACTCTTTTTCATTCTAAGGTGCTTCCCCAGGTAACGCAAGCATGAGCTTCTTATAAAATATGAGCAAACTCTTAGGGAAGAAGCCGCCAAAATTGGAAATATTGATGACACAGGCTGGTTGCAAGCAAAACCTCCGGTTAGACATGGGGGATTTGGTCTTCGTTCACCTTCCGATCTTGCACTCTCAGCTTACCTCTTCTCACGCGTAGCATGTCGGTCTTTGATCTCTGATGTTCTCAATAACATTAACGGACACCGGTCAGAGGTCAAATTCGTTGCAGCGACAGAAGTCTGGGTTGAAAAAGCTCTTATGATTCCAACGCAATTGGGATGAATCATTGTATAAAGCGTTTTACAGCCAATTGGAAAAAACTTTGAACCAACGCAAACTTGCTTCCTTAGTTTCTTCTTCTCAAAATTGCTCCAGTGCCTGGCTGAACTATTTGCAAAACTCAGCAACGGGCGAGCTTCTAGACAACGAATTTTTCAGAATTGCGATATCCGTCCGTCCTGGATTGCGTTTATGCTCGCCACACAAATGTCGTTGCAGAAAAAGTTAACCGAATACTTTAAAGAAATGATTCATGAAATTCAACGTTGTTGCAGTTTTAAATTAATTTTGATATACTGAATAAATGCACTATGAAACTCACTGTTGTTTCAAAATTACTTTTTTTAATATTTTCATTAGTGGATAAAATACGTTGACTATTGAAAGCCACAGTTTAAACAGATGAAGACTGGTGCGTTGTTTTGTTGTCCGACGAATGTGTGCTGGCTGGCTTTTCTGTGAGGTCTTTTAACTGCTGCTTGTTCAGCCATTTTCCCTTCACCATAGGACAGTCCCTTGAATACTGTGGATTCCCAGGTTGATCTGTTTGCAGCAAGTTTCTCCTAGTTAGCTGTGTTTATACCGCATGCCTTCAAGTCACGGTTGCAGACATCCATGAAGCGAAGTTGTGGACGACCTTTCTTGCGCTTGCCTGTTGCGAGTAAGTTGTTCAAGAGGTCTTTCGGTATGGGTTCATCATCCATTCTATGCACATGGCCTATCCAGCGAAGGCGCCTCTGTCGAAGAAGGGTGTACATGCAGGGTATGTTTGCCTTGGCGAGGACTTCGGTGTTGGTGACTTTGTTCTGCCAGGGGATACAAAGGATTCTGCACAGCCACATCATATGGAAGGTTTGAAGTTTCCTTTCTTGATGCGCATAGGTCGCCCAAGATTCGTTGCCATAAAGCAGGGTACTGATGACACAGGTCCGGTAGACTTTGACTTTGGTTGTGATAGTGAGGGAAGCTGATCAATTGCTTCTGAAAAATCTTCAAGAGATAGGAGGTCATCAAGCTTCTGCAGTGTTGTGAGACGTTCTATGGCATCAATCGCAGACTGACTAACTGTGTTCTCTCTTGAATAGAGCTCGGAGTAGTGTTCTACCCATCTTTCAAGTTGTTTGGTCTTGTCGGATATTATATCTCTTGACTTAGACATGAGTAGAGCACTTTAAGAGATGGTTGGGCCAACTGTTTTTTTGATACCGTCGTACATAGCTTTGATGTTGCCTGTATCTGACGCTTGCTGGACTGCACCGCAGAGATTGGACCACTAGTCATTTACACATTCTCTGACCTTGGATTTGGCTTGGTTTCTTGCTGATTGCAGCACTGATAAATTAGCTTGAGTTGGTCGGTCTTTGTATGCCTGCAAGGCTTTGCGTTTAGCTTGAACGAAATAGTCTAATTTCTCAGAGTTTTCTGTGTACCAGTCATTTTGCTGCCCTTTTTTCTTTCCAAAGGCAGAAATGGCAGCTGAGTGAGTGGCTGTTTTGATGTTGTTCCACAGTTCGTCAGCAGGCAAGCCGTATGTGTTGTCTAAAAGTGAATCGAAGGTGGAAAAGAAAGTGGCTGCTTTATCTGGGTGTCTGGTCTTGCTGACGTCAACCTTGGCTGTTCTAGGTTGTTTGGTGTGGTAGAACTTTTTTGGTTGCAATTTGACCTTGCCTCACACCAGCGAATGGTCAGTATCACAGTCTGCACTGTGGTACGTTCTAGTGCTGATGAAGCTTTGGTGAAACCTGCGTCTGGTGATGATCAGGTCTAGCTGGTGCCAGTGTTTGGATCTTGGGTGACGTCAAGACACTCTGTCATGTTTCTTGGTGCAGAAAAATTCGTTGGTGACACATAGCTCTTGAAATGAACACAGTTCCAGCAGTCTTTGGCCGTTTTCATTGCATTTTTCTACGCCAAAATTACCCAGGCAGTTTGGCCAAGCCTCGTTGTCGCTGCCTACACGTGCATTAGTCACCCAGTATTATGAGATTTTCCTGTCTGCTGATACCTTGGATGAGTGAGTCTAGTTGATTGTAAAATGCTTCTTTAACTTCCGCAGAGGCTGCGAGTGTTGGTGCATAGGCACACAGCAGGTTGATTGGGCCGTCAGCTGTGTTGATGGCTAGTGACATGAAGCGTTCAGTTGCTTGGTGACCTAACTACACTTTGTCAAGAAGTGTGTTGCGCACAGCAAAGCCGACACCATGCTGCCTTTGCTCCTTCTCTTTCTTCTCTTGCCAAAAGAATGTGTAGTCTGACTTTTTGAGACTCCCTGATTCAGCAAGTCGCGTCTCTTGTAATGCTGCTATATCTACCTAAAGCTGTAGCAGCTGATTGTTGATAGCTGCTGTTTTCCTTATGTCTGAAATCGAGTCAGTGGCATTGGACAAGCCAGTCAGCATAGTCTTAACATTCCAGCATTCAAGAACGAATGCTGGTTTTTTGTTACTTCTATGTGTATTCTTTGGTGCAGATGTAACTGACCACTTGTTGGAGAAATCCTATGCCTTACGCACCCAGTAAGGCAAGTGGCCAGTGGCGGGACAACACCTTACTGGGTGAGGGCTGCTCAGCTTGAGGCGGGTGGTAGCTGTCCAGTGAAGTTGAAAAGCCTCTCCCACCGTCAAGAATGACCTCTGGCGTCTAGCTCTACGCCAATTGAGCAGTTACTTAGAACCGTTAACTGCCGTTCCTCGTGTTGCTTCTTGCATCGAGATGCAGCTGAAGTGTCCTTTCCAGGGCGCAAGCCTGGGCAGATCTATGGAGAAACTGTGTCGCCCAAGCATCAGAATCCCCTTCTCGGTTTTGCTGGTAGAATTCAGAAGAATGGAGAACCAGTACATCTGGTATCAGTTTGACTGCAGCAGTTGCCAGAACATGAGTACGGCCCATGCCTGCCTGTGGGACTGCGCTCCAGATTTTCTGTTGGGGTTTACTCCCTTAGCCTTTGCAGAGCCAACTGCTGTTCTCAAGGCAGTGGAGCTATTTAACCCATAGCTGAAATAATAATAATAATAATAATAATAATAATAATAATAATAATAATAATAATAATAATAATAATAATAATAATAATAATAATAATAATAATAAAAATAATAATAATTATTATTATTATTATCATTATTATTATTATAGGAGGTTATGGTATAAATAGTATAAAAAATATGATTTCAAAAAGTTCAGCAGAAACAGAAAAATAACCTCTAGCTTTTCAACAATTCTTGGGTCCCAGTCTTTCAAACCCTTAGCATCAGCACCTACTCACGCAAAAAAAAAGTTTTAAGTTATGGGAAGAAAAGAAGAAAATTAACAACAAACAAAAAAAATTAAAGAAATGTCCATTCCCTTCATCCAAATAAAAAATAACTTCAAAATCTCTCACAACTATCCAAGACGAGCCAATGAAAAAAAAGCAAAGAGAAACCTTTGAAGGATCCAAATACTAAAGGGTTATTTTATGAGATTTCTAATTTTTAGGAAATTATTTCATTTTGGTTGATAATTATAAACAAAACAAAAATTAAATAATGCAGATGAAATCTTCCACTCAAATAGTATCTCAATAGTCTGAGTTTGTGATAAGTGTTTAAATAATTTATTATTGCTTAACCATAGACATGTTTCGTTGAATAAAGTTTTTCTTCGCCTAACTCGAATTTTTTTGCTTGGCCCATTTGAATCCGGTTTACTGTAGTTTATATAGATTTATAAAATTTACGTGTGAGCTTCATTTAGTTAACACATGAAGAAATGATTAACTAAACTAACTATTAACAAACCGATTTGAATTAAACACTTTTATCAACTGAATAATAACACGAAGCTTTGCGTAATTTGAACTCACATGATCAAGTACAAAAACTTATCGTCTTGTTGAGTTTGAAAAATATATCGGCTATGTTGTTTTTTATTTGTGTGTGAGAAGTGTTCTGGGAGAATCTTGATTTCAGTGGGTGCAGCCGGTGATTGTTCTCAGGGCTGCGTTTTGAATTTTTTGGTGTTTGTTGAGGGAGGTGGATGAGATGATGGGTGATTAAATGGTGATGGCGTATTCGATGATGGGAAGGAGTAATGTTTTGTATGTGGTGATGAGTGTTTCCTAGTTTTTTACCCAGTGTGTTGATGTGAGGAGTTTTAAAAGATTGGGTGTTTTTTTTGCTTTTGTGATGGTGCTGTCTGTTTGAGTGGAAAATTTTAGTTTTGGGTCAAAAGTTAAGCCAAGGATGGTATAGTTGGAGGTGGTGGGAATGGGAGTGTTTTTGATGTTTAGTGGTTTGTTATATCCTGAAAGGTAGGGGGTCATCATTGTTGTTGTTGTTGAGCACCAACTTCCAAAGTTTCTTTTGGCATTACTTGGATCGAGTACTGAGAGAAACTTATAGCTTCGAGTTGTTTGTGACTTTTGGTGAGCAGTGATAAAAATGGTGGATGACGTGGGAGAGAGAGAGAGAGAGAGAGAGAGAGAGAGAGAGAGAGAGAGAGAGAGAGAGAGAGAGAGAGAGAGAGAGAGAGAGAGAGAGAGAGAGAGAGATACTGTGAGTTCAACTTAAAAAAAGCTTTGTGTCATTGTCCGGTACATAAAGAAAATTACTTACTAACAACAGAAAAATTCAAAATAGGAATAATTATACTCGAACAATTGATAACACTTCAATTTTTTAAAAAACTGTTTTTTTTATGTTAACAAATATAATAATTTTTTGTGATTTTGTCGAAATGTGCGTGAAGGCTCCGTAAATGGGCGTTACACCGTACGGTAGCCTCGCCTCTTCTAAAAAGCTTCGCGTCGTACACGACCTTAGTCTGTTGTTTTGCAATTCTACATGGGTTTCAAATATTCTATAATTCGAATTTCTTTCAAAACATTAAATTTTCCTAGAATAAGATATTGCTCTGCAGTCAAAGAAACTCATTTTGGTTTTAAAAACGTTAGCGAAAAGGATAAAGGAATTCGAGGTTATTTTAGCAAAACAATATCGGAAATGTTGATTAATTAATCAATGGGATTTTCACAAATGAATAGTATAAACATTCCTTTTTTAATTTCTTGCATTTTTGAACCCATAATCAATAGTATTTAAAAACTTTTTATGCAGTTCACGAGGTGTTTAGCAAAGTAGCGAACAAGTATGATTTGATGAACGATGTAATGAGTGCAGGCATACATCGCTTATGGAAAGACAATTTTGTGAGAAAAATTTCACCTATTGATGGGGCTCAGCTGCTAGATGTTGCTGGAGGAACTGGTCGGTTTTGTCAGTTATTCACTGAATAAATAATATAAGGTAGTTACTTGTGAAAACTAATCATTGAATAATCACAACCCTTATTTAAGACAATCTGATGATTGTGTGTGAAAGCGTCTGTTTATGATGGGCAAGATTATATACTTCATTTTAGCTCTAAATGCTTCTTTCTCAGTCACAGATTTACCAGGGATGTTTAATGCATTTATTTAAATACCAAAAAGAAACCAAATTTTAAAAAAGCACTAAAACAAAATTTTATAAATTCAAAAACTACCGAAAAAATTTTTCATAGAGTAGGAAGCCCTGAAGGTGTTTGAAAGTATATTAAAGTAGAGGGTAAAAATAAAGAAAAAAGGAGAGCAAGAAAGACATGGTCTCAGTTAGTAGTCAATGACTGTATAAGAATGAGACTTAGACTTAGACTTGCTCAAAACCACAGAGTATGTAGAAAAGCCACTATGAACACTCCTCCAAGCCATGCTGGTGTGGAAATGAATATAAAATACAAAGAAATACCAAATATTATACTGGCATGAAACTGTTCAAGTTTTCAAGACCACTCTAATATATGTATTTATATAGTCATCCAACACAGCCTTCAAAAAGCAATCAAAAAAGAAAACCACTTGGGTGGGTCACCTGAGAGGCAAAACAATCTACAATGTAATAGATTTTATCTTAATTCACCAAAAACTGAAAATGTTCCTTGAAGACAGTGACACATACAGAAGAACTCTTACTCAGAGTGATCATAACTTGTTGATAGTTCAAATTAAATACCCCAAACTATATCAATTTTCGACAAACCAATCAAAAAACTACAATAGTAAACCTAATTTCCAGGACCTCATCACCCAACAAGCCTACAAAAAATCAAAAGAAACAAGCCAAGCAACTTCACTTGAAGAAATTTTAATAGGCATAAAACAAGTATCAAATACTTGCTTCAAAAAGTCATCCAAAAAAACACCATCAAACAGATATGAAGATCACGAGCTACACACACTGGCTGATAAACAAAAAATCTAATAGAAAATTCTACAGAAATTGATAAAATCAACAACCTCAAAACACAAAGGAACAAAATCAAAACTCAAATAAAAAATAAATGTCTTGAACTATACAATAATGAACTGGAAACAAAACTCAAAATAATAGAAACCTTAGACTACAACAGACAAATGCATGCAGCTATTAAAGAATTGAGTATCAAAAGTAATACAACTGCAAAACCACTCAAAATGATACAATAAAAAAACAAATTTTTAAAAAACAATCAACACACAAAACAACAATACACTAATAGCAAAATAAATGAAATAAATATTTTTGAAGTAGAAAATGCTCTAAAGAAACTGAAAACCAACAAATCTCCAGGAGAAGACAACATCTAGAGTGAAGAACTCAAACTCTTAGAACAAATATGAAAAAAACACTTACAATGGCATTATTATGCCAATAACAAAAAGGGCAAACCTCATTCTTCAGCAAACACAAGGCCTTACTAAACACAATAAGAAAACTCTTATCATTAATAATACTCATTAGAATAAGACCTTTCATAGAAAAATACCTTCACATTACCCAAGCAGCATACAGACCAACTAGGTCAACAACAGACATCCTATGAGCTCATAAAATAGGAATTGAAGACAAAGTGAGATCAGGATGTACAATGAAAATAGCCATCATTGATCTGTCATCTGCTTTCGACACCATAAACAGGAAAAAACTTATAGAAATTTTAATCACCATAATCCCAGTCTGAACTAAAAATAATCGAGCTTCTTTTAAAAAACACCACTTTAGCCATAAGATACAATAAAAACACTTGCAAAAGCTTTACCACAAACATAGGATGCCCTCAAGGAGATGCTCTGAGTCTTGTTTTGTTCACGGTATACCTTGAAGCATGCATGAAAGAGATAAGAACCACCTACCCAGAAAACTCCTATGAACTCATTTACGCCGATGACGTAAATTTCGTCTCACCAAGTGACATTAAACTAGATGACATGGAAGCAATATTCCCCAAATGGGGCCTTACGCTCAACAAAAGTAAAACGGAAGAAGGGCTGATTCATGAAGAGAACACTGTATGGAAGACAATGAAAATCCTTGGAAGCTACGTCGGAACATGTGAGGACATCAAAAAAAGGAAAACTCTGGCAACTCTAGCGATGAACAGATTAAACTCAATTTTGAAGAGTGGGATAAGTGTAGAAAAAAAAAATGAATTTATAAAGCTTATGTTCTCTCAATTTTCCTATATGGCTGCAGTGCTTGAGCAGACTCTAAAAGCATCAGAAGCTCAATAGACTCCTTCCAAAGAAAGCACATACGAAGACTGAAAAAAGTTCATTGGCCAAATGTTATGAAAAACGAAGAATGCGACTCCATCATGCCACCGCTACACCAGAAAGTGAGACTGAAAAGGTTGAAAATGCTGGGACACATATGCCGTAACGATCCGCCGGCAAAAAACATTTTGGAAAAAGCCCTAAAGAATTCCAAGAGAAAAAGGGACAGACCACCATCAATTCTTCTCAACACATTAATAAATGACATGAACTCTCTCAAATTAAACATGGACAACATTGAAAAAATCGATAAAGATGCGTATCGAGGAATTATTAGGACTCATTGTTAACTGTGATTATGTCTAAAGACGAAAATTAATTATATATAGTCAATCAAATTATGGTAAATCTTAATCCTTCACACTCCCTCACTTCATCCTTCAATTCATGCATACCCAGCCATTCCTTTCATTTACTCCTTTTTTCCAAAATTTGATTTTCTAAAAAAAAAAATTTAAGAAAAATTAATTCTGAAATTATGTTTTAAGATTATAAAAATTAACCATGAGGTGGGTTTTTAAGCACTTTTACAACCTTCAAAAAAAATTGAATTACAGCCTACACCATTAAAACAAACACCACATGGAAAGCAACCAGATTTTTTGAGAATGTTCAGGTGATTACCACATACCATAACCTTCGTTTTCACCATATTTACCCTAAGCCCTTTAACCTCTAAGCCATTTTTCCAACCTAGAAACCAAACCTTCTAATGTTTCGGAAATAATTACCAAATCATCAGCGTACAGCAGTTTCCATGGAGAACCATTCCGAAACCCCATAGAAACAGCTTCAATTACTATAATGTAAAGAAGGACTCAGAACTGAACCCTGATGTACGCCTACATCCACACCAAATTCCTTGCCTCACCCATCACCAACCTTTACCATGCTCTTCACACCCACATACATAACCTGAACCATACGCACCAAGCACTCTTCAACACCAAGTTTTTGCATAGCCCACCTTATTATCTTTCGAGGAACGCGATCAAATGCCTTTTCCAGGTCAAAAAAGGCCAAGAAAAGTGGTTTGTTGGCAGCCATGTACTTCCCTTGCAACTGGTGTAGGATAAATATAGCGTCAGTGGTGCAACACCCAGGCATAAAACCGCACTGCATTTCATCTATGTTTATATTTCGTTCAACGGTTTTCATCAAATGGTCCATCAGTTTCAAGCCTCTATAGTTACCTCTGACCAATGCATCATCTTTACCCTTGTACAGATTAACTATGTAACTATATTGCCAACCTGATGGAATGCAATTTTGAGCTATGATAGCATTGATGAGGTCCCGTATAAGCTCGATGCCTGAGCGCACCAGATGCCTTGATCATTTCAGACACGACTCCAGGTGGACCAGTAGCTTTTCCAGGAATCATTTTACAAACGGCTTTACGAACCATATCATTAGTGATAGGAGGACTTGGACTTTCTACCGGCAGTACATCAGAGAGATTATTTTCATCCCATGGAAACTCATGGTTAAGTAAGCGGACATAGTATTCTCTCCATGCGGCTTTTTTTGCTGAGTCATCTAATGACAACGTGCCCGCGTCATTCAGTACTGGTTTCTCGCCCACAACATCTTGGTTATTATGCCTTATTTGCTTGGCTAGACGAAAGATGTTAGTAAAATCAGCCTTATTCTTCTGAAGATGGCATTTTAAAGCCTCATTTTTGGCATGGTATACTATGCGATTAGATGCTCGTTTAGCTGAGACATAGGCATCGCGCCTACCACCCACTTTCCATAATTTGAAAAATTTTCTTTTCTCAGTCACAGCGGCGTCTACCTCACTATTCCACCACCACGTCTGCTTTTTCTATGGCATCTTGGAAGAGACTCCACAGACGTGTTTCGAAGTTGATAACAGGTTCTTCTTAAGAAAAAGCCAGTTGTCATTCACAGACTTTTTAGCTGGACCTTTTTGGTGAGTGAGTGAAGTGAACTTTGCAGAAAACTGGGCTTTCACATCGGGATTAAGTAATTTCCAAACTTTAATTCGTGGTTCAAACTTGTTCTTCACATTTTTGATAAGAGGGATCCGTAGTACTGCAACTACAAGTTTGTGCTGAGAAGCACACTCTTCACCAGGGATCACCTTCACATTTGTAATATATTTCAATAATCTTCTTCTGCAGAGCATATAGTCAATCTGGGTAGAGTATAAACCAGATTGATGTGTTACCAAATGTTCCGACCTTTTCTTAAACCACGAATTTGCAACTACCAGATTGTTTGCAACGGAAAATTCCAAGACCCTCTCACCATCCGCATTTCTTTTCCCAAATCCTAAGCTTCCATGCACTTCTTCATAGCCAGCGGCACTTGCTTCAATGTGCCCGTTGAAATCACCGCATATCAGCACCTCTTGTGTGTCTGTGCTTTTAGCTAGAGCACCTTGCAAGAAGTGGTAGAACTCGTCTTTATTACTTTCACTCAAGTTTGACTAAGGAGCATAGATGCATATAATGGCGAAGACCTTCTTACCAATAACCAGACGAATGGCAATTATCCGATCAGACACCCTAGTGACCTCATAAACATTTCCTCACCATTTTTCTGATAGCAAAATACCCACACCACCAAACTTATTGCCTAAACCAGAACCAAAATACTTATACCTCAAGTTTTTACCATCGATTATTTTAACCAAAGTTTTCCATCTCGTTTCCTGAACGCAACAAAAATCCAACCTTCTACGAGACAACATTTCCATCACCTCATCACCCTTTCTCTTGAGTGTACCAACGTTCAGACTACCGACCCGAAGTATGTTTGGACATTCGCTTGAGTTGCCACAAGGGCCCGAGCCTGCTGCTCCATGTCCTCGAGCAGCCAAGCCGGAGACGTCATTGTCCACACTGTTTGTGGCAGCACCGCCTATAGGTGAATTTTGTATTGTCTTCATGTTTTGTTTGGCTAGTTTTTTAGCGGCAAGATGCTCTTCCTTCCACCAACTTGAACACTCATGGCAGTCCAAGACCTCCACCGTTCTAACTTGGGCTACATGCCTCACCGTTGGTACCCTAGTGAGAGTACTCTTCCGCTAAACCACTGCTTTGCACCATGGAAGTCAAGATATGTAGACACCAGCTGCAGAAGCTACTGTCACCCATGTTGTGACAGAAAAAACAACTGGTTGCGTAGACTATCCACAGAAGCAGAGGCAGAAGTTTTCACCTTTGCCCCATGTTAGTCGGGTCGCAGCCTTTCACTGCCAGTGTCAAACCTGTCCGCCTTGAGAGGTCCTACCAGAAACACGAGTTCCCGACAGCATAGCTTTGACACGAACCCGTTACCATCACCCACCGCGAGGAGTTCAGGGTTGGACTTTGGGTAATAATAATAATCAACATATTTTACTTGAAAATGTTATCCCAGAGGATCAGATAGAAATCTTTGCTGTTTTAACTTACTCTATTAAATAAAAAGGATACTTTTGAGCATTGATGTTAGCAGCAGATTTTTTTTCCTCTTTCTGGAACTTTATCTATAAACTAATTCATGAGTTGCATTCCAATACTTTTTCTTCTGTCTACATAGTCTTCTGTATATCTGTTTCTGTTTGACTCAGACTCCTAGTTCAACTCTACATTTGTTTTTCATGCATCTACATTCAAGTTTTCTTTTGAGGTGTGCTGCATCATGACATCTTTGATTAAATCATAGATCAAATTGTCTCTTCTAAATTCGAATAGTCTTGATGGGTAGCATTTTTTCAAGAATCATTGAATGTTCAGAATTTTAGAGTTGAAGAGCTGAGTCAAAATCAAGATTAGTGGCAGAAGCCATAGAAGAGTTTTCAACTTCATGAGCAAAACTCTCAAGATCCAAAAGTTTCCATTGTCTCACTTTGGGTTCAATGTAGATAGGTGGAGGCTTTGTTAGCGAACATTATCAGATTAACTGTTTGTGACATGCCTATCTCATAGTACTTCATTTTAAATTTCTGTTCACAGGCAACAACATCAAGCCATCCACCTAATTTATGAGTTGGTTGGTCTATAGATGAATGAAAATTATGAAGAGTGAGAAGGTTAGAGAAGTTATAGTAAATATATTATCAGCTTGTTCTAATTAAAAGTTTGACAATGTGTTAAGCAGAGTTGGAGGTTTGAGGTTGAAGGTAGTAGTGGAAGGGGAAGGCCAATGTTAGCTTAGAAAATTATGATGAGAAACCTTTGTCCTGGGTGTGGGTTAGGGCTTGAAGATGCCTATGATAGGTGAAATGGAGAGCTTAGTTAAGGTTGTGAAAAGAAGTCAGTGATTTTTTTGAAAATGGAAAGATGCTGATTATAATAAAAGGATGCTGAAGCTAATTAGCTTGTACTGTTGTACATGTCCCTGTAGCTGGGGTTGAAAACAGTTGGCTTGGATTATTTATACTATAGAATAGTTTATAAAACAGACTAATTATTTGAGAAAAATTTGTATAGAATGCTAGACCAAGATAACGTTCAACTTAAAATTATCTATACCGCGAAATGTGGAAAAGAGCCATTATGAGACCACGTCCAACTCATGCTAGAATGGAAACGGACGTAAAACGATGATAAGAATGATGAGTCAAGGAAAAAGCTGCATTAGGTCTAGTTTATTGTAAGAGTAACAAGAGACCAACCTCGATGAAGAAACGCTGTTAAACAGTGAATGAAAACGCCTGAAAAAAACTCAAAGAGCAACTTCAAATAAATACATCAAAAAACATAAAATAAAGTTTAGCTTCATTAAACGTCTTGTTTTCAATGCAGTAGGCTCTGTCTTCCCAGAAAAGGTCTTGTTAGACAGCTCAGAAAACGTCGCTGGGAAACATAATTTTTCGTTTAGCATACTCTGACGCCAAAATTTATTTTTAAAAAACTATCTATTCAGGGTGGATAGAAAGAGGAGAAGTAGAAAATTAGGGTGTATTTAGTTTTAAACTTTGAATTCGTGTGTGTAAAAATCACCTTGAATTCTGTTGTGTGATATGACTGTACATAAGCCTGGAGTTTGTTAGTTTTTCATCATCTTGACTTTAAAACCCAGTTGTTGGACTACAGGTGATATAGCATTTCGGTATTTAGACTGTGTGAAGCAGGGTGGAGGCTTATGTGAAGTGACTGTGTTGGACATCAACCAGAACATGCTTAGTGTGGGCCGTTCCAGATCTCAACAGAATGGACATTTCAATGGTGATTCATTTTTTCCGACTATAATATCCACTTGATCAATTAATATTTGAATTAATAAGAAAACTAAGCAAAACAGATGGAAATTTAATTTCTTATCAAAAACCAATGAAATAAATAAGCAAATTTTAATAATCTCAGACCAATAATACTTCTATCAACAATTTTTTTTGAAAGAATGACAAATTACATGAACGCATACTTTCCAGCCTCACAATCAGCATCCTACCCATAGGTGGGTCTCTCAATTTCCCATCGACCCTCCATTTCTCCAAGAGCTCAGCTACTTGATCTAGTTTGGCTCACCATTGTGTCCACTTGAGTGATGACTGACACAATTATACTTTATCCATATTTCCCTCTACGTAACTTAGTAACTTTGACGACAGTGAGACTTTTCCTGATACTACTTAGATTGTATTTCTTAAAATAAGTCATTTTTGTTTGGGACGAGTATTTTTAGACTATCAGCTTGAGCTGACGTCAAATCGAAAATATTGAAATTCAAGATTCGCCGTTTCCCCAAAATGACAAAAAATACTAGAATAACACTCTGTCAAATCCTGCTACCCAAGTCCATGTTATCCACGTTGCAATAGAAGTAGCCTTTGATCCAAGCGCCAAGTTCCATGCAGTTTAACGTCAATGCCTAGAAGATTTTATAGAGGAATAGTGAGATACATTTTTAAGCCGAAGGAAGTAAAATTAATGCACATTCTATTAAAAAGACACAAGATTGAGCATCAGATTCAAATTTAGCTTCCAAAATAGAAACAGAAATTTTAATGTTTCAAGAAAAACGAGAGGAAACCACAGGCGACATCACCATAACATCATCTTAATCCAACACCAACACAGCCATCCAAAACCTTCTTCCAAATCTTAACGAGATACACACATGGGCTCACAATTAATCACCTACAAATCAATCCTACCAAAACCACAACAACACTCATGACCCCCGACCCTTCAGGATATAACAAACCACTGAACATCCACATCAACAACACTCCCATCCCCACCACCTCCAACCCTACTATCCTTGGCTTAACTGTTGACCCCAAACTAAAATTTTCCACCCACACACAACACCATCACAAAAGCGCAAAAATCACTCAATCTCTTAAAACTCCTCACATCAACACACTAGGGAAAAAGCAAAGAAACACTCATCACCACATACGAAACATTTCTCCTTCCCTTCATCGAATACGCCAGCACCATTTACTCACCCATCATCTCATTTACCTCCCTTAACAAACACCGAAAAATCCAATGTCAGCCTTGAGAGTAATCACCGGTTTCACCCAAAACACCAAAACCCAACACCTCCACTCTGAAATCAAACTTTTCTCACCTCAAAATCGCTTCAAGCTTCACGCATCACAACTCGTACAAAAAGCCTCTCACCCCACTCATCTTCTACACCCACTCACTACACAAGAAGCCCACCACAGATACAAAAAAAAATTCACATTCAAAAACAACATCAACTACACTCTAAACATACCCCCTTCCCAGAATTTTTCTCACACACAAATAAAAAACAACATGAGAACAATACACATAAAAATGGTTCATGACTAAATATCATCCACTCACAACAAAATCCTCAACAACTCCCACCCATTCATGATTCTGAAACCACCACACTCGCCGCACTCTTGCCCAACTCAAATCAAAAAAATCACCTTTCATCCTCTCATACCTCAATAAAATCTCACCATCATTTCGTTCTTCAACATCATGCCCACTCTGCCATACACACCCTCATGACACCTCTCACCTCTTCATCTGCCCCAAAATGTGTACCAAACTGAAACCCGAGAGTCTGTGGACCGACCCCGTGAGAGTGGCTGAGCTCTTTGACAACTGGACGGCTTTGATGGGAACATGAGGAGCACCCAACCAGGACTAGGGTGCTCGGGGTGAAAAAAATGTGTTTGCTTTTTAGGCCACTACAGCTTCTGTTTATTCAGTGTACATAGCTAACGAAAACATCTTGAAAGACACTACACAAGTATGTTTTAAAGACTAGAAATTTGGTTCTTGGTCCATCGTGCTTTTAAGCGCTGTTGAAGTATACAGGGTACGAAATTGCCATACGCCCACCCATAATTTTGTTCATTGATCGCGTGTTTTATACTTTGAATTAATGAATTTTTGACCAATGAAGAAAAATGATATAAGGCCGACAATTTAAATTTTATTAAAAAAAACAAGCAATTTAAAAAATAAATGTGAAAAACCATTTTGGATGTGCGGAATTGCTATAAGCCCAGCTTGGTTTTTGGTTCTTTTCAGTATCAATAGTTGATTGAATAACCTTTTCTTTTATTATTTAGATGCACCTAGTCGGCATTAAGTCAATAAAATTTTTATATACTCAATTGGAAGATTTTCCCAGGTAAAAACAATTTCTTTCTCCAAATCTTCCTTCTTCTTTAAACTCCTTCTGTTTTCGTAAATATTTTGCACCATTGACTCCCAAACATTTTCTATTGGCTTCAAATCAGGTGAACGAGCTGGCCAACCTAATATAGCAACATTATTATCCTCCATCCAGCTTTTAGTGCACTTTGAAGTACGGATGGGTGCATTATCCCGCTGAAAAATCCAGGATTTTTCCATATTACTCTGGCAATGTGAAAGTAAGCATTCTTGTAAAGTACCAATATATGCTTTAGAATCTTGTTTTCCTTCCAAAAAGGCCAAACGTGTTTTACCGTTGGCGCTTATGCGTCCCCACACCGTTAAAGAACCCCCCCCCGGATTGTCGTTTTAGAGACAACTTTGGTGTGCGCCTGGAATCCTTCCAGTGGTACTGACACTCAGCAGGACCATCCAAAGTGAAGCTCTTCTCATCACAAAAAATGATTTTTGTCCAATTCTGGTAAATTTTCAATTTATTTTCACACCACGTGACTCTAGCTTCGCGGTGCCAAACGCTCGTCCACGGAATACGTTTTGTCATGCCATACTGCAAGAATTTTGAATTGTTCAAAACTTGTTGAATACGACATGTTGACAGAGGTATTTGTTGATCTTTTCGAAGTTGATCTGCGGACAGTGCCCCTACAATGCATTTTACTTACAAATAGAATTTCAATAATATTAAATAACTTATTAAACCTTTTGAGACATCCAATGGCGTCTGGGAGACGCAGAAGATTTGCCCTTCAAAGACTGCTCTTTTGATGTGTATACAGTAGCCTATGGCATTAGGAACATGACTCACATATCTCAAGTATTATTATTTGTATTAGATTATACTGATGTAGGTGTCCCAGTATGCACATTTATATATATATATATATATATATGTTGAAGTGCATAAATAGAAGAAAATGCTTTACAGGTGCTGTCACAAGCTCATCGAGTGCTAAAGAGAGGAGGTATGTTTGCATGTCTAGAGTTCAGCAAGGTGCATAACTATGCCCTCAATAGGTGACATTCAAAACATTCTTTTTGCTAATGTAAATGGTTATACAAATTCATGTGAGAAATGAAGCTTTGAATAAATCTATTGAAATGGATGCAGCTCTAATCTATAGGGTTGGTAAGTCTGGATCAATCTTGAAGGACTAAATAACTCGAAAACTCTGAATGTTCCATGGTTGTGAAATGAAAATACAATCTAATTTCGCTTGCAAGGCAAGATGAAAATTAATCAAATAAACAATTTTTATAGCCCTTTGTCCATTAGCGAGGGCTGGATACAAAACGATTTATGAGTTACTAAGCACGATAAATAAACAATGATGACGACATGTGCAAATGCAATACAACTTTTAATATCATCTTAGGTGCATTAAATTGTCTCGTGTACAAGCGCTTCTCATTGGAAGTAAATGGTCCTGTCTCCAATGTTCAGCATACCCCAGCCTCTGTTCAAACTGATCTCTCCGACGAAGCATTCTCCAAATATTTGCAAGACTTGAAACTTAAGTCATTCATCATTCGTCGTATTCCCAAAGAAGCACGAGTTTTTTTCGCAGATTCATTAGTTCAATTAATTGAGTCAGTTTTGTCTTTTAATGGCCTTATCTCATGGCAACGTTTATTGGCTTTCGCAGGAGTGGTTCTTCAACACCCGTTTCCTGGTAGCGTATCTAATTCTTCTTCAGCTTCCTCAGTTAAGCCCAACATTTCCAATTTCATGTCGTTATCAGGTCTCCCGGACATAAGTACGAGACCCCCAAAGTCAAATTTTTCGTCTAAAAGCTCAATTCCACCTTTGAAACGAATGGTTTCTTCTAAATTCAGTGACATAAAGGGCGCGGTTCGCCTCCTCTCTTCTGACAATGTCTTTGCCCCAAGGGTCCCGGAAACTGTCTCTTTCCTTAGATCCATACATCCCTAGTTTCGAATATTAATACGGAACACATTCCTACAGCACCAGTTATGACAGAGTCTTCGGTTAGGAAAGCGATCCTTTCTTTTCCTAACGGTTTGGGTTCTGGACCTGATTTACTTTGCCCTCAACATTTGAAGGACATGATATCTTCTTCCCTGGGGGCCAGTGCGAATTCGGTTTTCCGGTCGATTTCTCGTTTTGCTTCTTTTGTTTCATCAACTAAAATCCCAGATCCTATCAAGCACTTGTTCTTTGGTGCCCATCTGTACGCCCTTCAGAAGAAAGTTGGTGGTATACGCCCAATAGCCGTTGGAAATACCTTTCGTCGTTTGTTTTCCAAAGTATCTCTGCATTCAGTCATGAACTCGTTCAGAGATGATTTGTTATCTTGTCAGTTTGGCGTCGGCGTCCGTTTGGGGTGAGTCAGCCGTCCATGCTACTCGATCATTTATTAACCAGTCAGTTGAACCTAAGGTGTTTTTGAAACTCGATGTTTCTAACGCCTTCAATTCTATCGACCGTAAAACGTTCATTAGTGAAAGCTTCTCGTTACCCGTTCTTGTACTTTTTAGTTAACGAAGCTTTCTCCAATCCGTCCACTCTTTTTTGCTGGCAAACACTGTAATCCTTCTTCAAGGGGTATTCAACAAGGTAACTCTCTGGGTCCAGCACTTCGCGTTGGCCGTCGACGAAATTGCCAAAGATGTGTTATCAGAGTTGAACATTTGGTACTTGGATGATGCCACAATTGGTGGTCAGTTTAACTCTGTATTTAACGATGCAACAAAAATAATCAACGCTTTCAAAAAGATTGGCCTTCAAATCAACTCCAATAAATGTGAGCTGTTCATTTTAAACCATACAGCAGACATGTACGCTGACACTGTCAAACAGTTCTTTTCTATTTTGCCGTCAGTATCATTGCCTCCGCATCACTCTTGGTCAATCTTGGGTTCTCTCCTCACTCACGAGGCGATAGTTCCTATTCTTGATTCAAAATAAGGAGACATCCGTCGGCTTTTCTCCAAGCTAGAAGGAGTCGAACCCCATCATGCTTTCACTTTATTGAGGAACTTTTTCTTTATTCCCAAATTGGTTTATATCCTTCAAACGTGTCCTACTTTCGTTGAGCCTATGATATTATTGGGGTTCGACTATCATTCGTGCTGCTCTCTCGTCCATTTCCAATGTTTCTCTGTTCGACAAGAGCTGGAAGCAAGTCTCTTCCAAACCGTTTCTAGGTTTCAGATCAGCGCGAGCCCTATCATTGTCATGCTTTATCTCTTTCTCATATGCATCCTCGAGTTTCGTTCGGCTCCTTCTTTCATCTTTTACCGACGCTCTCGCGTCTGATGATTTTAAAGGGGTGATCGTGACGTCGTTTCAGCTAGGGTATTGTGGCAGAAACAATGCAGTGTTGCGCCATTAGATCTTTTGGGAAGCCAACGGAAATGGGATGATCTTTTGTGCGAGGTCGTTCTCAACAATTTGCTTGTAGACGCAGACCAGTGGGACCGTTGTCGTCTTCTTGCTGCTAAGTCGGCACACTCCGCCGCGTGGTCTGAAGCTGTGCCAATTCCCGTTTTAGGAAGTTTTTTAGGTGCAGAGGAGCCTCGGGTGGCGGTTGCACTTCGAGTAGGGGCTAATAATTTTGGCGCTATAACATGTCTTTGCAAGTGTGGTGTAAAGATGGACGCAAAAGGTTACCATGGTCTTTCGTGTCGACTGAACGAAGGCAGACTACCCAGACACGCCGAGATCAACTCCATTATTAAGAGATGCCTGGGGAAGATCGGCTTGCCCAGCATCCTTGAACCATCAGGGGTGACGGTCGTCGTCCTGATGGCATAACGACCTTCCTTTGGAAGCATGGAAAATGCATGGTCTGGGACGCAACAGTTTCCCACCTTATCGCCAGCTCCATCGAGTCGGGTTCTAGTGCAAAATCTGCGAAAATATTAAAAAGCCGCAAATATCAGGGCTTGGTGGGCAACTTCCATTTTCAACTCGTTGCATTCGAGACAACGGGTGCTGCGGATCTTCAACAAGCAGCTTTGTTAAGGAGTTAGGTAGAAAAGTTATCGAGGCGTCTGAGAACCCTTTGGAGGCAGTCTGGTTGCGCCAGAAGATTTCCCTTGAAATTGTCTCCGCCAATGCTACGAGCATTTTTTCCTGTTTCCGCTCTCCTTCCTCTTTATCTTTGAAGTTTTTTTTTTGAAATTTATATCGTTATTTTTTTGTTTTTTCTTAGTTTATTATATGAAAAATACATGACTTTTAATATAGTTCAACACCTGAACAAAAGTATAGTGTTGGAAATAATTTTGAAGTGTACTATTAATTACTGTAATTGAGAGGTGAAATTTTTTAAAATTTCATATAAAAAAAACTTCAAGCAAAGGAACACATGGTATGTGAGAATGCAAAAATGAGGGAAAGATAAGCTATTGAGAAAGATAGGTAATAATATTGAAAAAATGACGTATTTAAGTTTTTCATAACATAGATACGATTGAAACGGGGTTTTGAGTGAAAATAAGAGCAGATGATGGAGTGATGGAATAGTTTCAAAGGTTTGCCAGAAACTTTAGAAATATCAGACTGAGTTTCTAATTTCTATAGAAATCAGAAGATCTCATGATTTTATCAAAATCATCCATGCTAGAAATTGATAACACAATCGTCCATGCTTGAAGTTGATAACACATAATCAACCATGCTTGAAGTTGATAACACATAATCAACATATAACACAAAACAACGTGCAATTCATCAAATGGGTATATATATTGAACATTGTAGATTTAAATGTGCTTTTATATCCTTAATTCTTAACCTTATCAGTTTCAAAAGTTGAACGTAAACAATGTTGTTTTATCAATGGTTATTATAGTTTCATAAGTATCGAAAAATATCGTACATATTACAACAACAAAACACTCGTCATCAAAAACACAAATAAAATGACGCAGAATAAATACTTTGTGTTTGTTTACCTCACACAAACAAATAAAATCACATAAAACAAAAAAAATTCTATCTTGTTTTTATAATTCACACAAACAAAAACAGCGCACAACAACAACACAGCTTATACGACTTGTACTCCTTCAACGTCATCCCGGTGATGGGCAAGCTGGTGGCAGATGACTTCAGGTCTTACAAGTACCTGGTCGAGAGCATCAGGAAATTCCCAGATCAGGTGCTCATGATTCTTTATCAAATCGCCGTGTTTTTGCAGCGTTCAGACATTTGATTATCATTTCATCATGTTTTGGGCATGACGTTGAACTACAATAAAGATAGCGTCTCCAAATTGAGACTCTCTTGTTATAACTTGAATAATAGTAGACTTCGATAGCAAACTGATATTCTAGTATCGTTGTCATTTGGTTTGGCCGACAATCTTTCTTTTTGTTGAAAACGGCAAGGCAAACTGCCAGCATGCTTTTCCATGGCCTCTCCCTTACTCTACTACTTTCAACGTTGAAATTCCACCCATTTTCTACACAATCCTTTTTTTTCTTCAACTTGATTAAGCCCCATTGCCCTACAATCTCAACAGTTGTATTATTTAAAACCAATCTATCCATAAACTTTTTAATACTAACCCATCAGCCAGCTGAACACCACAGATCATTTTAAGCATCCATCTTTCTGTTTTTTTCCAATCCACACTTTGACAGTTTGCTTTGCCCTGTCAAAAAGGAAGATCATCCGCTTATCCAAATGACAAAAATATCAGTTTTTCGATACCTGCTTATGTTATCCAGGTTATAACAGCAAAAGTTTTAAATTGCAGGCGTTTGGTCCAGTTTAACGTCAGGCATTCTGGAATGGTAATGAACTTTTCAATAGCTGTTCCTGATAAACAGGAAAAAATGAGCTCATTTTGAAATATTGTTAATATCATTACTAGTTTAACGTCTTTTTTCTCATTTACATGAGGTTAGACGGAATGATAAAAAAATATACGAAGTTTGTGCAAACCTTCTAATCCCTCGAAGTGGAAAGGCAGACTTCGGATAAGATCTTTCAAAAAAACAAAGTAAAGCAACTTCTGGGTGTAAGAGAATTCCAATATGGGATTCCTAAAGACTGATGGCTCAATGGTCGACTTTTTTGAAGCGTCTTGGCCCAGGAGTTTTATCAAATTAGTTGACCATAATTCACTGATATAAACATTGCAGGATAAATTCAAGGCATTCATAGAGAAAGCTGGATTCAAGAATGTTAGCTATCAAAACCTCTTTTGGGGGGTTTCCGCCATTCACACTGCTTTCAAATTATAGCTTTCATTTTATTTGAAATTGCGTAATATTTTTTTATTAAAATAGTTTTGAAACTTGTTTGAAAATTTTGTAATAAAAATTCTAAAAACATCATTAAATTTTAAATTTTTTTTTGGGACGCTATACGATATTTGATATCACCGGGTGTTGATCGGTCTTGGACCCGATTCATTTAAATGCCAATTTAAAGGTATTATTTATTATCACTCATAATTGTAAAAACTTGTCATAATTGTTGAAAAATCGTGAAATTTCATTATATCTAATATAAATTTTAGTAAAAGTATATTTCAATGTAGTAATTTTGGAAATAAAAACAATTTTTCGATTTCTTGATACATGTTCGGTAAGATTTCTTCGAAGATGACTATTCGGTATGGTTTTCATTTTCCAGTTTTTTAGTTTTATTTGAATTATTAAGTATAAATAGTTGATGGCATTTATTAGAAATTTTTTGTCTAGTTTTATATCTACAATTTTTTGTTTTTTAGAATGTGTGAGAGTTGATAGGGAAACTTGACCGAAAAAATATTGTTAGATGAAGTCATCAAATACACTTCAATTATTTTATTTTAACAAAATATTCATTTTTTCTAATTAGTTCACTTTGAAGACATTAAGTTAGAACTTTTAGAAACCATGAACATTATTAGTCTAAAAATATCACCATCATTGCCGTCTTTTGGTCATTGAAAATTTATTGTTAACCTAAATTTAAAAAATTGTTTTTCGGAATAAGAATTATTTATTCCAAGTTATAGGTAACAATAAAACTGTTATTTTTTCAGTAATATTGATTGACTCATTGCTGCTGTACTTATTCTTCTTAAACTTTTTTTAGATATAATACTGAAAAAAAATAGTTGTATTGATAATTTTTTTAATAATATTTCACAACTATTTAAATTAATCATTTACTTTGCAAGTGAAATTTCAAATTTTCAAACTTGATGTTTTTTGCTTGCTTTTTCTAATACTTTACAGAATCATATTCTATACATTATCGAATTACTGAATATGTGAAATTTTCATCAACTTAATATTACTTTATATCTTTTTTATTTCTTGTCACACTTTTATTGGATACTTTATTGATTGAATGAGATAGAAGTACATTTAAAAAAAAATACTGAAATATAATGATTAAAATATGTTCTTACAAGGAGTTTTTGTTTTCTTTGGTGCCATGAGTTCGAACTACAAAGTGAATTTTATTTATTAAATTTAGATTATAAGGAAATAATTTGGTTTATTTACATTTAACCATGATGTTTTTGCAGGTGTTGAGTGTAAGTTAACAATCCTGACTTTCATTTACAAAGAAGTATGTACTGATATTTTGAAAGCATCTGACAACAAAAAAATTTCTCTTGTCCTTCTTGACCTTTCGTCTGTCTTTGGCTTGATAGATAATTAAATACTATTCAGGAGATTAAACGAATGGCTTAAATGATCTCCCTCTTGAATGATTTAGAAATTAGCTGGTTTGGATAAGTTTGCAGCTTTATACAATTTGAGAATTCATCAATATGCCGATGACACTCAATCATGAAAACTCACATAAACAAATTATTGCAAATGTCATTTGCATCATTGAGGAAGATAAGAAGCTACCTGAACCAAAATAAGTTTTGAGGTGAATGAAAAGAAGGATTCGGTGTGTGTGCGTTGAAGGATGAAGCTTGAGCGTCTGAGAAGAATGAATATGGCTTATTTTAATTTATTATATTTTGACTGATTTTGTACATAAATATATATTCCAAAGTGGTCTTGAAGACTTAAACAGTTTCATGACACTATAATAATGTTCGTTATTTGTTTTTTTGAGCCTGATGGTGACACTGTTCAGATTAAAAAGTATTGAAAACAAAAGTTTCTTTGAATTACAGTAAATCTTGCATAAGTCGGATTCAAATGGACCAAACAAAAAAATTCGAGTTAGGCGAGGATCCGACTTGGGCGAAGACAAACTTCATTCAACGAAACATGTCCATGGTTAAGCAATAATAAGTTATTCAAACACTAAAATCACAAACTCAGACTATTGAGATACTGTAACCCCAATAACGTATTTTATTCACTAATGAAAATATTAAAAGAAGTAATTTTGAAACAACAGTGAGTTTCATAGTGCACTTATTCAGTATATCAAAATTAATTTAAAACTGCAACAACATTGAATTTCATGAGTCATTCCGTTAAAGTATTCGGTTAACTTTTCCTGCTTGAGATTTTTTTAACTTATTCCCAGAGGACATCTTCACACTGATCTGTGACGTCTTCCATGGCATGATTCTGCATTTGCAGGCCATATATTCGAAGTGTACGAAGTGCTGAGTATGCATCTGCCAGTCTAACTTTTGGCTGCTTTTCATTTTCATCTTCATCATCTTGGTCATTGTCTCTAGCATTGCCTGTCGCATTTTGAACAGCATTGATTATCTCCTCATATGTCATGATGAATAAAGTTGCTGCGTTCTCATCAACAGCCAGATAGTCGTCAAGCTGGCACACACTGTCACCATAAACATTATGACAGCCGATCCCAAATGTTCCTGAAAGAAACATTTGAGATCTCTTCTTGTACTGTTTGGGTCAAATGGGCTTCTTCTGAAGCCTTGAATCTAGTAACTGTAACAGTTTTCTATAGTTTGTGCTGCCACTTTCATACATGCTTTTTTCAAAACAATGACGACATCTAATATATCCTAAAAGAAGTTTTCAGACGTCTGTTGGCCAAAATAAAGCGATAGTGAAATTTAAGATTCTTTATGATGCCAGCGTTCATTGGCTGAGTGACACTTGTAGTGTTTGGTGGCAAAAAAAATCAATTCCACATTGCTCCTTTCTATGAAATGGTGAGCTGGGCAATTGTCCACAAAGAGGGCTATGTGTCGGCCTTGAAGTCGCATCTTCCTTTCCAGTTTTCTCATTCAATCTTCAAATAATGCTTCTGTCATCCATGCTTTTTTGATCGCTGTGTATTCTACCGGTACAGTGATATTTTTGAAGGCACGTCGTCTCTTGCTTTTGCTAATGAAAAATAAAAGCAATTTATCTGACCCATCCGTATTGGCACCCACCAATACAGTAATTCTAGTTTTTGGCTGTTTTGTCCCATGGTAAGTCTCCTCTGCAAAGCCAAGAAAGTTGTCTGGAAGAAGCTTCCAAAAAAGACCTGTCTCATCTGCATTATAAATCTAAGATGGCCTGTACCTCTGCAAAATTCAATTTAACTTGTCCTTTTTCCAATGACGCACTAGCCTTATGTACACGGACAATTTTATATCTCTTTTTGAACCTGTCAATCCATGAGGCGGATATTGGTGTGGTGTCATCTGGGTGGATTTTTAAGCGAAACTTGTTAGCTTGTTGTAAAAGCATACATCAATCAATTCGAAGAGCTGGCCATAAAGACATTTGTCTAAGCCAAATCATTGCTTTGTTCTTTTAACGGCAGTTGCGCTGGCATCTGGACTGACACTCTGCTTCAATTTTCTCCCGGTTTATCATGACGTCACTCAAGGTGCTTGTAGTAGTAGTGCTTCCGATTTTCATTTCAGTGACATGACGCAATTTTTTCTCCATATTTGTCTATCAGCCATAGCAGTACGTAGTTCGTTAGAAGTCCGCCCTAGGTCTGCATGAAGTACGTCTTTCAGTGTTATATTTGGACGACCTCTTCTACGACACTCTTTCGGCGTTCAGAACAACAGAGTTTTTGCGGGTTCGTTGTGCCGAGCTACATGTCCAGCAAGCGCTAACCGTCTTCTTTTGATTATGGTAGACAACTTTGGAATTTGACCGTATAGCTGGGTGTTTAATAGGCGGTCTCTCCACGAGACATTTTTGACTCTTTGGAGCATGCGAGTGTAGGTGCCATCAACTTTCTTCACTGCAGCGCTGTTCATTACCCAGGATTCACACCCATATACCAATATGGACTTAACAGTAGATTTGAAAATCCTAACTTTCGTTTTTTGTGGTAATGTGAGTTCCAGTTTTTTACTAGGAAGTTGAGAGCGTCCCATGATTTTACGATTCGGGTGTTGATCTTTCGAGAAAAGTTGGTGTAACTTCCTAAGTAAAGAAAATCATCAACCTTTTTCAATTTCGTCACCATTTAGAGCATGAATATGACTCTCTACAGAGGGATTGAAATGAATTGCTTTAGTCTTGCTTGCATTGAGGAAAGGACCTATTTTTTGAGTTGTGGTCTCGATTTTGTAGAAAATAGACTCAGCTTTGTTGATCGTACCTTCCATCAGAGCGATATCGTCGGCAAATGCAAGTTCGGCGAGTATCTCAAGAGGGACTCTACGACTTCTTTTTCTCTTAAGAGTCAATCCATCTGGAGGAAAAATTGAGGTGCTGAGAGTATAATCTAAGCAAATGAAGGAAAGAAACGGGGCGGGTGGGTCCCTTTGAAAGACGCCATGCAGCAAAGATTTTAATCATTTTAGAACAATCTATTGAGTCAAATGCTTTTTTGAAATCGATGAAAGTTATCACAGCTTCTTTCTTGCGGTTAAGCAATTCTATGATTCTTCTGAGTGCGAGTAGATGAGACGAGGTGGATCTTCCAGGACGAAAGCCGTTTTGGCTAGAGCGAAGCAGCTTGTCGATAACAGGGCGTATTCTGCTTAATATAAGCCGGTTGTAGATTTTAGAGACTATTTGACTAAGACTTATACCCCGGTAGTTAATACAACGAGTTAATTCTCCTTTCTTGGGCACAGAAAAAATACCAGATATACCCCATTCATTGGGACGCACACCGTTAAAGGTTTCGTTGCAAAACCTTCTCAGGTATTTTTGAGTTTTCTCGAGCTTCCAGACTTTTAGTGTAAGACCATCCAGGCCAGGCGCTTTATTATGTTTCATTGCCTTGAGTGAATCTGTGATTTCCTTTTGGCTAAATTTGGCAGTACATATTTCTGGGTCGATGTCAAACAACTTGACGCAGTCAAACTGAGCTTGATCATCATTTTTGTTAACAGAAAGTAGATTTTGGAAATGGTCTTTCCAGATTTTGCGACGATTTTTTCTTTCCTGACATTTCCTTTATTAGATTCCAAGCGTTCTTTGGATTTCCCCATGATTTTTTTTCAAATTCTGAGAGCGTTTTATCAAGTCTAGCGTCTTCAAGGCGTTGGGTATTTTGGTGAATTGGAGCTTTTTTGGTGTTTGATCGGGATAAATCCATATCATAGTGCTCAATGGTAGGGAAGGTTCGTTTTGGATGAGTCGGTAGTTTCTTTTTTCCGACTTCGTTACATATAGATACAAAATATGTGTAAGTCTGTTGATCTAGTGGTAAGTCGTCAAATTTTGAAGAAATCAAATCGTCTATGGTAGTAGAACCCGATCCTTGTCATGGCACAGCGCCTGCCAGTAGAGGAATTTTCTTGTTGATAATTTTGGAGCACAAAGACTCAATCTGATCTTTGCTGTTGTTATGTGTGACCACCACCAATATTATCAGAAGTATGGGCTTGGCAGTAATTAAAACTGTTTCTCCAGCGTTTTCTGAAAAAAAGATGGTCAATTTGAGCCAGGTCTCCAGCAGGATGTTTCCATGTCCATAATTTTTGGTTAGATTTTTGAAAAAGCATGTTACGGGCCAAAAGATTGTGTTGTAAGAAGAAAGTTTCAAGGAGTTCACCATTTCGGTTCGCGACGTTATGGTATAAAAATTTTCCGGAAATTCGAGCATTGAAGTCGCCACCGATAATCAAGTTGTTGTGGGAAGGTATGAAAGAAATCAGGTTGCCTAGCTGTTCGTAAGACCCTTCTACTTCTTCTAGTGGGGCGAGGTTATGTGGAGAATAACAAGACACAAGAACAGTTTTAGGGTTGCCTTTGAAGGAAGCGATAAGCATCCGATTGTCAACTTTTTTGATGTTAGTTAACAATGGCACTATCTGTTTGCGCACTGTGATTCCAACACCTCTCACAGTGGCATTTTTGGTGATCTTGTATGCCGATGCCATGGACAAGATACTGTGACATCATGGCTTATGATATCCAGATCACTGTCCTTGTGAAGAAGGCGATGTTCTTGGATGCAAACTGCTTGAAGTTTGTGTTGGTTGATGTGGAGGTTGAGGCAAACTCTGAGTTGAGAGAGCGACAGTTTAGTGTTCCGATGCTGTAGCTTTGTTTGAGACGGAAAATCCCTCTGTTGGGCGAGAGGTGCTTGTACTCAAACAAAAATGTGCAACAATATCTTTCAGCTTCATTGATTTGTTGGAATCCACATAATTATCTGCAACTTCTCGTATGTTTTAGTCTGTATTTTTTTTTTGATTGTTGTTTTATTAGCCATACTGATGTTTTAAACAAGTCTCGACTAAGTGCCGCCAAGCAGCCATGGCAAAGAACAAAAAGTCAAAAAATAAAAAATTTTTTTTCCAATTGAATAAAGAAGAAACAAAAAATTTGAAATATTAAATAACTAAATTTTGAAAAAAATTAAAAAAACTAAAATTTTTAAACGTCCGACTTAAGCAGGAATCTACGTAAATGTACTAATAATAATGAAGAATTATTTGTATAGCCGTCCTGATGTTGCACCACCTTGGCGTGGTAGGACGGCTTGTGTGTCCCAGTGACTCCCAAGGCTATATGAGCGGAGGCTTTGGCTTCTGGAAGGTTCAACCATGCTCAGAAGGTTTGAGAAGTAGGGTCCAGACAAAACGGTGCATCCTGGCCCTCCAGGTTAGGGGTTGTGCTGCGGGTTAACTACCTACACATAGAAAAAAGGTAAGTTACAGAAACCAACAACAACTATAACCAGAAATCCTCTGTTTCAGGGAGAGCTGGAATTCCTTTTTAGGAAATTTATGACGCGTTGCAGCCAAACCCATCAGGGAGCTGCAGGGCTGAGACCCATCCACACCCAAAAACACTCTTATATAAAAATCCTAGATTGCTCTTACACAATTCTGTTTTTCTGGAAACATGGAAGGTGAGAACACTCTGGGAGACAGGAAAATGTGCACAAGCAGCGAGGGAAATGCAAAAATACAACCTCACACTCATGGGAATGCGAAGTACGTTGGACTGGTCATGGAGAGACCAAATTGCAAACAGGGGAGACGTTGCTCTATTCAGGCAAAAACGAGAATCGCCATGAAGCTGGTGTCGGACTCCTTTTTTCCAAAAAAGCGGCGAACAGTTTGCTGGAATGGAATGCTGTGTCAGACCGCATCATCACAGCACGCTTCAAGAAGGTGTCTATTATTATGTGTTATGCGCCCATCAACACATCAGGAGGAAGCTAAGAACAGCTTCTATGCCCAACTCCAATCAGTTCTAGACAAGATCCCGAACCGAGATATGCTCATCCTAGTGGGGGACATGAATGCGATGGTTGGAGCAGAAAAAACTGATAGAGAGCGCGAGATGGGAAGACATGGACTTGAAGAAATGAACGAAAATGGGAAGATGCTAGCTGACTTCTGCTCCACCAATATTTTCGTTATTGGAGGTACTATCTTTTCGCATCGGAAATGCGACAAAGCCACCTGGGTTTCTTCTGACAAGCTGACAGAAAATCAAATTGACCACGTCATGATGAAACAACGCTACCAAAGCTCACTGCAAGATGTTAGGGTGAGACGCGGTGCCGACATTAGATCAGACCATCACCTCGTCGTCACAAAGATCAAGATGCGGCTATCCACAAGAAAGAATCTACCGAAACAATAAAAAAAGTTCAATGTCGAAAAACTGAAACAAAAAGACACAAAGCAAATGTTTCAGCTTTCTCTTCACAACCGCTTCGAAGTGCTACAGTCAAACGAAGCAGAAACAGTTGAGCAGAGAGGGTCAACATTCAAAGAAGCAGTTGCGGGAGCATATGAAAACGTCTTGGGACGAGTAAATTTCAGAAGAAAACCGTGGACGAATCATGGAAAAAGGTGGAGAAGAGAAGGCTGGCCAAACAAGAGATGAACCAGGCAAAGACTTGCCAACAGAAACGGCAAGCACCTGACAGACATTCCGCTCTCTCAAAAGAAGTCAAAAAAAAGCAACTAGCAGACAAACGAATGTACTTCAAGACTTTCGCTGATGAAGCAGAGGAGGTGGCTAGCAAGGGCGATCTCAAGACTTTGTATGCCATCACCAGAATCCTCAGTGGACGACACTGTAATCCAAACAGGCCTGTGAGAAACAAAGAAGAGAGACTGCTTACAATGGTGGAAGACCAACTAGTGAGATGGAAAGAACATTTTCAAGAAGTTCTAAATCGACCTGCATTAGAGCAAAGACCTCAACTGAATCCGGGCGATCCACTTGACATCAACATTGAAGAGAACACCAAAGAAGAAATTCACAAAGCCCTAGGTAGTTTGAAAAACGGAAAGGCCGCTGGCACAGACAACATCCCAGCGGAGGCGTTGAAAGAAGGAGAAATGGGCATCAATTGCTCAATCTGACATAGGCAACATAGAAGATACCAACGGAGTGGAGCAAAGGACTATTAGTAAAACTTCCCAAACACGTTGACCTTTCTCAGTGCGGCAAATGGCGAGGAATTACACTGCTGTCCATCTCCAGCCAACTCTTAACAAAAATCATCTTGGAGCGAATGAAAGATGCCATCAACAATATGTTGAGAGATGAACAAGCTGACTTCAGAAAAGAAAGTTTTTGTGCCGACCAGATTGCGACCCTCAGAATCATAGTGGAACAATCCATCGAATGGCAGTCACCCTTCTACACGTGCTTCATTGATTTTGAGAAGGCGTTTGATAGTGTTGACAGAGAATCAATCTGGAACATACTTCTCCATTATGGTGTCCCAATAAAGTTTGTCGACATCATCAAAGCACTTTATGAAGGGTTCTCATGCCAAGTCATCTATGCCGGGAAGCTCTCTGAAAGCTTTGAGATTTCTTCCGGAGTTAGACAAGGCTGCCTACTGTCTACATTTTTGTTTCTTGTCGTGCTAGACTGGGTGACAAAGAAGGCTTACGGAAGTTCCGGAAAAGCCATCCAGTGGACTCTCACGTCGAAGCTAGAAGACCTTGCGTTCGTTGACGACTTGGCTCTATTGTCGCACCGTCTGCAAGACATGCAAGAGAAAGTGAGAAATCTTAAAACTACAGCACAAAAGGTTGGTCCTAAAATTAGCCATGAAAAGATCAAGTTACTGTGCATTAATAACCAACAAGAGGGCCCAGTTACCGTCTCCGGGAAAGCAGTAACAGACGTCGACGACTTCGTGTATCTAGGTAGCAAAATCAGCCAAATGGGAGGTACAGATGAAGACATCAAGACTAGGCTAAAGAAAGCTCGACAAGCATTTGCCATGTTAAGACCCGTGTGGAAAGTGAACAGCATCTCCACAAAAACTAAACTCAGAATCTTCAATTCAAACGCGAAGTCTGTGCTGCTTTATGGGTCAAAAACTTGGAGAGCGATCAACACCAACACGACAAAAATGCAAACCTTCGTCAGTGGCTGCGTTCGACAGATCCTCTGTTTGAGATGGTTCGACAAAGTGCCGAACGCTGAGTTACGGACATCCACAAATCAACAACCAATGAATGTCCAAGTCAAACGGCGAAAACGGCGATAGATCAGTCACACCCTACTGAAAGAGCCTGGAAATATTTCCAAACAGGCGCTTGAATGGAACCCGCAAGGAAAGAGAAGGAGGGGACGTCCAAAGCAAACCTAGAGGAGAAGTCTTAACTGTGAGCTGTGAAGCTCTGGCTTAACATGGGAAGAGGCCAAAACCAGCGCCAGCAACACAGGGACATGGAAGAAAGTTGCTAAGGCCCTATGTTCCCTTAGGAGTCTAAAGGAATAATAATAATTTGTATAGCGCTTCTTACGCATTGTTCAGAGGCGCTCTGCAATGAACTGCTTGAAGAAGAAAGTTTTTAGGTTTTTGAGGAAAGTAGGATAAGAAAAAGATTTAAGATTAGAAGGAAGAGAGTTCCAGAGAAGTAGACCAGAAAAAGAAAAAGCAGATTTAGCATAGGAGTGAGAGAGAGATAATGAAAAGCTGAGAACGAGTAGAGGACCGTAGGCCGGCACGTTTAGGAGGTAGTAAGAGGTCAGAAAGATAGGAAGGTGAAGTAGAATGAGAAATTTTGTACACGAGAGTACAGATTTTGAAGGAAAAGCGAAAGTGAAGAGGTAGCAAGTGAAGATCGACAAGAGATAGAGACTTATGGGAGACCAGGCGTGCAGCAGAGTTGGAAGCTTTAGTTAAAGGGTAGAAAGTAGATTCAGGAAGGTTAAAGTACAAAGAGCTGCAGTAATCAAGTCGGGAAAGAACAAGAGAGCAGACAAGAATCTTGAGAGGCATCATCGAGATAAGAAGAGATTTGTCTGATACGACGTAAATAAAAATAACAAGAAGAAGCAACAGAGAGGATTTGAGGATTAAAAGAAAAGGAAGAATCAAGGAGAAAGCCAAGACAGCGAATAGTGGAGGAGGGATAGATATTTAGGTCAGAGATCATAATGGGAGGGAGAGAGGAAGGAAGAGATTTAGACTTAGAAAGATAGATAAAATTAAATTTCGAAGGATTAAGTTTTAGATGCATGGAGTCACTCCATGAAAGAATAGAAGAGTGACAGAGACTAATCCTTTCAAGAATAGAAGGAAAAAGAAAGGAAAAGAAGAGAAGATATAGGTGTCGTCAGCAAAAAGCTGACTTTGAAAAGAGATAAGACAAGGGAGATGAGAGCTATAAAAAATAAAGAGAAGAGGTCCGAGAAAAGATCCCTGAGGATCACCAAAAGGAACAAAGAGAGGAGAAAAAGATTTTTTAATAGAAGCAGTAGAGGAACGGTTAGAAAGATAGGAGGTAAGCCAGGAGGGTGAGAAGACGGAAATACCAAGAGTTAAGATGCTGCAGTAAAAGTGAGTGGTCAACAGTATCAACAGCAGAAGAGGAGTCAAGAGAAAGGAGAAGAGAAAACTTACCAGAGTCGGAAGCTAGAAGAGTGTCATTAGAGAGTTTCAGAAGGCAGGTTTCAGTAGAGTGAGAAGGTCGAAAGCCAGATTGGGTAGAAGGAAAAAGATTGTTAGAAAGAAGAAATTTTGAAAGTTGGAGGTAAATAGCTTTTTCAAGAATTTTGGAAAGAAAGGAAAGGTTAGAAATGGGACGGCAGTTGGAGATGATAGAAGGATCGAGAGAAGGTTTTTTCATTATTGGAGTAACGATAGATGATTTAAAGGAGGTGGGAAATTTAGAAGTAGCAAGAGAAAGGTTAATAAGATTAAGAATGATAGAAGAGAGAAAAGATCATTAAAGATTTTTGGAGGAATTAGGTCAAGGGAGCAGGAAGATGAAGATACAGATTTGATGATAAAGATGAGGTCTGTGAAGGTGATGGGTGAAAAGCGAGAAAAAGAGACAGAGGCAGAAGAAGACGCTGGAGGAGTGAGATGATGAACGATTATTTCTAATGGAAAGAATCTTGTTGTGGAAATAGTCATGAAAATCTTCAGAGAAAAAAGAAGGAAGAGGGGATTGTTTGGAAAGAATGCGACTGAGATTTTTCCAACGAGAGGAAGAAGAGGAAACAGAGTTGATGGAAGAAACAAAAAAATTTTAGTGTTTGGAGTGGAGGAGAGAGCGATAGGTTGATAGGTGAGAAAGCCAAAGAACGTGAGAGGAAGAAGAGGGAGAGGAACGATAAGAACGTTCGAGCTTGCGTAAAGTACGTTTGGATGTGACACATTCAAGAAGCTTTGAAGGAGGAAGCGACGTTTAAAGCTCGAAACACAATCGTTTAAAGCACAATGACGAGGATAACGGCCTCCGCTTTTAACACATGAAAGAGGATGCAGCTTAAACTTATCAACCTCTTCACCACAGCGACAAGTGAGATTTTGACACACAAGTTTATTGCTTAGTAAAATCTTAAAATACACAAAAACGGCACGGAATTGTTTTTAAATATTCATGAAGGATTAACAAGTCTGTTATAGTTTTGATCTGTGAAAAGAAAATAAAACATCATGTGTTTGAAAATTTTTGATCGGAAATTGATAATATTAAATTGCCTGTGAGTTACTTTGACAGATCTGTTTCGTATGGTTACGAATCATCTTTTTTAATATTACTTCATTTTTTTCTGAAATAGTCTAAATATTAACAATAGTATTATTAATAATACATATGTTCTTTTATAAAATTTTAATTTTACTTTCTTCCAGACTCTTTTATGGAATATTTTTTTCTTCTGCTGAAGGTATTTGCAAAAAAATTTCTTCTTCTTCCTAAACATGAAAAAAAAGTATTTCCAAAAGTATTTGGAAATACTTTTTTTTCATTATTAATATTAATATTATTATCATTATTATAATTATTATTTATTATTATTATTATCTTTTTGATTTGCTGATTTCGAGATCAATCATCAGGTTACTACCAGTATCCTAAGATGAATGAAATATTTGATTTAGATAGAAAGAGCTCTTCTTAGCACATGAGCTGTGCTAGTCAAAACGATTTTCTGCACTTCTCGGAGAAAAGAATTCCCTGGTATCATATTTATGAGCTCTTCTGTGCCTTTTTTGACAAGGCCTAATGCTCCTACAACCACATGGATAGTTTTGACTTTGAGCTTCCACATTTTGCTCACTTCAATCTCCAAGTCTTTGTATTTTGACATTTTATCAAAGACTTTGGCTGCTACATTTTTGTCCGATGGTACGCTCATGTCGATAAGATAGCACGTTTTCCCTTGTTTGTCTTTGACCACAATGTCTGGGCGATTAGCTTGGATTGTGCGGTCTGTGTGGATTGGGAAGTTCCAAAGGGTTGTAAAGCCTGGTCCTTTTGTGACCGCTTCTGGTTTGTGCTCATACCAATTTTTAGTAGTATCTAATAAAAAGTGATTGAAAATTTTCCAGTGTAAGTATTGCCCAACTCTGTCGTGTCTGGTTTTATACCCTCTAGGGGTCAAAATGGAACAACCAGACACAAGGTGGTCAATTGTCTCGACTTTATCAGCACAAAATCTACATTTGGCTTCTTTGCCATTATGCATGATGTTTGCCTGGTAGTTTTTGGTGAAGAGACTCTGATCTTGTACAGCAATTATAAATCCTTCCGTTTCGGGTTTGAGTCTTGAGCTGATGAGCCACTGATAAGTTGCTTTTTTGTCTACATCAGCATTGTTGACTCTTGCTGCAAACTGTACATGAAAAGGTTTGTTATGCCACCGCTCTTGAAGTTGTTTCAAGCCTTCTAGCTTAACGTTTTTTTTCACTTTACGAGCAACTTCAATCGCCTCGAGCTGGTGATAGTCAAACTCAATGTCAAATTCCCTTTTAAACTTCATTGATTCTTTGACGACTGAGTGGCTTTTCTCTGAACTTTCAAGGTTTAGTGTTAATTTCAGCATCCAATCTTTGGTTTTTGCTAAATAATTGTATAATCCTATAGTTGTGGTTTTGTAACATAGTTCTAATTGCATCTGTCCTCTTCCACCTTTGTTTCTTGGGATGTTGAGACGTGCAACATCTGATTTAGAGTGATGCATTCGTTGACATGTTAATAGTTTTCTTAATGTTTATTTTTTTAAGTTCATTTAAATTCCAATTTATAATATTGTAACTAAATGTCATTACCGATAGTGCTAAAGTATTAACTGCTAATATTCTTTTTTTTTGCATTAAGTTCTGTTTTTGTAATCAACCTCAATCTTCTAATGCATTCTTTTTTTATTTGTTCCTTCATTTTTGCATGTTGTATTCCATCGCCTTCATTTACACTAAAATACTTATAAGATTTTTCTTGTTCTAATTCCTTTATTATGGTTTTATTATCTATTATAATATTGCTAGTTTTTACTAGTTTACATCGCTTGAAACTGGCTTTTGGACATTTTTCTAGTCCAAACTGCATACCTATATTATCACTAAACACCTTTACCGTTTACCTTTACCCTCCAGTTCGTTATCGATACTTGGATATAATTTAAGATCGTCCATATAAAATAAGTGATTTATTTTATTTTTCATTTTTTATCCATATTGACTATTAATAATTATTTTAGTTAAAGGAAATAGACCCAGACAAAATAAGAGTGGAGATAGAGTCACCTTGAAAAATACCACTATTAATTTTGAAGTTACCGTAAGCTAAAACACCGTTCGGTCTCGACAAAACAAGATTCGTTTCCCATTGTTTCATAGCTAAAGCAAGAAAATTGATGAAAAGAGGAGAGATCTTATAGAGATGAAGAGATTTTATTATCTATGAATGAGGCACACTATCAAAGACTTTTTTGTAGTCAATCCAGGTTGTACTTAGATTCCGGGCGCTACTTTTCATATTCTCCATAATCATTCTGTTTACCAAAAGTTGATCTTTGCAGCCATACGATCTTTTTTTACACCCTTTCTGCTCTAATGGAAAAATTTTATTTTCTTCGATGTGTTTGTGCACTCTTTCTGCCATGATTGACGTGAGCAGTTTATATGTGGTGGGTGAGCAGGTAATAGGGCGATAGTTTTTCGGGTCTATTGTTTCTTCGTACTTGGGTAGAAGAAATGTGTGCTCTTTAGATATCCATGTTGGAGTATTTTCGGGGTTTTCAAAGATTTTGTTAATATTCGAAGCCAAGCATTTATGTGTAGCTTGTAGAGTGTCTAACCAAAAATTAGTCACTTTATATCAACTCTTGGAGACCTCCACTTATGCGACTTCTTCAAGGCTTCAGCCACCTCACTTTCTTCAATATTGCTCCATTGTTGACAAGAGATCCTTTTGTTGTCCCGAATTATGCCTTCTATCCATGGATCACAATCATTGTGGGACTTCTTTTCACTCCAAGTATCTTGCCAGAAAGTTTTCATTTCTCCCTCTGTTGGAGATTCCTTCACAACTATTGAGGCTTTGGAGATTCCTTCACAACTATTGAGGCTTTTGAGATTTCTCTGTAAAACCTTTTTGCATCTGTTTCAAAGATTTTATTCTGTTTATGAAGGTCACATCTTTTATTCATTCTTCTTAACCTTTGTGCTTTTAGTTGTAGTTTTTGTACAAGTTCTTCTTTGACAGTGGCTATTTGATTAAAAGTCTTTATTTTATATTTTTTTTCTATTTTTTTTTGTTTTGAATTTATTATTTTATTTTCCTTTTTTAATTCACTGAGTAAAGATATATCTTTTCTGTAATTCTCGATTCCATTCATTAATTTCTTTTTCCATTTTGGTATGAGTATATTATTCTTAATTGTAGTTGATTTTGGTTTTATAACACATTTGTATTGAAGACTTTTTGATGTAGCGTAAAGTAAATTGCTTAGCTCTGTTAAGTCTAGGTTTATTTCATTAAAAATTTGTCTCACTGCTTCATTTCCCGAGACGAAGAGAGTTTTGAGTTTAAGGGTTTGTTTAATTTTCATTGAAGGTTCTCTTTTGCTCATTTCAGTATATTTGACAACAGATAATTCTTCTATAATTTCTTGTTTTAACTGATCAACCGCTCTTTGTCTGGTCATGTAATTTTGTTCACCGCTATAATCACAAATTGACCGTTCTTCTTGTATAAATGTTCCACCCACTTCATCTTTGCAACTTATATAACCATTATTTTCAAGCTCACTTATTTCTTTTACTTCATCCCCAGCTTCTTCTTTTCTACCATTGACCGAATAATTTCTTGTTATTTCATTGTTTTTATTTTCATTTTTATTATTATCAGCATCATCATTATTCTTGTTATTAATATTATTACCATAATAATAATAATAATTATTATTATTATCATCATTATTATTATCGTATTTATTAGTATTATTTCTATTTTCTTTTTGGATATTATTTATAACCTGTTCTATATTTATATCAGTCAGTTTTTTATTGCGAATGATGTATCTTCTTTCATTCGCTAATTTATTTGCATCCATGTTTTTCCTCTTGTTGCTTTCATTATTGCGGTGGCACCATATTATATAGGTATCATTAGGCTTGTTACTAGATCTTAGGTTTTCTAGTGTATAGTAAAAACAATAAATAACTTCTTTATACTTTATACTTCTCTCTAGTCCATTTATTTCTTTTCTCTCTGGAATGAATCATTGGTGAACCTGAGTGGCCAGAAGTAGGTAAAATCCCGTTCTGGGGTCTATTTAGGTTTTCATTTCGGGAAGATTTTGATTTATCAGAGAATTTTTCTACCTCAGTCTGACCATTTACTGAAGGTCGCGTTCCTTGTTTGACTGCGAGAAGAACGATGCAAGATTCTTTCATTTTATTAATATCTGTTTTTTGAAATTTTTGAAGGTCGTTTGTTGTTTTGTTGCTTGTGAGTTTGGTTTGATTTTAAGTTTTTCAATTTTTTAATTATTATTATTAAATTTTTATTATTAATATTTTATTATTTTACTTATTTATAATTTTATTATTTTTTATTTCAATTACTTATTATTGTTTTTTTGAAGCTTATAATTATTTTTTGATTGTTATACTTTCTCTGTTGTTAGATCTATTTATAGCTCTTTATTGCTGGTCACTTGTTTATACAGTGGCCATTTTTCATAAAAGCTGTCCAGCTTTAATTGAAATTTCGACATAGGTAGAATTCAAGGAGACAATCTTTGAATTTTTTAAAAATTTATCTTTACTCTTTTCGCAAAATTTCGTATTTGTCCGTGTTTGAATCAAGTTGTTTCTGATGCAGTATCAAGCTGACCAGCAAAACTTTATTATTAAATACTTTTGCTTTTTCAATAAATTATGTTTAATATATGTTCTCTACTTGATTTTAGTTATTTATATAAACTTTTTTGCAAATAAAAATACTGTTACAATGATTCATGAATTCAACGAAGCTCACTAAACTCGAACAGCGCAAACCGACCTTTTTATTATTATTAGTAGCAGTAGTACTATTGCTACGGCCATATCACGTTGGAAACACCGGTTCTCGTCCGATCACCGAAGTTAAGCAACGTCGAGCCCAGTTAGTACTTGGATGTGTGACCGCCTGGGAATAACGGGTGCCGTAGTCTTTAAAAAAAATTTTGCCTACCCCATGTGAGCCAGCTCCGGCAGATTGAGCGGATGAGATCAATATGATCCAACGGCCAAGAAGGCGGTTCTGAAACGTTTTGTGGAGGGTGCAGGACATGTCAAGGCACTAAGACGACATGGCCATCCACTGCATCCTGACTCATCTTCAGCCGTCTCGACATTGCCTTGCTCCTGGACATAGATGGGCCAGGACGAGAAAATGAGGCTGGCCACCATGCACAACTCTCCTTCACTTTAAACCAAGTCACAACTTCATCAAATTTCTCACATCATCCTTTTTCAAGCCCTGCGGTGATAGGAACGTGGCGAAGCGACAGGCATGGATATGCTAGAAGTCGTAGTCACAATCCTACGCGTAGGCGGCTCAGGCCTTATGGTCGTCTTCTATCGACAGAAGTAGCGATGAGGTTCGGCAGCCACCTGAGCGACGGAGCAGCCCTTTTTAGGACAGCACTGCTTCTTCTAATCTGGGGAAAGAACTAGAAAAGGTGTCCCAAACATTGCCTGCTTCACTCTATCTTGGCCAACTAGCTGCGGCTGGCGGGACTCCACCGCAAGCGGCAAGAAATACACAAGAACAACAAAGGTGATTCCACTCACCTTAGGCGCATGGAACGTGCGCACTGATAGATCGCGCTGGGACTGATAGACCTGAGAGAAGGTCTGCACTGATTGCAAGAGAGCTGGAAAGGTACAGATCGCTGCTCTTAGCGAGACACGGCTTGCCAATGAAAGTCAACTCTCAGAAACGCACGCTGGCTACACTTTTTTCTGGTTCGAACGTAAACAAGAAGAACGTCGTGAGACAGGAGTTGGATTCGCCATCAAATCCAATCTGGTCAACAAGCTACCTTCGCCCCCCAGAGGTATTAATGATCGTTTGATGACCGTTCGTCTGCCACTACCCAAAAATCGTTACGCTACTCTGATCAGTGATTACGCTCCCACTATGACCAATCCTGATGAGATCAATGAAAAGTTCTACGAGGACCTGCAAGCGACAGTTGCCTCTGTGCCCAAAGCGGACAAACTCGTCATTCTTGGTGATTTCAATGCTCGAGTCGGCACTGATTACTCATCATGGGCAGGAGTTTTGGGAAAAAATGGAGTAGGAAAATGCAACAGCAATGGCTTACTGCTAATAGAATCCTGCGCAGCTCAAAAGCTACTAATTATTAACATAGTATTTTGCTTAGCCAACCGTAACAAGACGACTTGGATGCATCCTCGCTCCAAGCACTGGCACTTGCTGTACTACGTCATCGTCAAGCAAAGAGACAAAAAGGACGTCAGAGTCACGAAAGCCATGTGCGGGGCAGAGTGTTGGACAGACCATCGCCTGTTGATCTCAAAGCTGAACATCAGGATTGAGCCGCACAGACGACCGCAAGGATAAAAGGCTTCAAAACGCCTGGATGTTTCCAAGCTTGAGATAACATTAAACAGGCATTGACTGAGAAGCTCCACAGCAAGCTGCATCAGCAGAGCTTTGACTCACGAGATGCTGAGTCTGACTGGGCGACTTTCAGAGATATCGTCTATGCTGCAATCTTAAAGGTGGTGGAGACCACTAAACGAAAACGCCAGGACTGGTTCGATGAAAACAATGAAAACATTCAGTTCATGTTGGATGAAAAACACCGTCTCCACAGTGCACACCTCAACGACCCGTTATCAGCGGCGAAGAAAGCTGCATTCTGCAACGTCAAGAGAAGTTTACAGCTAGAGCTGCGTCGAATGCAGGATAAATGGCTCAGCGAGAAAGCCGATGAGACCCAATTTTATGCTGATCGCAATGACTTGAAGAACTTCTACAGCGCACTTAAGGCTGTCTACGGTCCCATTTCGTCTGTATCATCTCCTCTTTTCAGCGCAGATGGAAACATACTGATCACAGACAAGGAGAAAGTTCTTGAACGATGGGCAGAGCACTTCAGTTGTGTTCTCAACCGTCCTTCCACCATTAACGAGGAAGCGATCGCAAGACTGCCCTAAGTCCCAATCAAGCACTCTCTTGCCGACGTTCCTACTGTAGCAGAAGTAGAAAAAGCAGTGAAGCGGCTTTCAAGTGGAAAGGCACCCAGCGCTGACTCTATCCCTGCGGAAATTCACGCCTCTAGAGGCCCACTCATGACCAGGAAGCTTTTTGAACTATTTCAGTCTATGTGGAACCAAGAGCTTATCCCGCAAGAACTAAAAGATGCTTCTATAGTCCACCTATACAAGCGCAAAAGAAATCGTCAATCGTGAGATAACCATCGTGGCATATCGCTACTTTCTATCGCCGGGAAGATCTTGGCTAAAGTTCTGCTGAACCGCTTGATTGATCACCTGGTAAACGGCTCATTGCCAGTGTGGGTTTAGACCGGGGCGCAGCACAGCAGATATGATCTTCGCTGCACGTCAATTCCAGGAGAAGTGTCAAAAGCAAAACGTTGGTCTCTACACCCCTTTTGTAGACCTGACGAAGGTCTTCGATACTGTCTGCAGAAAAGGGCTTTGGGAGATCATGGCCAAGTTCGGCTGTTCTGCTAAGTTTAGGTCAGGCAGTTCCATGACGGCATGCAAGCCAGCGTGCAGGATGATGGGAAGTACTCGAAGCCATTTCCAGTCACAAACGGCGTGAAACAGGGCTGCGTTCTTGCTCCATTTCTCTTCAGTATGATGTTTTCAGCCATGCTGACTGACGCTTTTCGCTCTGGTGACATCGGAGTCGACTACAAATTCCGAACTGATGGAAAGCTGTTCAACTTACGTAGGCTTCAGGCAAAAACCAAAGTTCAGAAAGACATTGCCCGAGACTTTTTATTTGCTGACGACTGCGCATTAAATACTGGCACACAGTCTAACATGCAGAAAAGCATGAACCGGTTTGCCAAAGCCTGTGACGACTTTGGCCTGACAATAAGTATCAAGAAAACCGAAGTGATGTACCAGCCTGCTCCTAATGCTCCCTACTCAGAACCAGTTATCACGGTCAACGGCGAGAAGCTTAGAGTGACAGAAAAGTTCTTTTATCTTGGCAGCACACTGTCACGGTCTGTCAGTATCGATGAGGAGGTATCCTACAGAATCGCTAGAGACAGCTCGGCTTTTGGCAGACTCAGAGAGAAGGTGTGGGATAGAAGAGGAATCAGTCTTATGACCAAGCTGAAGGTTTTCTGTGCTGTCATCCTTCCTTCATTCCTGTACGCCTGCGAAACATGGACTGTGTACAGTCGTCATGCCAGGCAGTTGAATTCTTTCCACATGCGATGCCTTCGGAAACTGCTTCACATCAAATGGCAGAACAAAGTGCCCCACACAGAGGTACTCCAAAAAGCCAAAATAGAGAGCGTTCATGCGTTTCTTAAGCGGTCTCAGCTCAGTTGGGCAGGCCACGTATCCAGAATGCCCGACGAGCGCCTGCCAAAGCGATTGCTTTACGGTGAGCTGAGTGAAGGCAAGCGCTTTCTTGGAGGTCAAAGGAAGCGATACAAGGACACACTAAAAGCTTTTCTAAATCCTGTGGCATTAATTCTGACATCTAGGAAGAAATAGCCCAAGTCCGGCTTACTTGGCGCAGCGCTGTCTCCACAGGTGTGTCGAGCTTTGAGGCGAAGCGTGTGGAAGAGCAAAAGCAGAAACGCCAGCGTCGCAAAATAAAAGCGAGTACTGGTTCTCAGTTTGTTTCTATTTTAGCATATCCCTGCCCAAAGTGTACAAGGCTTTTCAATGCGAGAATAGGCCTGATCAGCCATCTTCGCACCCACAAAACCCAGAAATAGAAGAAGATAGAAGTTGTGGTCGTCTTCGCCTGCGAAGGACAAACATCATCATCATCATCAGTAATATTGCTATTTAAGCTATAACTTACTATTCTTCATAAAAAAGTGTATATGAGTGCAAATACTTTTCTCAATGAAAAGTCCATACAGGAACGGTTAAACATGTGCTCGCAAAAAGCACAGTCTTTAAGTATCAAATAACATTTGGTGAGACTACAGTCATTTAATAATTTTTCTATTATAAAATTTTCATTATTACCAAGTAATTCAAGCTGACTTTCTTCTATGATATTTATATTAGTGTTATTGAGCGTGTGTAAGTTTACTGATTCCACTTTGATTTGCAGTTCGTACACTGCTACTAATTTTGTTGTCCATTCTTTTGACCTTAAAATTAGGTCAATAAAAATAAAAAAAAGTACTCAAAATATTTCATAATGTACATACCCCAATCTGAAAATTATTTAAGGCATTCAACAGTATGTTTTGGGGTGAAAGGTACACATGGAATATCAAAAAAAAAATATAACTTGTGAGGTCTGTCATTACATATGGCTCAGAAACTTGGGTGCTAAGATGTATCAAAGAGAGTTCTGACAAAACACCAATAATATTACCTATGTATTCGAGGATGGCTTACTATATAGTTGATACCTCAAGGATACGTGTTTAAAGGTTTATTGGGGTGGTCATAATTTTTAAATTGTTGCTGTCATATATGATAAATCGTTCACCAACATCATGAGCCGGTTAGTGAGATATAGGTTTGATTTCAGTGTAAAACGTGTTTTTCTCATGCATTTAAGCATGGGCTATCAATTGTGTAAAGGCAAATTTACATTCCAGGATGAAAATCTAAGTTGAATGGCTTTTTTTACCGAATAGTGGCATAACTCTCATTTAAGATTGACTCGATTATGATGATTCACTAAAGTATTGATATAATTGTTATGTAATATTGACTCGATTATGAAGATTCACTGTTTTTTTAATTATGAAGTATTGATATAACTGTTATGTGAGATTGACTCATTATGAAGATTTTTGATTTTTTAAATAAATAATTGACATTCTTTTTCTATTAAACAATGTAAATGATTAAGAAATGGATGCAAATGAAATACTCTTTCAAAAAAAACTAAATATTTATTTTTTCATTCAATAAAAAATAAAATATTTTCAATTCAATGAAAAAAGATAACCACAAGCAATCTGAAGTATTAAATAGGTGAATGAAATTTTTTTTGCAAAAAGTATTATAAAATGAGTTATAAAAACTTTAAATAAATGTCAAACTAAAACCCACATCAATGAACCTAATTCAAGCATACAAAATAATTTGATCTGAACAACCATTAACAACCTACTTCTATATCATCATCAAGCATTACTAAAGCATGAAATGTAAATTACATTATAGAAAAAAAAATCTAATGTATTTTTCTTCAATAATTCATCAATATTCTCACCCATAACCAACATGCAGTTTAACTTTAATTATCCTTAAAATGAAATTAAACTTTTCACTGCTAGTTTGTCCTTTTGTGGACATTTTAAAATTTTAAAAATTATTTTTATATCTTAAAATATCTGAACTCTATCCTTTTCCTTTTGCGATTTGCATGCTATAATTTGAGTATTAAAGCTGAAAAATCAAAAACAAAAAAAAGAAGATTCCACTAAGTTTTCAAATGATGATTTTCTTGAAATTGTTAAAAGCCCTCCAAAAAAGAACTTTGAGCAACTTTATCGTATATGTATAAAAATTACATTAATATCACAGCTAAAATGTAGAGACAGTCAGGAATTTGAGAATTTTCATCAACCTACGACATCCCGTTCACAGGTGACGAACACAAATATTACACCGCAAAAAAGATTCAAACAGGTTTGTACAAAAATTTTTAATTAATCCAGTTTCATTTCGGAAAAGATTACAAGCTTCTAGCTAAATAATATTAACTAATGTTAATTATTCATGAAGGTTGAGGAAAGAATCTGAAAACTATCAATGATGATCATCTTTATTGCAAAAACCTTGTAAAATGTTTTTCTGAAAGTTTTTAATATTAAATTACCTAGTTTAAAAATCGCCAATATCTTGTTCACTGTTAAACAGGGTCATGCATTGATACTTTTAGATTCCTTTCTCGCCTGTTCCTCTACAAAAAGATAAGGCAATTTTGAAAATTTGAAGTTCAATTTGACATATCTTAATTTTTTAATCTTATAATAGTACTGTGTATGAAATGGTATATAGACTCATAAAAATAGCTCCAAAAAAAGAAAAATTTAGTAATTTAAGATATCTGTTTAAACTTAAAAGCCAATTATGGCAGATGTTAATTTTAATCTTATTTGATATAAAAATTATTTTTTCAAAATTTTTTATGATTATGGTTCACATGGAATAACACACTGTGAAACACATAAATTGCATAAAGAATCTTAATTTTGGACCATCTAATGACTTACTCATACCATAAGTTCATCATTGTATAATTGTCATACGAGTCTGTTTTTTGAACATCAGAGAAGTTTGAAAGTATGTTTACATTTCATCAAACATTATTCAAAACTATTTTTAAAGTTTAATGAGATTTTTTATGAATATATAATTTGTTTACTAATTATTATTATTAGGGCTGGTGACTGATGTCACCTCACTCCTCTTGGAGGAACCCCTCTCTTGACATCTTCAACTGCTTCCTGTCATTTGCCACAGCCATTCAGTTGACTCCATAGTATTTTTTTCAGAGAATCAACCCATCTTTTTTTTGGTCTGGCTCTTCTTTTGTTTCCACGTGGATACCAACGAGTCACTGAGTGTCCAGCGGTTATCCGTGAATCTTGCCAAATGCCCCGCCCACCGGTGTAGGTTATCTCTGACAGTATCTTTAACGTCGCGAATATTTGTTTTAGTTCGAATCCAGTTATAAGCATTTTTATCAAGTAATGTTATTCCTAGAAATGCTCGCTCCATTTTTCTCTGGAATACGCAGAGTGCTTCTAGTTTGGTGTCACTCAACGACCATGTCTGGCAACCGTAGGTCATAGTAGGTAGAATGATTTCATCAAAAATCCTTTTCTTTGTTTCTGGTTTAACCTTTTTATTCACCAGTATATTTTTGAAACGACCAAAAGCTGACTAGCCCAAACCTATTCTTTTATGTAATTCTATTGTTTGCTCATGATTGTTTGGCCCAGATATATGTATTTTTTTGTATTTTCAATTTCTTTATTGTTAATTTTTATTGTGTTTATATTTTCAGTGAATTCATTGCACGTTATTTATGTTTTGTGTGTGTTAATGTTTAGACCCATTTTATTGCTTTTTTCACTGATGTCTTCTAGCATGCTTTGGAGTTCGTTGGCGGAATGTGAGAAGAAAATAAGATCGTCTGCATACAGAAAATGGAAAAGATATTCACCATCAATATTAATACCTTTATCACCCCATTCTATTTTATTAATCACTTCATTATTTAAAGCTGTGTTGAACAGTATCGCCTTGCCGTACGCCTCTTCAAAGCCTAAAGCATTTACTGTCTATTTCGGTTCTGACAACAGATTTTGTATTACTGTAGAGATGTTTTATAAGGTTTATTACATATTCACAAAATTTGCACATTGTTAATAATAGGGATGTGCTCGAGGAGGGCTCGTGTCTGGTAATCGTTTTTATCTTAAATCTTTTCCCTATTCTATTTTTCTTAGAAATTTAGAAACCTACCTTTTCAAGCAGTTCATAGCAGAGCGCCTTTGGACGATGCGCACAAGGCGCTATAAAAATAACTAATTATTATTATTATTACGACAGGCACTTTGCGATCTCGCAAAAAGTATTGAATAGCTTTAGGCAAAAATCATAGAACTCCAAAAAAATTTTGAAAATACTGAAATAATCATTTTTAGAAGTTTTATGAAAAAAACTAACATTTATCAACTAACAAAGCTTTTTGTACAATCCATGAATATTTAAACATTATGATACATGAATATTTTCAAGAAAAAAAATTAATATTTTTAAAAGTCTATGATTGGTCTAAATTAAATCAGCTTTGTGCTCCTTGAACTTTTTTGTTTTTATGTACATGCGCAAACCAAGATTTTAAAGTAAAAAATCTTTATTTTCGAAAATTTTTTCAGATTTCAAAACACTGAAAAATTGTTTATATTTTTTGGATTAAAAAATTGAACTTTATTTTTTAAATTACAAATTTTAAATGCGCTTTGGCTGATGAAATTTTTTACCGACATGCGCAAACCAAAATGTTGTGCAGCTGGTTCTCTAGTCATGCCAAGCGGTAACTTCATATTAACATATTTGATGAGTAAACGAAAAGTCACAACTAATCAAATATTTTGTGAAATTGTTGCTGATGTGTAATAAACACTATAAAAATAACTTTTGCATAAATTATTATTTTCAGCCAATTAGGGTTTTGGTCTAAACTCACTTTCAGTAATGAACGCATTTTACTTACGTTTTGCATTTTCTTCCTTGGCGTCAATGGCTCTGGGTGCTGAATGTGTGCATACTCTTTACAAGCCCTTGCAAGTTTGTGTTTTTATTAGCAATCGTTTTTTAACATGCTTTATTCCCAAGATTTTTTTTACAGGGTTTAGAGTTACAGATAAAAGGAGAGAAAGAAAAATTAAAAAACTGACTTGTACTATATTAGAATTAACTGAACGATTATTATTTTTTTTGAATTTATTTTAGAACAAAAATACCGTATAATAAACCAGAAAAAAATGCATGGTACAAAAGTTGAAAATTAATGGAACCTTTGGAATTGTTTTTAATAGCGCCTCAAAAGAAAGTGTTGACATGATTTCACAATGTGGAAATTAAAATTGTATAACTTCATGGATGTTGTATAAAAATAAAGTTTTTCAAAATGTGGCTAATTATAATTGGGGCATCTTATATACTATAAATAAATCCTTTTTGAGAGAAAAAGCTTCAGCTTTGGATCCTATCAACAATAGTTCAATGTTTTTTTTATAGGGTAATCTGTGGGTTTATAATAAAAAAATTGTAAAGTTAAATATTTTTTATGACCAGTACTTTCATTGCAACATTGAAAAAAATATGAATAAATAAGTAATAAACATGATTTTTATATTTAAACAAAGTGTATTCATGTGAAAAATTATTCAAGTGACCTTAAAATCCCTTTCCTCATGTATGGACTCCCAATTGATGACATTTGTTTGTAGTTGAAACACTTGGCAATCCTCATGCCTAACTTTATGTCATTTTTGTCTTCCTGCTCATAATAAATGCTGTATCTTTCAATCATTCTGAAATAATGATTTCAAATGAATAAATAGATAATCAACTAAAGTTAAAAATATCAAACGTTTCGGAATTTTTAATAGCAGGAGGGTTGCCTTCTTTCAAGCACTTTTCCACATCATACTGGGGCAATTGTTTGCTGTTGAGAATGAGGTTTTTAATGTGCCTTTCATAATAGTGTACCAAAACCATCTTTCCTGACTCGATTTTTACTCCGCAATCTCTGAAAATCAATAGTATCGCTCAAAATACCAAGGACCGTTGAAACCATGTTCAAAAATTTTATAAGTAACTAACTCATTAACGAAAGTGTTTTTGTTGGAAAAAAGTTCGTTTGCAAATTTTTCTTTAGGGTCATGAGGCAGATGATACGACCTGGAAAGACTTGGAAATAGGAATTCTTTATCTTCTACGTCTGATATGTTCCATCCCATCCAAGAACTGTAAAATATAACCAAAGAACTGTCATATGTCACACCAAGGTTATTTATCGCGATCATTTTTCGACTATTCAATTGCGCGATAACTAGTAAAAACTACTTTTGGGTTGTCTTTGATTAAATTCAATTAATAATTAAAGTGACCTTCAGGAGTTTCTGGAATACTAAGTGTTTTTGAAATATGAATGCAAAATAACTAAATGCAATAAAATATAATGCAAGTTTTGAAAGTTATGAACATTGTGACAAGGCAGTTATAGCTGAATATAATAAAATGGAAAACTGGGGTTTTATGAAGAGCAGGTCAATTAGAACAAAAACAAGCGTAATAATATTTATAGAAATGAAATTTGGAAAACTGAGTTTATTTGATAGATGTATTACTTATAATTACATTTGGGATGAAAAAATATATAGAAGTAAGAGTTCAAATAAAAATTTTGATTTATCTGATGTTAATTTTAGACAAAATTTAAACAATTAACTTCATTGATTTATCTCTAATGGCACTTTCATATCTTCAAAAAACAACATCTAGCGCTTTTTTTCGTCGTTGCATAGGATACATTTTTTTATGTTAATTAATTAATAGTATTGTTTTCATCTTCTTTTTGGCATTTCCATCCAAGTCATGTCAGCCTTTATGAGTACACGAATGACATGAAGTGGTTATATTTGTATTGTTTGCAAGAAATCTAAAATCCATCCTTAACGACAAATGGCAGAAGAAAAACAAACAAAATCCAAAAGGAATGCAAAGAGCATTTTGACGTCTGCATTGATGACGTGAAATACCTTGACACCGATTTACCTGCTTCTTTCACATGTACTAGCGCCCTGTGAAACCATTCAATTGCGCAACCGAAACCCCAGAAAGGGGCGTTCAAATGGTCGATTAACTTACTTACTTGCTTGCATCTGCTAGACGCCAGCCCGCATTTCACGAGTTCTAGACTTCGAGCGCTCGCGGTTTAGCATTGCAGTACTGAGTTTTTGTACTGTACTATAGCCTGTTTCATTGGGCAGCGTATCGAAGAGTTGTTCTTTTCCTTCTTCTGTTGGTTCTACTTTTGGTGGTTTCAAAAGCACGAATTTGAAGGCGATTTTTCCATCATGTCGCTTGCAATGGCAAGTCAACCTCATTCTTCTCTCTCTGATGGTAACTTTTGGGAGGTATCTGCAAAGATTTTGGTTGGTGACATGATCTCTCTAAGAAATGTTCAAGGCAGATCATAAAAGTCTGGTGTAGGTGCCATCGATAAATCAGTTGTCGTTTCATTACCAAAGACTCACAGCCATAAGGCAGCACACTTTCAACTGCCGACTCAAACAACATTAGTTTAAGGTTTCTGTTCGAGTTGGATTTCTAAATTTTCTGCAGTTTATTGTAGGCCTGAGGTTTTCTGACATTGAAGTCCTTTAGTGTCGAATCAATCCAAAAGCCGAGATATTTGAAATCATCAACGTTTTTGATTTGAAATTCATTCAACAAGTTGATTCCGACAATTGGATTGATCGTAAAAATCATTTCAGTTTTGGTGGCGTTCAGATGTAGGCCAACATTCCCAGCTTCAACATCCACACCAGAAAGCAAACTTTGTGCTTCTTGCCTAGGTTCAAAGTAAGTCCAAAGTCATCTGCAAAAAACAGGTCACTCATTCCAACAAGAAGTCTTTTGCTTCTACGACTGGTTAGGCTGAATTCAAGGTAGTTTGAACTGGTATAAGGTTGCTGATTGCGCATGATTCATGAATAGATCGTTTGCGAATCCAAATAGAGGTGCTTCAATGATATTTTATGATTTCCAGGGGATGCGTTACCGAGAGTCATTCTTGATCCGGCTTCAAGGATCTCTTCCATTGTAAAAGCACATGTTCTCAGTTGCTTCCATACTGGTTTAAATGAAGAATTTGCATCGTTGAGTGGCATCAAAACTGTTGTTGTGATCACACAGATCTTTTCTTTAAAAAAAAAGTGAGAATTCTTTTTGCAAGTCTTTGTTATGTCTCATTAATTCCCAATCATATCAGATTTGTTCTTGTGTTTTCTTCAAACGTAGAATTTCGCTCTTAGCATATGGTGATGTGAGCGAAAGCTGGCAAATGAATTGCAAGCAAAAAAAATTTAACTGAATTAGTCTATTTATTATTGACGAGGAAAAAATTCACTACAGATTTCGTATTTTTCATGTCAGAGATGTATGCCCAGTTTTCCTTTTCTGGAATTTAGTGTTTGCAATTTGCATTTTACACTTCTGGGAAAAGTTGAAAAGCAACTGCCAATTGGTATTTGTGTTTTCGTGATAGGTGAATTTTCTATCATCTTTACCAATATGTTCCTTGAAGTTTCTAAATACTATAAAGATATTATGTTCTGTTTGACATCGATTTATTACATTGAAGAAACCAGACTGTTGACAATTTCATGGAAAAACAAACTATGTGCCGCATCGAAGCCTAGCTTCAAGACCGATAGCACAAGACACTATCATCCATGTCACAAAAATCTAGTTAGTTATAATTGCCGGACATTACTTAAGCTATTACGTTTTAACTATTTTTTACTTTGTACCCCTTTATGTTATATAGTTAAACTTGTAGTATATATTGTTAGGTTAGTTACAATTATCTTTCGCTTTTATATTAAGTTTTTTATAATTGTTTTCCGGTAATTAAAATGTTCTAGAATTTTCGAAATTAGTGGTATATAAGGGATGTAAGTTTGTGAGGTTGCATTCATGTGGATCGTTTTGATATTGATATTGTTGGATTAGCCATGGTTGCTTGCTTTTGTACTTTGAACCTCTTCATGTTATATAGTTAAACGTGTAGTATATATTGCTGGGTTAGTTACAATTATCTTTCGCTTTTATATTTTTAGGTTTGTTATTATTGCTTTTCGGTAATTAAAATGTTCTAGAATTTCCTTCTCACTGAATAAAATACAAAAGCAGCCCTGAGAGCAATCACAACCTATTAGACATCAACATTTAACACTCCCACTCAAAAACAAAAATACTCTTTTCAAGTTCACTTCAAACTTCATGCTTCCCAACTAAACCAAAAAGCCTCTCTCCTTACCCACCCTCTCACCACAAAGAAGCTCACACCAGATACAAAAAAATCCAAATTCAACAACATAAACTACACAATAAACATACCCACCAATCAGAACGCCACTCAAACTCAAATAAAAAATAACATGAAAACAATACACAAAAAAATAACAACCAACAACTAGATCCTCCACAAACAACTCAAACACATACATCAAGTAGAAACCACTCTAGATCACCTCACAAGAAACATTCTCGCTCAAGCCAGAACAAAAAAATCACCATTTTTTTTTACCTCAACATCATCCCATACCTCATCTTCATGTCCATTTTGCCACACTCAGTTATTCATTTGCTCCAACATCAACACCACACTGGCTTTTGAGAGTTTGTGGACCGACCCTATGAGAGCAGCTGAGCTCCTTGAAAAAAAAAGTCGATAAGAACCTGAGACACCCACTCAAGCTTAGAGTGCCTAAATAAAAAAAACAAAAATTGAAAGCAAAAATTTGTTTGCCACAGCCTGGAGTGAAAAAATCCAGACTCTTAAAAAAGCAAACTTCTCAGGTTATTTATGTAAGCTCAATGAAGTTATCTCAGAAACATTGGAGGTGCTAGCTTTTAATGTAGTACGCAGCGATTTTGAAAAATATCACTTTATAAAGAGATTTAAAAAAGTTTACCGGCGATAAAGCAGCAGCTAATCAAACATGAATCCATATATATTTAAATAATATGTACTCACTGATGGGCGCAGCACTTGGCCAAGTGATCGAGAATGTGGTTCATGTAGAAAAGTCTTTTCATCAAAAAGGCTGAACCAGGAATCATTGCATTACTTCTGTACCACACACTCGGTATGCTCTCAGCACTCCCTTTGTAATTATTTTGCACCATCATACACTCCAAAACACCAAAATTAGACTACTTAAGTTATACGCTTCCCGGTCTCGAAATGTTTAATGTGTCGTTTGTAAACTTGAAGAAATTAGTGTCACTTTGTGTATTTTTACAATGAAAAAATATTCAAAATAAAACTCACCATAAGGGTTCCATGTTGAAATGCCCACGAGAGAGTTGTCAATGTAGTAGTTGGTGTCGGTGCATCGAGCTAGGAAGGAAAGGAAATCAGCTGTGGGAACCTCTTTTTCTCCCAAGAAAATCATATGGTTCTGTCACGAATAATTTCTAAATTCAGTTAATAAAAAAAAACTTATACCAATTCGAAAAAAAATTTTAATTAAAAAACTAAACACTTTCATGTTTCATTGTTAGTTATTCATCGCAAAATTCAAATGCCATAAAGTTTATTTCACTATAGTCTCATTCGCGAATGGGTTATTTCGTAGTTTGGCCTGTATTCATGGTGGGTGAAGTCGGAGTGGAGAGTGTAGTCGGAGTGAAAAAGTCCTTCCAAAAGAGACGTTGAAAAGTATCAGAAAGAAAAAAATGTTTTTTAAATTGTAACTTTGTTTTCAAAGATGCCTTTGACTCTGGTACCACAAGTAGTAGTAGTATTGCATCCGATCTTTAGTTCCGTGACATGACGTAATTTCTTCTCCGTATTTGCCTATTTGTTATAGTAGTACGTAATTCGTTAGCAGTCAGCCCCGGGTCTTTTTGAAGTACATCTTTGAGTGTTATATTCTGGCGTTCTTTTCTTCGAGCGCCATCCGGTGACCAGAACAACAGAATTTTTGCAGGCTTGTCGTAGCGAGCTGAATGTCTAGAAAGCGCTGACCATGATTAAAAGGAAACAACTTTGGAGTTTGACAGTATAGCTGGGCATTTGTTAGGCGGTCCTTCCAGGAAACATTTTTGACTGGAGCATGCGAGTGTAGGTGCCATCAACTTCCTTCACTGCAGTATTGGTTATTACCCAGGATTCACACCCATATAGCAGTATGGACTCTACAGTAGATTCGAAAATCCTAACTTTCGTTTTTTTTGGTAATGTGAGTTCCAGTTTTTTACTAGGAAGTTGAGAGCGTCCCATGATTGTACGATTTGGGTGTTGATATCTCGTAAAAAGTTAGTGTAGCCTTCCAAATTTAAGAAAATCATCAACCTTTTCTATTTTGTCACCATTCATAGTCTACAGACGAATTGAAATTCATTGTTTTGGCCTTGCTTGCATTGAGGAAGAGACCTATATTTTGAGTTGCAGTCTCAGTTTTGTGAAGAAGAGACTCAGCTTTGTTGATCATCTTCCATCAAAGCGATATAGCCGGCAAATGCAAGTTCGGCAGGTATCTTAAGAGGGACTCTGTGACTTCCTCTTTCCTAAAAAGTCAATCTATCACATAAAAAATTGAGGTGCTGAGAGTATAATCCAAGGAAACGATGAAAAGAAACGGGGTGGTGGGCTCCTTTGTAAAACTCCAATATCAAGCTAGAAAATTTCAGTATTGCCTTCAGAGCGGAGGTGTTTTCATACATCACTCATATTGCATTAAAGATTTCATGAGGGAATTCCATATGCGGCAAGGATTTGAGCGTTTTAGACCGGTCTATCAAGTCAAATGCTTTTTTACAATCGATGTAAGTTATCACACAGATTCATTCTTGTAGTTGTGTAATTTTTCTATGATTCTTCTGTGTTAAAATATGAGACGAGATGGATCTTCCAGGGTGGAAAAAATTTTGATTGCGGGCAAAGTTGGGCTTGTCGATGGCAGGGCGGATTCTGTTTAGTATAAGCCGGTTGTAGATTTTAGAGGCTATTTGGCTGACTTATGGCCCGGTAGTTGGTACAACGAGTTAAGTCTCCTTTCTAAAGCACAAAAACAATACCAAATATACCCTATTCATTGGAAAGCACACCGTTAAAGGTTTCGATGCAAAACCTTTTCAGGTAGTTTCGGGTTTTCTCGAGCTTCCAGACTTCTAGTGTAAGACCGTCAAGATCAGGGGCTTTATTAGGTTTTACTGCCTCGAGAGAATCTGTGATTTACTTCTCACTAAATTCGAAAGTACTAATTTTTGGGCTAATGTTAAACAACTTGACGCAGTCAAACTGATATTGATCATTGTTTTTGTCAACAAGAAGAAGGTTTTAAAAGTGGTCTTCTTAGCTTTTTCACCCTCATTAGTGAAGATTGTTTCACTCGAAAAATAATAATGGTCATCAACACACCTATGTTCCAATTCCTGAAGGATTCGAAAAAGAACCACGTGGAAATCCTGAGAACGCCTGGAATCTAATAAAGGAATTGTCAAGAAAGAAAATCTGTCACTTTTATTAAAAAAAATCGTTTCAAAATTTGGAAATCTAGTACGACAAGAGTTGCAACATGAAACAGCCTGAAGAAGCAACGAAAAATGCAGCTCCACATTTGCATGCCGGTTCTGCTTTGAAAACTAAGCTTAAACATATTAGGGAAGCATTTGCAACTAATATTGAGCCTCCAAAAAATTTTTTGCCTATATTTTTGTTCTAATGAATATATTTAATAAATTTTCTCTTTGTAAACTTAGTTAGCTTAATAAGAATTTCATAAAATTTCATGTCGGAATTTACCTCATTTTTGTACAAATTCCAGCCTCTTTTAAACGCCTCTCGATAAAAGTCTGCCAATTTATCGAAGATTTGATGAAAATTGAAACACTATTTATTCACCCAAACTCTTCTGCCCTCTATATACCATGTTGTTAGTTGAATAGAAAACGAACCGTTATAGTTGGTGTCAGAACGGAATATGGAGTGTGATCGGATGCCGTAGATTTGGGCAAGGTCGCTGTACAAGGAGTGCATGCTGTTGTGAATCACCTGCTTAAAAAAATCTATTCCAGTTTTCTATAACTTGAACAAGAATTAATTTTACTTAAATAAATTTATACACAAACATCAATCAAATCTAAACGGATTCCCGGGTTCTTCAGAAGACCTTCTATTTGCAGCTGAAAATCTTTGTACTCAGATCCTGTAAGTTTCTTTCGTTTTTAAATGACAAATATTCATTTTTTGAAATAACTCAAAAGCGAAAAGAAGAAATCGAACCAGGAATGAGTATGATGGGAGTGCGATAAATGTCATTGTGGGTGATGCTTCTGGCATGCATGAATGATGTCGCCTCAAAGAACTTTTCCACGTTCTCAGCTGTCGAATTGAAGCTTATTTGAAAAACTATCCGTTTCAATACACTTGGAAAAGTATAAATGAAATTTATTATTGAGACATAAATCTTGCCAAGATTTTCATATAGTTTACATTATCAAGTTCTATTTCATCAACGTGTTAGCATACCACAAAAAATTGGTGAATATAACACAGGTGTTCAAAAGTTAGAAGTCAAGCCTGCAAGAAGCAGTGAAAGATTCAAATGAAACTAGCACGATGCATCTCAGTGATATCACGATGGAAAAGTCACTTGGCTAGGAGCATTCTGCTCCGCCATATGAAAAAGCGATGTCCAGCGAGGACTAAAAAACCTAGCTATTTGGCTTTCTTTTTTTTTTGAAACTCTTGTTCATTGTTTGAATCGTAATCATTTTTCCGTGGCTCGTAAGAAATGGGTGAAAAAATCTGAAAATTTTTGCAAAAGTTAGTAGCAAAATAGGACACTTCAGCCTAGCAAGCGGTATGAAGGTGGTAGAATAGTGGCAACATTACTCCCCAAATAAGTCTCAGATACATCATTCACGTGTCATTTCAACATATATATATTCAAACACATTGAGATAAAAATTTAATACCCCGAAAGACAAAGCATCTATTCACTAAATCTCTCGGTTTATTAACGAATAAAATAATTTTTTTTTCTGCAAATATAAGCACTGAAACGTGTCAAGCAACTTTCAAAAAGTGCTCAAGCCATTGCGGTGTGGTGACAAAGTGGTAGCAGAAGCAAGAGCAAAGGCAAAAATCGAAACAAGTCAAAGCCTAGAAAACAGCCAATCTCTGGCGCCAATCGAAGGTGGAATGAAGAAGTTATAATGGCGGCTCGAGTAGTCGATGTTTATACTTAAAAATTAGAAAATTCATTTCAAAATGTTAAAAATATAAATATTTAAAATAATTTTGAAAAATTATTTTGAATTTCGATAACTAGCACAATAACATACAAGAACTACCAAGCCTTTTTTTTAGGATGAATTCGGATTTTTTCGCTTTCCATAAAATGAAGATGATCTTTGAATATCAACAATTTTATCTTATTCAACAACAAACAAAACAGAGATAAACACGTCATGGTTTTTTCCGGGGAAATAAAGGCTGACATGAATGAAAATGCTATAAGATAGAAAATATTATCATCTAAGGAATATTAAAAAATGTAAAAATAAAAAAAGATAAGTTGTTTCTGGTTTCAAACCATTATCCACCGGATTAAGGCTGTGGTAAAATTCAATATTTTTTTGTCAACTGCCTTATTCGTTTCTAAAGAACATTATATAAAAATTTCAGACTTGAAATTTTTGAAAAATCAGTCAATGTTGAAGCCAATAATTTCACAAAGGATAAAAATGAAAATCTATCAATTTCTCTCAAACGATAAAATCTATTAAAACGAATTAAAACCAAGAAATTACTTATACTATGAATCATTATTAATATTCATTCATTCACGGGTCCCAAAAATAGGCCCCTTAAGAATAATGGTTTAATGAGGTGATATAGAAGTGTCAGAAGATGAATTGAATAAAGTTACTTCTCAAAGTTTTGTCTAGAATTAACAATTGATAGCTCAAAATTTTTTTTATAAAATTTTATCTATACATAATTTTTGTTTTTTATCACAGATTTAATAATGGATCATACACTCATAAAATCAGCTAATTTTTCCAAATATAATTTCTAAAATGTTATTATGATTGATTTTGTTTTGAATAATAGGCCTTTCTTTCATATAAACTTAGTTTTCTATTTTATTTTATTTAGTTATACTTGCATAATCTTTTACAAATGTCATATCTATGAAAACTTACATTACATTACATTGCACTCAATTATTTTGCATCCATAGTTCATAATGCAGTGGTCTAGAAACTCCTGAAATTATGCCATTAGAATCATATCTGTAATTGATTTGATTTGATTCAATTTACGACTTCACAAAGTGCGATAAGGTAAGCAGCTTGTATAAGTTTGGAAAAAATTACATGACTTGGCGACTATGGAATAAGTTTACCGAACAGCAAAAACGAACCTGAATAGGAAAAAGCAGGTCTACGCAGCGGCACCCGAAGCTGAGTATTCGTTGGCTTAAATGAACCGCACTGCTGATATAACAAAAAATGCGGTTTAAGCAAAAAAACAGCCGAGCATGTGATTTGTTTCAGATGGCATTGTCTCATCGCTGAACCTAGACCACCAGGAGCTTAGACATTTATATCTTTAAAGATAGCAAAAAAACATAACCTACAACTCACTGCTAGAAGTCTGATAGAAAATAAAAAAAGACCAAAAACTTGTTATCCTAAAAAAGTGGAAATGAACTCGAAAACAATAAAAGATACGGGTGCAGAGTCTTTTTTTCTTGAACCACTATTTCTATGTGACCATCTTTGCCAATTAAAACAGTATCATTTCATTATAGTCAGCATCTTTCCCTTTTCCAAAGAGTCACTGACTTTTTTTCATAAACTAACCCTCTCTCTCCATTTCAACCTGTCATAGGCATCTTCAAAATCTAAGCCAAACCCACAGCAAATGTTTTCCATCATTCTTTTCTAAGCTAACCTTGGCCTTCCCCTTTCTCTACTACCTTCCACCTCAAACCTCCACGCTTGTTTAACACAATCATCATTTTCGTTCCTCACAACGTGACCCAGTCACCTCAAACTCCCTTGTCTCATCACTTCAATTATTATCTAACCCTAATCTAACCATCAACTCCTTTGTACTCACACCATCAGCTAGCTGCACACCACAAATCATTCAAAGCATCCGTTATTCTGCTTTTCTCAAATTAGTCTTTTCACAAGATCTTACCACCCAAGTTTTTGAGCCATATATCATGACAGATCTCACACATGCCTATAAATTTGTCCTTTGATATTTCATGTGTGTCTTTTACCATATAACATAAAAGACATACTGTTGAATGTCTTCCAGCCTAGCCCTATCCTCCGTGTAACAGCTAGCTCACTTCCTCCTCCACCATTCATATTGTCACCCAGTTAACAAAAAGTATTCACCCTCTCCAACTTACTCAGACAACCATTTAAAACATTATTACATTCCTCATTTGAGCCATTCATACAAACACTAAATTCAAAATTTTTATTCATTCTACAAAAAACTCTCTTTACTCTAAGAAACCAACTTCTTACATGTCTTACACATCACAAAATTTATCTTAGCCCTTTAACCACACACACCACAGAGATCAATCTTAGCTAAAACAGCAGCCCTACTACCACCACCACCACCACCACTACCACCACCACCAATCTCCATTACCTTCAATCCTTTGCCTTCAAAAGCTGTCTTCCAATGGATGAATTGAGCTTTCAGTTTTTCCATAGTCTCTGTTATCAAGACCAAGTCATCTGCATAAGAGTTCATATAGAACACCTTTTCTTTCGTCTTTAGACAATATATCTAGCACTATTGAAAACAAAAACGGCGAAAGAACCGATCCTTACACTAACATCAAATCCTTTCGAGTGTCCACCGCCAACCTGAACTCGCGTTTTTTCTCCCTTGTACATCGACATTACTGCCTGAACCAACCTTTCCGGTACCAACTTCTTTCTCAGCACCCGTTCAATCACCTTCATTGGCACTTGATCGAAAGCCTTGTCCAAATCAACAAAACAGCTAAAAAGCTTCCTATTCTTCTCAAAGTAGCTTTCCTGCATTCTCCTAATAAAAATAACGTTCTCTGTGTTTCTGCCATGCATAAAACCAAATTGCATTTGGTTAACTTTTACTAAACTTCTTAACCTCCAACAACCTTTCCACCACTTTCATACCATGCCCTAAAAGCTTTACACCTCGATCGCTCGCACAGTCCATAACGCTACCTTTTTTCTTATTAATGGGAACAACTGTACTTGTCCTTCATTCATGAGGCAAATCCTTTCCATCAAGGATTTCATTTGCTATTTGCAATATAACTTGCTTCCCATGTGAAGAAGCAACTAGGTGCTCTTTGACAATTCCAGTCGGTCTACTGACCTTGCCATTCTTCATAATTCCTAGCTCTTTTTTCACCAGTTAAATTTATTTAATCTGATTGGAATATACTGCTGTACATGTCCCAGTAACTGGGGTTGACAGCAATCAGCCTAGGTTATTTATACTATTATAGAGTAATAATCTTCTTTCACCAAAGTAAATAATGCAATTTACCTGAACACAAAAGGTAATTTTATTTGTGCTTAATAATTTTTTTTTGTGTTCAAATAATTATATTATAGAGTAATTTATAGAAGCCATTAAATTGGGACAAATTTTTATAGATTACTAGCCCAAGCTTACTTCCAACGTGCATTTTAACAGCCATTCTTTAGGGTTGTTTTAGCTAGAAACTGCTTTTTCTCTTATTTAAGGTATTCTTTTTTCAATTTTCTATTTTCATTAGTTTATTTAATTATTATTTTTATAAAATTTCAATATTTCTTTCTTCTTTTGTGTTTATCGATACACTCTAGATCCCTGCTCTCGTGCTTTTCTACTTAGTTTAAGCTAAATGCGTTTTATAAAAGACTCTTGAAACAAATAATCAATCTTCGTTGGTCCAAAACCATTTCAAACACCGACTTATATAGAATAACAAAAATAGATACACCGTGGAGCTCGACAATAAAACAAAGCCGCCTCAACTGGTTAGGGCATCTGATGAGACTCCTAGAGGAAACTCCTGCACGCAAGGCTCTAGAAGAAGCAAAAAGATTTGATAAAAAAACGACGAAAACCCCTTGTACATAATGAAAAACGATCTTGAAAGACACAAAACTAGACTGAACAAATTGAAGAGCTGAGTCAAGACAGAAAAAGGTGGAAAAAATTTGTTAAAAAGGTGGTGCCTATAAACATAGCATAAACACGAACATATATATAGATCCCTTTACTCATCTCTTATCTCCTTTTCTCACCTAAAACCTAAATCTTCAATAAAATCCAAATTAATGTTCGAATTCTCATTTATAGTTTTTTAATTCCTCTTTGAAACTTTCACTTATGTCACAAAAAAATTAGACTCATGCTTCTAATATTTTGCAGTTTAGTCAATGTACCAAATTTTATTTGTAGTTTCATAATTATTTTATCCAAGTATCGTTTATTCAATGCACTTCCATTTAAATTATGAACATTTTGACTTTATAAAATCTTACATTCTTTTATTGGCTAACTATTTACGAGAAGACACCAAAAGGACAAAAGTCCTATTTAGTTTCTATACCTATACCTAAATCTTCCAACTCATTTGATAACTTTTCTAAACTTTATTAATCCATTAATATTTCCTTCTTTAAAATAAGATCCCTTAATAAAAATATTTTTATGTTTTTTATTTCCTCTCTGACTCCAACCTTGACTTTTTAGCTCTCAGTAAGATCTGGCATGAATATGCTTCTTCTCCTTCTCTCATCTTTGCTTGTCCTTCTTTCTATTTTTTCCTGAATTTGCTTGGTCTCTTGTTGATCTCCACTAACAACCTTTTCACTTTTGCTCCTCTTAGCAGATCTCTACACTCGTGTACAAAATCTCTTACTCTAATTCACCTCATACTACCTTCTAAACGTGCTGACCTACGATCCTCTACCCGCTCTCAGCTCTTCATTATCTCTACCTCTTATTCCTATGCAAAATCTGCTTTTTCTTTCTGTTTTTTTTTTCTAAAGCTTTCTATTTCTTTTTCTCAAATTTTCCCCTTCTTACTCTATTTTTTTTAAATCTAAAAACCTTTCTCTTTAAGCAGCTCATAGCAGAGCGCCTCTGAACGATACTCGAGATGCGTTACATAAGATATTTATTTATTTGAATGATTTTTTCCAAAAGCCACATTAAAATAAATATAATTTCAGAACACTAGTTAGGTTATTAGTTACATTTTCAACGTTAAATTTTCAAGTTATACTTGAAAATGTTACGTTGATAACGAAAAGCTTCGTATCTTAATAAACTAACTAGTGTTCTGAAATCATATTTATTTATTTAAAATTATTGAATTCAAGCTCTACCGTTCCCAAACTTGGACAGTTTGCCTTGTCGTTGTCAAAGAGAATGATCAACCGCCAAGCCAAATGATAATGATACTAAAATATCAATTTTTCGATACCTGCTACCGAAGTCTAATGTTATCTCGGCTACAACAGACAAACAGGCTTAAATTGCAGGCATTTGGTGCAGCTTAACCTCATGCCCTGAGCCCCAATATGGTTGATTATGGAAATTCATCAATAAAATCTAACGAGTACAAAAGCTAGGATGCATTATATCTTTGTGCAATTCACAAAAAGATTTTCGAGCTCTGTTGCTTTCAGGATGTTTGTTTGGCTGTATTCCTTGCACTGCGGTACAAAAAGCACATTTAGCTATCAAAAAAAATGTTGAATAAAAATTAAAGTCTTATATAGAATATTTTTGTTGAACAACCCACATTGGAAAGGCACACACATGCGAACCTCGATGGCCTCAGGCCAGTCACCATCAGCTTTATTCAACTTTAATACATTGTGTTGAAATTATTTTCTGATTAAATATAAAAATTCAATTTGAGCATTACTTATAAAAACTTTATCAATATTTATAAGTATGACTGATCTGAAATTTGTGTTATAGGCTATATTTATATTTATTTATTAAGTTTATTATTATTATCAATTTCACTAGAAAATTTTCATTCACAAATAGATAAATATAAATGGGAACAATTTTTAGAAACAGTTTGCCATTTTCATAGCTCGTCGAATTTCGTTCAGTCTTTGTTCAAGACAGAAACCATGCGGGTTTTTGTTCTGTCATGTGATGGTTTGTTGTGAGTTGAGAACTACCATGAAATTGCTTTTTGAACTGGTGCTAGTTGGTTCAACCTCGAGATGTGACCTAGAAAAGCAAGTCTTTCATGTTTCATAGTAGGAATTAGCTATTCTTGTTTTGTTTTTCAATATAAGTTTATTTTTTATGGTCTGATCAGAAAACTCCAAAAACTTTGTCGGCTTGTATAGTTCAGATAGAGCATTAGACTAATTATCTAGTTACCGGGTTCATCCCGCGTACGCCGACAATTAGCACACATTTCCACATTTCCAGTAAATGGAGGGGGTTTGCTGTTTCTGCAAATAATGGCAAGCCGGGTTTGTGGATCCAGCGAGGCATTAGGTTGGGGGAGAGCAGAGCCTAGTTTGGCCTGCTCGTCTGCAAGGTCGTTGCCCGGAAGGTTGCAGTGGCTCGAGACCCAGCTCAACCAGATGCTCTTAGTTGGATAAAAGGCCGCAATTGAAGGAACAGGAAGGATGGGTCAGTAATATTGGGGTCAGAGAAGACTTGTAAAAGTAACTTGCAGTCTGTGATGATGGAGGCTGAAAACCAGTCGTCATTCTGTTCAAGCCAAGAGATGGCAGCGATCAAGGCAGTTTCTCGGCCTGAAAAAAGCTGCTAAAGGTTCTAGTAGGTGCGTGTCAGAAGTGGATCACTGTGTTTCCTCTAAAGACGACCACTCCGGCTTCTCCATTCTCCGTACCGTTGAGGGTGGACCAATCAGTGAAGATCTGCAAGTCGGTTGGGCCCTCAGGCGCAATTGTTTCATCTACAGAGGCGAGTTGTTGGGCAGGAAAAGAGGACTTTAAAAAGGGGGTGAGGTAGATAGGAGGCTACGGAATATTAGAAATATGTACATGTTTCGAGTCCACTGGTGTGAGGATAAGAAAGGATAAAATGGGGTGGTAGTGTTTATCCAAACATTTCTTTTGAGGCATTTTGGACAGTGCGTTTGCAGTAGCACTCTCCTGTCGTCATTGGGAGGGAGGTGGAACCAATCATCAGTTTTCCTAAAGCAGGCCAGCTGAAGTCGGAAAGATAGTGTTGGGAGCTGAGCTTCATGGAAAACAATGTCAATGGAAGTAGATCGGAGTTGGCCGGTAATTGTTCGAACCATGTCCGATTGTGCCCTCTCTAATTTTTGGATGGTGGTTTTGGAAGCCCAGTGCGCCCAGGCAGGGGCTGCGTATTCCGCGAGCGATTGAAGTGTGGCTATGTAGATCGTCCGCATCTCCAAGGGCCGCCATACGTACCAGTCAATTGTCGCAGAAGGTTGGAGCGTTGCTTCATGACTTGGCTCAAGTGCCGGACATGATCGTTGAACGTCAAAAGGAGATTATATCGAACCCCCAAGAAGGTAGGGGTGGGGTTTGTTTTGAGTCTCGACCCCCCTACAGTGATCTTTGGGTGCCCAGAGGATTTAGCAGCATCCATAAAGCAAAAAGCGACTTCTGACTTCGCCGTGTTGAGGGTTAGGTGATTGTCAGAGACCCATTGGAATACTTTGGCTGTCTCCAACATAAGTGCCGCCACCACCTCATTTTTTTACGGCCACTACATACCAGCGACAAATCGTCAGCATAGCCTGAGACGAGGGTGGTGGACTCGAAGGAGTCGTAGATTGTTTATATAGATGGTAAAGAAAAAAGGTGATAGCACCGAGCCTTGTGGAAGGCCTTCTTTGAACATACGGCAGCGTCCCGTGGTTCCGTTCACCCTCACACACGCTGTTCGGTTGGTAACCCATGCCTTGACCCACTCAACGAATCGAAGAGAGGCGCCAATATTCAGCATTTTTTGGAGGAGGTTTGCACGCCACATTTGATCATACGTTTTGCTGAAATCAAAAAATGCAGAAACTGAGCGCAGACTTTGTTTGGACTGGAAGCCATCCATAATAACTTGGGACAAACGAACACATTGATCAGCGATGCAGCGGCCTTTGAGAAAGCCCGCCTGCCAAGGACTCAGAATCCTATTATCTTCGAGTCATTTTGACATGCGGTTGACGATGATTCTCTCCATAGTTTTACTGATTGTTGATGTTAGATCGATTGAGCGGTAACTACCGATGAGTTGAGGATTCTTAACTTTCTTGTGGAACGGGATGATCTCCACTGTGCGCCAGAATTGGGGACACCATTGGGTGGTCCAGCTGGTATTGAGAAGTTGGAGGAGGACAAGGAGTGCAGCAAGGAGTGCAGTTGTTTTAGGATCTCTGGAGCAATCTCATCCGGGCCAGCAGCTTTTCCTGGTTTGAGTTGATGGAGTGCGCAGCGAAGCTCATCGAGAGTGAATGGGCACTCAAGCGATTGCCGAGGGGAACCCTGTAATCTACGAGTATTTCTTCGAAGCCTTCGTATGGTCTTCCTGCTCGACTTATCAGTTTTGCGCCTATTCACCCTCGCGTATTGGACGATGAACGCTGTTGCTTTGGCCTTGTCTGAAGCGTATTCATGGTTGTTATATTTCAGCGCCTTGTTCGACTCTTGTGAAGGCGGGCTGGATAGCGACTTTACCACTGCTCAGACTTGCTTAGAGTTCGGTCTCCGAGATCTTTTGGAGGTGGCGATGCCAAACGGTGCGTTGTTGTTGTTGTTGCCAGCCTGTTGGTTGTATTTGTTTTTATGCCAAAAAAAATATTTTGATATTTGTTTTGAGCCTCTAAAAGTTTTGATATTTTCTATATTTTTCAAATCAGTGCTCCTTTTTGTTTTTATGTGTTCAGTGGTTCTTTGAAAGTAGACTTGTGTTGGTTTCGTTGACTTGTTGCCGACTCAAACACAAGACATGGATTCAATTTTAAAATTTACAACTTGGGCAAAAAAGTTTACATGACTGAATCTCTGCAGCAGTTTAAGGGAGACCGAAAAAGTACTGACGATCACCGTTTTGATTTGATGTACCACAAATCATAGAGCTTCAACTGCGCTAAAATCGATACTCAAACTTGAGAACCCCTTCCATGCCACAAAATACATGTCAAAAAAACGTAAAAATTTACTTTTTCAATGGGACTTAAGCCTGTTATTCCTTTCTGACCTACAAATACCCATGCATCCCTGAAGGACAATCTGCCAATTTTACAAAATATTTATGAAAATGATAGAAAATTGAATAAATAAATTAAATTAAATAATGTAATAATAGATAAATTGAACTGGGTCGACGGAAGTATAAAGTAGAGATAGAACGAGATAGATAGTGACAGAATCATCAAAGGCATCTATTCTCTCAAAGGGAATGCAGAAAGATTGTCAAAAAGACAAACCTTATATTATCAAACAACTTATGAAAAACACCAACTCATCATTTCAAAAAACAGAATACTGGCGTTATATTCTGTGTTTTTTGAAATAGTGAATCAATTTTTCAAAAAAATTGTATGATAATGTAAGATTTTCATATTAAAAGCTCAGTGAATTTAGTTAAACTTGTTTGTTTCACTTAACAGGAACCTTTTCTTTTCATGTTTTAAGCAAAGTTGCCTCATTAAAATCTGCCTTCACTGCATTCTGTCATTGTTGTCTTTGTCTTCTTTTCAGTTGTTCATTATCTCCAATTTTACTCACAACTTTATTGATAAACGTGAATTATGCATTCTTTGAGTGGCCTTGCTATCTGAAACGTTTTCGTTGTAGCACAGTCCAACGCGTACAATGTTTTCAGTTTTCTCACTTTGACATTTCTTATTTATCAAACAAAATGATGAAAAATTGTTAGCAAGAATCCATCAATAAAGATTGATACAGCATCAGTTTATGCAGACATTCAGTCATTGAAGTTTGTATATTGGATAATGTGAGTTCAACTTACAAAAAGTTTTGTTTTATTATTTAGTTAATAGAAGTGTTTGATTCCAACAGGCTTTGCTAATAATTTCTGTATCTAGCTCGACTTAGTTTGAAGTATACTTTTCAATGTTTTTTACGTTGCTTCAGGCCGGTTTTGTTTGATTAATTTTGTTCCAAAAGATAGAGATAGATAGATAGATACATAGATAGATAGATAGATAGAGATAGATAGATAAATAGATAGATAGATAGATAGATAAATAGATAGATAGATAGATAGGTAGATAGATAGATAGATAGATAGATAGATAGATAGATAGATAGATAGATAGATAGATAGATAGATAGATAGATAGATAGATAGATAGATAGATAGATAGATAGATAGATAGATAGATAGATAGATAGATAGATAGATAGATAGATAGATAGATAGATAGATAGATAGATAGATAGATAGATAGATAGATAGATAGATAGATAGATAGATAGATAGATAGATAGATAGATAGATAGATAGATAGATAGATAGATAGATGTTCTTCTGCTGCATTCATCCACGTTTACGCAGGTGCAGATAGATAGATAGATCGATAGATAGATAATTGTTTCAAATCAATAGAAAAAACGCAATGTTTTGATTTTTTTTTTTCTAAAAAAATTTTCTTAATTTAATAAAACATCATTCTTCTTTGTTTTTTGAAAAAAATTTTTTTGAAACGTGCGTTTTTTTTTTTAATGTGTTCAGACACTAGTACTACAAGGTTTAAAACAAACACCAATGGCAAACCGGTTAATCATAGCGCTGCCCAAACTTTCCAAGAAATTTTGTACGTTGATGTTCAATCTGTTGGGATTTGATAAAAAATGCTTTTCAGATGTAGCTTGAAGTGCAATTCAAAGCCTTTTGCTACAACTTTAATGTAGCGAAAAAGATTGTGGAGCCAAGCAGCTAGGTAATAAGTGTTATGCTTTACCAACTAAGATACGCGGCCAAAAAATAAAATTTTTTTACAATCAAATATGAATAAAATATAGGACTATGAAAATCAAATCGATTTTTTTTGTATGGTTCTTCAACAAACGAGAGAGAACCTGCAATTCTTGAAATCAGCGTGATGTCATGCGAAAGAATTTTAAAAATTACAATCTATCAAATAATGGTGTTTCATATAAATATCATTTTTAGTGAAAATGCTTATAAAATTAAATAGTATTTTTGATGGTTTGTAGACGTGAAAAAACGGTAGCACTCAAATAAGCAGATCTAAAAAACATATCAACATATAATGGTTTAAATTTTGACACTGGCATTAACTGTTGCTGTGATAAGTCACAATTTAGCTTGAAAAAACTTCAGTCAAAAACAAAAACCTTGCAAGACATCGAAAATGATTTATTCTTTGCAGACGACTGTGCCTTCATGCTACCTCTGAAGCTGCCCCGCAACAAAGCGTTGATAAATTTTTTAATGCAGGCTAAGCTTTTGCATTTCGCATTAATGCTAACAAAATCAAGCCCCGACTTACCCTATCAAAACATACATTTGTTTGACAAAAAAGGAATCAAAAGAAAAAAAAATTCTATCTTGGGACTGTCTTACCCAGAAGTGTGAAATGTTGAGAAAGTTGAAACCAGACTGCCAAAGTTAGTACAGCATTTGGACTTCAAAAAACTTGTAAAATAGAAGAAACATCAGCAAAGAGAAGGTTTGATCTCTCAAAAAGTTCAACCGTGACCTCCTCGGGGTGGAGGATGTCAACGGGTTAATGTCAGAGCTATGCCGTCGAGAACATATGTTACTGGTAGAGCCTCCCAGTGCGGACAGGTCTTACACCAACGGTGAAGGTCCGCAACTCGGCAATGGTGTAAACTGAACCATTCAGGAAGCAGGAATGGTTTCTGTTTTAGGTGGTGGTCATCAACAAACCGATGTTCCAGCTTCTGTCGCCGTTTGCCTAGCAGATGAATCAACTCATGGTCAATAGTAGGAGAGCACCAGTCATCTCAAGCATGAAACTGCGCCTGTGAGAGCCGTAGCGGAGCATCACAATAATCCAAACCACAAGGAAACATGGCCAATTTTTCAAACAGCACCATGGTTGAAGCCCGTGACTATCGATCTTTACGTAGAAAGAGTGTTAGCCCAAAAGTTACCGATGGTTTAAATCTTAATGGAGGAACAAGCTCTAATCTCTCGCCCAACAAAGGAATTTTTTGTCTCAAACAAAGCTTTAGCATTTGAACACTAAACTGCCGCTCTCTTAACTCAGAGTTTGCTTAGAGTGAACTCAACCTCCAATTCAAACAACACAACCTTCAAGTAGTCTGCATTTGACAACATCGCGTTCTTCACAAGGACAGTGACCCGGATAGCATAAGCCATGATATTGGCCACAGCATCTTGTTCACAGCATCGGCATACAAAATCATAAACAATGCCACTGTGGGAGGTGTTGGAAGTACGGTGCAAAATTAGATAATGCCATTGTCTACTTCTATCAAAAAAGTTTACAAACGAATTCTCATCGCTTCCTTCAAAGGAAATTTTAAACCCGTTCTCGTGTTGTTTATTCTCCTGGTAACCTCGCCTCACTAGAAGAAGTAGAAAGGTTTTACGAACCATTAAACAACCGACTTCTACCATACCTTTCCACAATCTTTTGGCCGGTAGCACGCTTTTTCACATACCTAACCAAAGAGTAAGGACATGGTAACGTGCCGCTGGACACCTTGCTTGAGTTGACTATATTTTATTCAGAAAACGCTGAAGAAAAAGTTTTAAAGACTGCCAAACTCATACTTTTTCTGCTACTATTAGTGGTGATCACAACATAGTAACAGCAAAAGTCAGACTGAGTCTTTGTGTTCAAAAATCATCAAAAAGTAAATTTCTCTACTGGCAGGCGCTGTGCCATGACAATGATCTGGTGACTACCATAGACGATTAAATCTTTTAAAAATTTGGCGTCTTACTAATAGATCAACAGACTTACACATCCTTTGTGTCCATATGTAACGAAGTCGGTAAAAAAAAACTACCGAATCATCCAAAACCTTCCCATTGAGCACCATGATATGGATCTACTCCAAAAATGCTGCAATCCACTGAGTTCAAATTCATCAAAATACCTTTGAAGATGCTAGACTTAATAAAACTCTCACAGAATTTAAAGAGATCACGGGGAAATCCAAAGAACGCCTGGAATCTAATAAAGGAATTGTCAAAAAAGAAAAAATCTATCACCTTCATCCAAGGAGGAAATCGTTCGAAAATCTGGGAAAACCACATCAAAATTCTATTTTCTGCTGAGAAAAACAAAGATCAAGCTCAGTTTGACTGTGTCGTTATTTGACACCAACCCAGAAATTATTACCGCTTAATTTAGTGAGAAGGAAATCACAGATTGACTCAAGGCAGTGAAACCTAATATAGTCCCTGATCTTGATGGTCTTACACTAGAAGTCTTGAAGCTTGAGAAAACCCGAAACTACCTGAAAAGATTTTGCCTCGAAACCTTTAACGGTGTGCGTCTCAGTGAATAGGGTATATCTGGTATCGTTTTTGTGCCTTAGAAAGGAGATTTAACTCGTTGTACCAATTACCAAAGCATAAGTCTCAGCCAAAGAGTCTTCAAAATCTATAACCTTCTTAAAATAAACAGAATTCGCCCTGCCATCGACAAGCCCAACTTCGCCCCAATCAAAATTGTTTTCACCTCGTCTCATCTACTCGCACTCAAAAGAATCACAGAAGAATTGAGTAACAACAAGAAATAAGCTGTGATAACTCATCGATTTCAAAAAAGCATTTAACTCAATAGATTGTTCTAAAATGATTAAAATCTTTGCTGCATGAAATCGTTAATGCAACACGAGTGATGTATGAAAACGCCTCCGCTCTTGTGGTAACCCCTGAAGGCAATACTGACATCTTCCAGGTCGATACTGGCGTCTTACAAGGAGACCCACTCGCCCCGTTCCTTTTCATCATTTGCTTGGATTATACTCTCAGCACCTCAATTTTTTTTTGAGATAGATTGAGTCTTAAGAAAAGAGAAAGTCGCAGCCTCTCTTGAGATACTCGCCGAACTTGCATTTGCCGACGATATCGCTTTGATGGAAGATGATCAACAAAGCTGAGTCTCTTCTTCACAAAATTGAGACTGCAACTCAAAATATAGGTCTCTTCCTCAATGCAAGCAAGGCCAAAACAATGAATTTCAATTCATCTGTAGACTATGAATGGTGACAAAATAGAAAAGGTTGATGATTTTCTTACATTTGGGAGGCTACACTAACTCTTCACAAAAAATCAACACCCGAATCGTACAATCATGGACGCTCTCAACTTCCTAGAAAAAAACTGGAACTCTCGCATTACCACAAAAACGAAAGTTAAGATTTTCAAATCTACTGTAGAGTCCATACTGCTATACGGGTATGAATCTTGGGTAACGACCAATGATGCAGTGATGAAAGTTGATGGCACCTACACTCGCATGCTCCAGACTCAAAAATGTTTCCTGTAGAGACCGCCTAACAAATGCCCAGCTATACTGTCAAACTCCAAAGTAATCCACCATAAGCAAGAAAAGATGGTCAGTGCTTGTTCGTACCCTTACGTATCAAATCTTTATTTAATTCACATCCATATTTTTCTAACCTTATGTTACTTTATAAGCGTGCTGGCCTACGATCCTCTGTCCGCTTTCAACACTATTATCCCTACCCCTCATTTCTATGTTAAATCTGTTTTTCTTATGTAGCATTTTTTTCCTGAAACTCTTCACCTCCTTATCTTAAATCTTTTTCCTATATTACTATCACTAATAATTTCAACAATTGTTTCAAACAGTTCATATTAGAACGCCTCTGCACAATGCAGACGTGCTATATAAACTATTTATGCTCATTTCAAACTCTGGGATACCCACTCTTTTCTGTGCGCATTGCTCTGAAACTTTTAGTCACATGTGCACAAAGTGGTAGTTGGTAAATGGTCATTTCGTATTGACAGACAAGCAACATAATACGTTTAAAAAACCATTAGGGTAGTACTTCAATTATATTTTGTCATTCATTAGAAATTAAAATTTTCTTGTATCCACAAACCCTTTGGGTTTTCTAAAAGAAAGCGTATGCTTTCAAAAAGTGGATGCCAAAAGATCGATCTTGCTGGTAGTATGGACCTTGAGAGAGCTGAATCACTTGACAGAAAAAAGGTGAGACACAATCATCAGTTAGACTAACACAGGATCGAAGAAAACAAAAAGTTCATATTTTCATCAAACCCCCTCTGAAATCATCATCATTGTTTTTTTTTTCTTTTTACAAACTGCTCGTGCTTGAGGGCGGGTTATACAATACTATACAATTACGAATAAGAGCTTCTAGGCCACATATTATAAAAAAATAATATAAGTAATAATAATAATAATAAGTGAAAAAAAAATAATTTGAAAAAATGTTTAGAAAGTATAGTATATGAATATTTAGTTGCCAAAAGAGCTCGAAAAAAGAAGATTTGAGGTTTATTCCAAAAGGGTGTGGAAACAGGAAACCTGAGTTTTTCAGAAAGGTTATCCCACAGGGTAGGACCAATTACATAAAAAATTTTCCTCTCTGTAGTTTTGAGCTTATATTTACCTGGAACAACCTTCAATGAATAGGCGGATCTCAGCTTCTGCTTACACGGAATACTTGCTAGAATCTCAAGATCTCTTGAAAGATAGGCTAGACCTTCATCAAACAAACACTCAAACATCAGTAGCAGAGCCTCATAGTCAATCCTCTCATCACTTTCAAGTCAGTGTAGGTCTCTCAAAACAAAACATATAATCATATTTTCTGGTGCCTGTAATGAGCCTGGCTGTTGTATTGATGAGGGATTGGAGTCTGATTTTCTAATATTCAGGGAGCCCAGCAAGGATAACATTCCCTTAGTCTATCTGGCTCATTACAAGTGCCGATGCCAGTGTCTTCAAAGACTCAATATTCAACAAATCCTTAATCGATTTTATTTGCTTCAGGGATATGAAACCGCATTGCAAAGTTATGTTGATTTGAGTCTTCATAGATAAATCTTCATCTAACCAGACGCCAAGACTTTTCATATTTTTCGAAGGGATACTGCTATCTGAAACTATGCTCACTGGGCAACGCGGAATTCTAAAACATTTCTGCCTTTGGAGAACCAGATGACTTCAGTTTTAGAAACATTCAATTTCAAGTGATTGGTTCATATCAAACTCACCACACGCACTCAGATAAAGCTACCTGCAGGTATAGTGACTTTTTATACTTGTAATGCCTATAAATTTGAGGGTCATCTGCATATTGGTGCAAACTAAAATTGTGCTTCATGATTTACTTTTCCAAATCACCAGTGAAGAGTGAACAGCAATGGTCCGAGAACAGAACCTTGTGGGACACCGACAGATGAGTGCACCATCGATTTTTCACTTCACAACATCTGATAACAAAAGTTCTGTTACTCAATTAGCTAACGAGCCATTTTAGCACACTATTCCAAAGCCAAAAGATTTTTCCAGACTTTCCAGCAATATAGCATGGTTTACCAAATCAAAAGCTGACGATAGATCCAATAGAATCAAAAGATAACTCACCATTGTAGGCTGCTTTCAAAATGTCTGAATAGATTTTTGAAATGGCAGTTTCAGTAGAATGGTGACGAAGATAAAATAAAAAAAAGTTTTTTTCGTGAGATACTAAAAGACTCTCCCCAAAACATGTCTTTCAAATATTCTATTCAAAAAGATGAATTTGAAATAGGCCTGTAGACAATGCATCATTTGTGTCGAGATTGGGGTTTTTCAGCAAAGAAGAAATATATGCCAATTTAAAGAGATCTGGAAAAAAATCTAAGCAAAAAAGAATGTTGAAAATAGTTTTGAAAATGGTACTATCAACCTAGAAATCTTTTTCAAAAGCCAGGTGGGTATTGGGTTCAGAGCACATTGTTTATTATGTAATTTCCCAATTGTCTGTATGACCTCCTCTTCATCCACCTTAGCAAACTTATCCAATTTAACACCAGGGCTGCGAAAAAAGAATCGGAAAGTCATGTTTTCTGACAAAGATTTTTTGACTGATTCAATCTTATCAGCCAAATATATCTGAAAATTATTTGCTTTGACACCAGAAACTGGGTTGCATTTGCCTCTGCGAGAAACCTACATAATCTCTAAAAAAAGAACTTTTGCAAAATCCATGACGCTAGTTTCTGTTTACAATTGGACTTGAGATATCTTCGCTCAGTTTCCTTTTGAGCAGTTTTGAATCACGACACTCATTGTCAAACCAAGAGTCAGATGGCCTTAGTCAAACTTTTAATGTCCTTAAAAATATGAGGCTGTCTAAACTAGTAGGTGAGGTGGAATTAAATAATTCAACAGCTCTTCTACACCAAGATCAGTAGTATTATTGGACATGGAGACTCAAAAACTTTGAACATAAAAATTTCAGTGTCAAAGAAGTTCCAGCACCTAGTCTTCAATTGCTTATAGACAAGTGGAGGTTAGGCTAAGTTGCATGACCACGTAAGAAGTTTGTGGTGAAAAATGCCAGTTTCTATATAATTAGTATTTGAACTGGTTTTTGAAGCAACAACCTCAAGCCAATCCCCCGTCTATGAGTTGGCTTATTGACATGAGATTCAAAATCATGTGAGCTTAGAATCTGGAAGTTGCGACTCACAATCCGGCCAAACTCAAAAGACCTGTTGTCTCCAAAATTATTCCTGAAATTCTTACTGTTTGTTGAATGGTCTCCACCGATAACTTGATATCCAACGCTGATCTACATAAGAGTAAATTTTTGGAAGAGTACCAAGGACTCATGCAACTATGTGGATTATTTTAGATTCAATCTTTCATAGTATTTTCGAAACCTACAAAAACCTTTGTACTTTTCCCATTTCTCTTTTCCTTTTTGTTTTACCCTCACATCTCCAAGCACGGCTACGTCAATAATACAACAAATTTACCCTTTATTCTCATTAGGTCGATGTCTGGTTTTATGTCTTCAATTAAATGGCCTGTGAAGCTGTTGTAATCCCATAGGGAATTTGGTTTCTTCATAATCTAGAACATTTTAAGCTTTGTGTTGATACCATGGAATACTGGTATTGAAGCCATATTTTTTTGCAAGACACCAATGTACAGCCACCTTGTCCTACTTTGAATTTTTTAGGTAATTCTTTAGCATTCTGAAAACAGGTAAATGACCGTTTCATCTGGCTGTTTACAGATTCTGCACTATAAAAAGACCCATCTTCTTCGATCTTGGTCCTTGGTTTTACGAGCTAGTTTTTGTGTAGCAGTCAACAGGCTTTCGGATTTCTCTCTAGCGTCCATTCACTATATTTGTGACCTTACACACATTTTCCAATATTTTTCTGAAACCAAAAAATCTACACCCCTAAACTTATTTTATAAGCCAAAACCAAAATATTAATTACTTAACTTTCAAATCAATTATTTTATCCAAAGTTTTCCGTTTCGTTTCGTGGACGCAAGAAAGATCCGACGTACAAGGAGACAAAATTCGCACCACCTCATCCCTTTTAATCTTGAAAATACCAACATTCAAACTACCAATACACAATTTTTTGGAAAACTATTTTTGAAGAAGTGAAAAAGCTTCTAGAAAAAGTAAAAAATTATGATTCTGTTTAACAAAAATTTTATAAAATAGTTAGAAACAACTTCACAAAAAAGGCAATATTTTGATACTTATTTAACTAAAAGTTTCGAATAATTCACTTTCATAATTCATTAGTATATTTTCAAATATGAACAATTCATTTATATTATCATGGAATCATAGATATCAAAATAATGCCTCTTTTTGTGGACAATAAACAAAACATTGATACATGATGTCTCTAAATAATAAAATATTTCAATTTGTGGAAAATTTATTGTAGAGTTTGAGAAGACTTTCATAATTGATATCTGATTTTGAAGATTCATAGAGATGAAAAAAGCTCATAATATATGTAAGAATGAAAGACAAACTCTTTGGAGGCGTCGTCAAATGTCACTACGACCACAATGTCTCTGTCGTTGAGCATTTCCAAAAAGATTTCAGCATTTGTTCCATCTATAATTTTTAATTTTATCACTTTTTTAACGTTTTTTTTCATCGCATGAGGTTATACGAAATCAGGTTTATAAAATGAAATAAAATTTTATTGAAATCATTTATTGACGAGTATTTTTTGTAACTCCTCCTTCTGTGGCACGTAAGCGAAAAATACAAAATTTTCTTTTGTCGCCAACGCTTCTAAACCCCTTATTATTTTATCATTTACATATATAGTTCAAATTAAACTACTGTACCAACACCTATTTCCATTCCAGGCCACCAAAATTCATTCTTCTATCTAATTGAAATAAAAAATTCTATTTTTATTGATACATCATATCTACAAAAAGTCTTGATGGCATTAGATTAGGCTGCTTTACATGTCCCATTAATTATTCGTAGGCTAACATTTCGGTCATGAAACAAATTGCTATATAAATAAAAAATGAATGAGAAACTTTTTGGAGACATCTTTATGTGCTTATAGATATTATTTTGCAATTTTTCACGACGATTTATGGAAGAATTTTAGTACATTTATTGAGCAAAACATCTATAATTTTCGAAAAGTTATCGAAAATTATAGCTGTTGTGAATCGACATAAGAAATTGCTGAAAGATATAGTAGAAAAATAGGTTTTATGCAAAAAAATACAAAATAAGCAAATTATCATTGGAGATAATAAATTAGACGCAGAAAGAAACAGTTATAATAGAAACCTTTCATAAAATAAAAAAATCGTCATTATAAAGACTAAAAAAAGTAAAAAAAAAAAATAAATTCTATATATATCCAAAAAAAAACTATAACCTTGGTATAAAACAAAGCTTTATAGCTATCAGCACGGACAAGTTAGGTTAAACAGTGACTTCTCTAAGCCCTTCCCCATTTGTCTACAATGTAAAACAGGGTTGTGTATTGCCATCCTCACATCACTACAGGCGAGACTGCGTTGAAGACCGTTCACCAGTTCACCTATTTGTGCTGTATAATCACATCAGATGCCAAGGTCGACAGAGAAGGAGACAACAGACAGGCCAATTCAAACAACGCTTTTGGTAGACTGTACAAGAGTCTGAAGAAACAAGCATCTAAAGAATGGCAACAATTCAGCGTGTACAGATCCGACATACTCACCACCCTACTGTACGGCTCTCAAGCATGGGTAAGGTGTCGTCACAACCTGCAACCCCTGAAGCGTTTTCATCACTGCTGTCTCCGCATTATCCTCAACACTCACTGGAGCGGCTACGTCACAAATGTTGAGGTACTTGAACAAGCGGAGATCACCATTATTGAAGCCATGCTGTTAGTCACAGCTACGCTGGGCAGGACAAGTCTCCAGAATTAACAATAATCACCTGCCCAAGAGGGTCTTGAATGGCGAGCCCTCCAAGATTAAGATACGAAGCTTTTCGTTATGAACGTACTTTCAAGTACTTGAAAATGTTACGTTGATAACGAAAAGCATCGTATCTTAATAAAATAACTTGTGTTCTGGAATTATATTCATTTTATTGTGGCTTTTGGAAAAAATCATTATAAATTTACATTTCTCAAGCATAAAAGATATTTTCATCTTATTAAGGGATGCATGCCCAAAGATTTTTAGTTGTTATTTAATGAAAATATTCATAGTTCTTTAATGAAAAAACTCACCCGTAGCATAAGTGTCAAAAACTCCAAGTTTAATGACGTCACCAGTGATTGGGCTAATGACGGCTACATTAAGTCCTCTGCCTGCCATGTTTAAGCCCTTGGCAAACACACTGATGCCGAAAATTCAATTAATTTATTAACAAAAAAAATCGAAAAAGATAACTAACTATTTTCCATTGACACACAATTTTGGCATATCCTCTTTACCATCCCCTGTGAATATTAATGGTATTCTTATTATTATTGTCTTGGCTAAGATTGATCCATGTGATAAGAGGGCTAAGGTAAATTGTGTGAGGTGCAAAACATGTAAGAAATGGATTCATGCGCGGTGTGCTAGGGTAAAGAGTTTCTTGTAGGATGAATGGAAATTTTGAATGTAGGGTTTGTATGAATGGTTCAAATGAAGAATATAAGAATGCTTCAAATGGTTGTTTAAGTGAGTTGAAGAGGGTAAATAGTTATTGTTATTTAGGAGACAATGTGAATGGTGGAGGAGGAAGTGAGCTAGCTGTTAGACGAAGGATCAGGCTGGGCTGGAAGGCATTCAACAGTGTGTCTTCTATGTTATGTGGTAAAAGACAGACATGGAATACTAAAGGACAAATTTATAGGACATGTGTGAGGCCTGTCATAACATATGGCTCGGAAACCTGGGTAATAAGATCCGTTGAAGAGAGTATTTTGAGAAGAGTAGAAAATCGGATGCTTAGAATGATGTATGATGTACAGCTAGCTGATGGTGTGAGTACAAAAGAGTTGATGGTTAGATTGGGGTTGGATAGTACGATCGTTGAAGTGGTGAAGCGAGGGAGTTAAAATGGCTGGATCATGTAGTAAGAAAAGAGGATGATGACTGTGTCAAGCAGGCGTGGAGGTTTGAGGTTAAAGGTAGTAGAGGAAGAGGGAAGGCCAAGGTTAACCTGGAAAGGGATGATAGAAAACCTTTGTCGTGGGCTTGGATTAGTTCTTGAAAATGGCTACGACAGAGTGAAATGGAGGGAGAGGATTAGGTCATGGAAAGAAGTCAGTGACCCTTTGGAAAAGAGAAAAATGCTGACTATAATAAAATGATGATGATGATTCATAAAATGGCACGTCTTTAATAACTTCAAACCAGTGAAGGCATGCAAAGAGAATGAGTTGTCATCACAAACGTCCCTCACACCACAGTTGATCAAAGCTTCTCCCATTCCAGGCCACTTTTTTGAGCCTCCACTCAGGTTTTTTGAAGACTCTAGTTCGCCAACTTCGACATTCATTGTCATTTACAATCACAATTATTTCTTAAATTTAGCTAACGTTTTATAATAAGGCTAAACTTATCAAAAACTAACTTTTGATTCTCAATAAATGCATTTAAAAATTTTTTCATTCAATGTTTTTTGTTGAAAAAAATTATCTGTTTCTAAATTATCAGCATTTCTATATAAAGATGGTTAGTAAATCTACCTGGGACAGGAGTACACCCGCTTATTACAGCTCTTGGTGCATAGTCCAAAACTCCATCATTAGAAATTAGCTGTGTAAATATTTGATTATAAAATATTCAATTATTTATTAAAAAACTATAACATTATTATTTAGAAATAAGTATATTGAACTATAGCAACGGGTTTCATACAGGTTCCTCACCATAAACCTCGTTAATGCTAAGTCTGGTTCTCTCTGCTCCATTTTAGACCCTCCAATGATGATAAAATTGAATTTAAAAACTTGGTTTAATGGCCGGTAGTTTTAAAAACTTTCATTGTTTTGTTTGGTTATGGCACCTGTAACTTTGAAGGTGAGAGAATCCTAGAATTCACAATGACCAATAATCTTTTTGTCGCTAACATCTGTTCCATAAAAAAAAATTCCATCTTGTGACCTATAACTGGTGGTTCCAAGTACCAGCTTGACTTTAGTCTTGGTCGAAAATTTTTTAAAAGTATGTTTGAGAAAGTCCTTCCTGGAGAAGAATGTGCGTTGCAACATCACCTGTTGGTCCGTGATCTTGTTCACACTATATGGAGTATGAAACAAAACTTAAATTTTTTTACTTCATCATCCTCGTCATTATTCTGTTTGAGTCTCATTTTCCTTAGCATTTGCGAGTTCACGATATCTTGTTAGAGTATGTTTTCTATCGCATCAATTTTCTCGCTAATTTAAAGATGACTTGCACGTAACAAACATCAAAGCAGCTGTACCCCACGAGGGCGTCCTATCACCCACTCTCTTCAACATATACCTCTCAGACATACCACTCCCCAAAATCAGCTCACTCAATCTCATCACCTACGCAGACGACATCCCCATAACATCATCCCACCCTAACATCAACACAGCCAACCAGAACCTCTTCCCATACCTCAATGAAATACACACATGGGCTCAGAATAACAACCTACCAAACCACATCAACTCTCGTGACACCAGACCCATCAGAATATAACAAACCCCTGAACATCCACGTCAACAACATTACCATCCCCACTACCTCCAACTCTACCATCCTTAGCTTAACTTTTGACCAAAAATTAAATACTCCACCCACACAGACAACACCATCACTAAAGCAAAAAAAAAACACTCTATCTCCTAAAACTCCTCACATCAACACACTGGGGATAAAGCAAAGAAACACTCATCACCACATACAAAACATTACTCCTTCCCATCATCGAATACGCCAACACTATCTGGTCACCCATTATCTCATCCACCTCCCTCAACAAACTCCAAAAAATCCAAAACGCAGCCTTGAGAACAATCACTGGCTGCACCCTAGACACCATCACCCAACACCTCCACTCAGAGACCAAAATCCTCACACTCCAAAACCATCTCAAACTTCACGCATCACAACTCACACAAAAAGCCTCCCACCCCACTTATCCCCTACACCCACTCACCACACAAGAAGCCCACCCCAGGTTGAGCAGCGTAAAAAAAAGTACATAACGTGAAAAAGTGGAGAAGCAGAAAGTGCTGCCTTCCCCAGTTACTGGGACAGTAAAATTAAATGATAGAAACTTTAATTATTTATCAAATAGTTGACCTTTTCAATAGCTTGCCCTCTTTTAAGATTCTTCTGACCAACCATCACGAACGAATCTCTAAACTTGATCTTCTTTATAACGTTGCTGCCAAAGCTTTCAAGCAAAACTTTGCTTTCATCTGAAAGACTATTTGGTATTCATAAGCTAAGTTGCTCTGAATTTCAATTAAAATTCTTTTTAAAAAATAGATTTTTATAAATATTACAATATTTTGGTTTACTTGTATGTTACGTCATCATAGCTGGCGATAATGATGATGAAGTTGTTAGGGATGAGGGTCGACAAATACGATCTCAAGTAAGTGTCTGTAATAATAAAACAATTTGAAACATTAATTTATTTGAAATGCATGAAGTTACGGAGTCTGGAAGAATTATCTTAGCAGTTTTCAACGTTCGCATGCTGATCTAGGCGCTAGATGCTCTAGTTACACTGTTTGGCGCTCTAAACATTAATTTTTTAATGCATCTTTGCATGTTGTTCATTATAAAAACAAAAAGTATTTCAAAACCTGAAGAGTAGGTATCGAAAACTTGGATATCCTCCACGTCCAGTGTTTTGTCTGGTGGGACATTCAAACTCTCATTAAACTAATATTTCTGAAATGTAAAATATATTTTTAGGTCAACAAACACAAAGTATTCATTAGACACGAAGCTTTTCGTAAGACTAACTTACATTATCAAGTGTCTTTTTTGAAATAAATACTTTGTGTTTGTTGGCCTTACAATTCGATTTAGGCTATTATACTTCATCGAAATATATTATTAATTTTCAAAGCTTATGCAGTGCAAAACAACATATTTTGGGGGGTTTTTGACGGGATTTTCGAAAAGTAAACTTTTCTGCTGCTGCTGCTTGTTTTTATTTTATTAAAAAATTTAAAATTTCACTATATAAATTTTGGTTAACTTTTTTTAAATTAAAAAAAATTCATTCACGATGTCAAGTCAGAGCAGACGTTAAGGTTGATTTATTAGTAGCTGGAGTATAAGTCATAAAATTATCAAATAAATCTTGAATATCCCCCAAAAGTCCAACCCTGACCTTCTCGTTGTGGAAAATGTCAACGGATTAGTGTCAAGCTATGCCGTCGAGAACTTATGTTCCTGGTAGGGCCTCCCAAGGCAGACAAGTCTGACACCAGCGATGAAAGTCCGCGATCCGGCTAACTAAGGGCAATGGTGAAAACTTCTGCCTCTGCGTCTGTGTATAATCTACGGCACACAATTTTTATTTTTTTGTCACAACCTGGGTTTAAGTAGCTTTTGCAGCTGTAGTCTTGATTTTACTTTTGACTTCTGGTGCAAAGTGGCGGTTCGGCGAATAAGTCCTTTGTGGTACCAACGGTGAAACGCATTAGCCTTAGTTAGCGGGGAACGGCGGAGTCTTGGACTGGCGTAAGTGTTCAAGTTGGCGCATAAAAAGGCATTCTGCAATGAAAGATAGCCGAAAAAATGAGTGACACGTCAAAAAAGCATAACGTTGAAGGCGGTGCTGTCAGCTAAAGTGACGGTTCTGATTTGGCTACTCGAGGACATGGAGCAGCAGGGTCAGGCCCATAAGGCAACTTCAGCGAATATCTAAAAGTTAGGATTAGTACCTTGAATGAGGGTACAATGATTGGTGAAAATGACGAGCTGGCTGAGAAATTTTCTAGAAGTTGGGTTTGTGTTGTGTGCAGGAAACAAGGTGGAAAATATTGTTAAAAATTGTTGATGGCAATGGTGCGAAGTATAAATATTATGGTTCTAGGATGACGAATAAACTTGGTGGGGTTGGTATTTTGGTGGCTGAATGGTTGAGGAAGAACATTTTTGAAATAATTAGGGTGTCTGACCGTATAATTTTATTACGTCTGGCTATGGGTAAAATGGTGTTTGTTGTCGTGTGCATCTATGCTTCTCAATCAAATTTGAGTGAGACTATTAACCCGTTTTTGCCCAAAATGCTAATGGTAGTAATTTTTTAGTGAAACTTCTGTTTCTACTTTGAAAAAACCTCAAAAAAACACAGAAAAAAGCAAATTTGAATTTTGACAAAAAATAAGCGTGATACAGGGTGATCTCATATGAGATCAATGGGCACAAGTGTTAGCAAATGGACTTTCAACCGCATAGCATTTAAGAGTAGTCTGAAGATTTTAATTCACTTTAATTTTATTTTCGAAACCAAAATATAGAAATATTTCAGATTTATATTTCATACGTAATTAAAACATCAAATTCTTTAAAAATGAAATTTTTGTTTTTTAATTAAGATTATGATATAAATAAATCCAAGCTGTGCTCAAAGTAACTGTGCATTTTTACAAAATTTCCGTGGTCTTAAATACATAAGGCCGTGAAACTAAACCTTTGACTATAATTCTTTTTTTCAACGAGTTACTTCATGAATAAGTTCAGTTGTATCATAATTTGTTCCAAGATTCACCACAGTATTATCTAGCCACCACACAATTAGAATTTCTTCACTGATATTGAAGCTATAGCTGTGACCGGGCCTATTTTGCTTATTCATTGTTTTTTTTGTTGATCAAAGGGCCTTTTCTTAATCTGTTATCTTTTATATTTTTTGTTCCTTGAAAACTCAAACTTTTTAGATGAATCAATAATGGATAACTTGTGAAAAAGTTGTCAAAAAATACAGTGTACAATTGTAGTTCTTCTACCACATCCAACATAATCGGAACAACTTGTAAACTTAGTTGTAGCTCTTTCCATTGATCTGATAAGTTTTTACTAAATTACACATCAAAGTTAAATTATCCGCTTGAAAAACCGCACAATGCCCAAAATTTGTAGCAAAATCTATTTGACCTGTCCCTAATAAACTGTTTGAGTGCGTGATGTCCGAAGTATCTTATGAACTTTTGCATCACTCAATTATAAATATAAACTAATATTTACAAAAAGTTATTCTTTTTATTTATTTGATTATTCTATTTATTTTTTTTAATATTCCGCTTTTTAAAATTGAAATTCCACTAATTATAATGTATTTTATATTATACGCCTAATGGCAAACATTTGTGCCCATTGATCTCATGAGATCAGCAACTTTAATGCCTTTTATTCTGTTAATTTTACATGTCGCTCAAGTTTTAAAAATTTATAGACTAATTAAAAATATATTCAACATATTTACTTTTGTTTCATCATAATCATAAATTATTATGCCTTAATTGAAGAGTAGAGTTTTTCAGTTTAAATTCTCTAATTTTCTCTACAACTTTGCTAATGAATTATGACAAGGTTTTACTTGTTGGAAATTTTAGCTAACTAAAAAATTTTTTTCTACGTGTTCTCCTAAATCCTCATAACTTAAAGTTTACTGGTAAAATTCAGTCTTACTTGAAGATTTTTCAATAAACGTCCGCCAAAGACTTGGACAATTTTAAGCTTAAATATCATGAAATTCAAATAAAATAAATTTAATATTGAAGATATATTTCTAGTTTTGAAAAAATCAATTGGATTTGGATATATATTAACCAATAATTAGTAAAACTGTTACTTGTGAGTCATCTCATATGAGATCAATGGGGACAAACGGCTTAAAGATGAGTTTAATCACTCCTTACAATACGTTTTGTCAAAAGTCTCAGATTCTGAAGATGAAAACATCAGTTCAAAAGCCTCTGGGTTTGAAGGTGTCTGTGGTGGGTTAGCTTTTGGTAAAAGAAATTTGGAAGGTGATAGAATTCTTGAGTTTGCGGTTGCTAATTTTGTTAATTATTAGCAACCGTGGTTCACGGAAAAAACCTCAACATCTGATATCGTATCAATCCGGTGGCTCTGCAACTCAAATTGACTACATTCTTTACAGAAAAAAATTCATGAAGCATGTGAAAAATGTGAAAGTAATTCCTGGTGAAGAATGTGTTTCTCAGCAGATCTCTATGTTCCTTCTTTCATGAGAAACAAAAAGGTTTGAACCTTGTACCAGGATATGTTGCGCCAGCCCGATAAGCAAGAAGAATTCTCATCTGCTTTCTCTTTGTCTACCAACCAAAAATGCCGGAAACTCATGATGTAAACAATGTCTGGCTTTTCTTGATGAGTGACCTGCTATCAATCACAGAACAAATTTGTGGGGTTTCTCGTAAATCTTTACGGAGAAGTCAAACGTAGTGGTGGAACAGTGATGTAGAAGGAGCAGTAAATGAAAAAAGGTGTTTCAAAATTTGGAAAGTGGGTGGTAGTTCAGAAAACTATGTTACGGTTAAGAGACTATCAAAGCAGGTAATATACCATGCAAAAAATGAATCTCTCGAATTCTGTATGCAGAAAAGTAAAGCTGATCTGAAAATAATTTTCGACTTGCTAAACAATTGAAGAACAATAATGCAGACATCATTGTCGAGAAACCCGTTATAAATGACACTGGTTCCTTATCATTAAATATCAAAGAAAGCTGCCTGGAAAAACATTACACCAGATTACTCAACCATGAATTTCCTTGAAACGAAAGTCGTTTGACGGAAGAAAGACCAGTTGAAGGACCTAGTACTCCAATCACCCTTGATATGATTCAAAAAGCTATTTCCAAAATGACTACCGGTAAAGCATTTGGACCATCTGGAGTTGTAGCTGAAATGTTGAAAGCTTCTGGTAGCTGTGGCTTCGAATACTACGTAACTGAAATTAATTGACCATAATTAAGCATACTAGATTGAGCCTCTATACTTCAATAATTGTGGTTGACAGCAGTCAGCCTAGATTATTGCTATTATTAGGATTTTTATACCACGCAATTTACAAACGAATTTGCTTCAGAAGCCTTCAAAAGTTTGTGAAGAATTATGAATGAAGTTATTTATGGTATAGGTAAGTTTTAAAAAGTTTGCAAAATTTTTGAGAAAAGATGATGAACGAAAAATAGGGGGAAGAGAATTCCAGAGACGTGGAGCCTGGTGATAGAAAGAGCGACTCATAACTGAGCTTGAAGAAACATACATGGAGTAGCACCCTGTGAAACCAATCAATTGCGCAACTGAAACCCCAGATAGGAGCGATCAAATGGTGGGCTTACTTACAACTTACTTGAAAAACAGGTTGATTAAGGTGAAAAACAGAGTGAAAAGATCTGAGTGGTTAACGCATAGGCTTAATAGACAGAAGATCAAAAAGATAAGCAGGTTGTTCAAGATTGAGAATACAGGCAATGCGCCAAAGTAATTTAAATGGGCATAATTGGGAAACTGGTAGCCAGTGCAAATGATCAAGATAGTTACTGAAATAGCTAAAGTAATCGGCATGGATTTGGAGGGATTGAAGTTGGCACTAAAGATAATTTGGCTGCTTGCAGAGAAGAAAATTGCAGTAGTTTAACCTGCTGAGATAGTGAGGATTAGCAGTGGCAAGAGGCATGAATTAACATATGTTTTCTTTTGGCTTGGATGTGCAAGTTGGAAAATTGGATTATTTGAGAAAAAAAAATAGAAGTTCAAATTTGAGTCTAGAGTGGCATTTAAGATTTTGAGCTTGAAAAATAAAATAAGTGTAGTGCCGTCGAGAGTTGCCACAGAAGGAAGATTGTATTTTCTAGAAAAAAAATTTTCAACAAACATCATCTGGCTTTTAGTACGGCTCAGTTTCAGTTGGCTGTGAGAAATCAAAAAGTATAGAGTGGAGAGACAACTAGATAATTTATGGAGAGTGGGGTTAAGATCTGGGTAAAAGACTCCAGTAGAAAAAGTGCTGTCATCACCAAACTAGTGAAAAAGCAAGTCGTGTTTTTCAATATTGCTACACAGGGGTGATGTATAAATAGAATAGAAAACATATTTCTGCGGTACGTCTAAGTTAACTGATGTAAGAAAAAACAGAAATTGTTTATTCAAATGGAGACTTATGAGACTCTAATGGAGACTTATATGACTAATGTTATATAATTGACAGTAATTTCTGATGACATACCGTTGATGATGACGACGTTGAGTCCCCGCCTCGAATTATTCTTATCGACGTTCAGAACACTTTTATATTTATTATCAATATTATTAATTTTTCAATGTTCATCATATTATTTTTACGCAAGTTTTATGCTTTCCTATTTAAATATTTTTATAGTCAAAAAATACAAATATTTCATTTCTGTGGTGCAGGCAAATAAATTTCTCAAGTTTTGTACATTTCATTTTCAAAATGTATTTTTTATTAAGGTAGCTATAATTATATCTAGGTATTTTAAATGTTAGAATTTTTCAATAATCCGCGTTAAAAGTTAGAAAAAAATTATTTTAACTTTTTGCAGCTAAAAAAGTTTCGACTTGTCTTTTTAAATTTTGTTGTTTACTTTGAAATAACAAATGTTTATTCAACCGTCAAATTCAAAAATAGACAAAAATTTTTGAATTTTTTTTAATAGTCAGAAATAAAAGATTTCTTCTAATTTTCTTGAACTTGCGAGAGTACCTAGCACACTACAAGCATTTCTTCTCTGAATGACCATACTTATCGCTTGAAGTAGGAAGGAGGTTGACCGCGGTTCTACTGTTTCACCGCAATGGCTTGAGCGCCAGATAAAAGTAACCTGGCATCCTCGCGCAGTAAGGTCAGATAAAATTGACATAACGTCGGCCTCGTCTTTCTCTTTGTACGGCAGAAAAGGGTGTGATGACTTAATATGGAGTAAGACGGAAAAACTGTTACCCACTATTCGGGCTTGTTTTTCTCTGTATTAATTGGAGCGCCTCGACCATCATTTTCATTACTGCTTGAAAGGAAGAGCACCGCCTTCCTGTTGGAATAGCGAAGAATTGGTGGACGAGGGGGTTGCTAGGATGGCCAATAATGACAACGATTCCACCACGGCCTGATGTGCCAGTTTTTGTTGATCCATCTGTGTGGAGAACAAGGTCGAATGTATTCCATCTTTTTTCCAGTCGTTGCAAGCACCATTTCTTGTGAGCTTCCACCTGCTCTTAATTTGCCTCCATATGTTTCAGAGATGTGTTCACCTGTCTTCATCCACAGGAAAGGAGTTATAGCTGTTGAAGGGGGCTGAAAAATCCGAAAATTGATCTCCATACCGCTTCTGTTTTTGTTTACTAGCTAAACTTCTTTGTTCTTTTTCGAATTATTTTCTCAGCTATTTTGTGTCGAGGGTTTGACGATTTTGAATTTTTCAACTTCTCGTAGGCTGAAAAATTGGAGTCACTCTCGTTTCAATTTTCGGTAAGCCTGCCTCAACAAGGATTGCCTCTTCATGGGTTGTTTTCATTGACCAGTGATGGCGTGGCCCACAAATCGTTAGCAAGTTTCCAACTTCCCCGTAGCCGCGGACTGTTTTGGTGGTGGTGGAAGTGAGTCACTCAAAGCGCCTAAAAATAAACTTTAGTAGCACTAGACTGGCTTGTGAAAGACTTCGAAGTTTATTGAAAGAGTTTCCTACCTGGCGTTGGTATCGAGCGGACTGAAGTGCTCAGCCGATTCTTCTTCTTCCCCGCAGAGACGGCACCGATCCTCTTCGTTTTTCACAGTGAAGTGTTGTCATTTTCGGAGGGAAGAATGAGATCAACGAGATCTATTCTAAACAGCTAAGTTTCTTCCAAGTTGGGTTTGGATGAATTAAGAAAAATGAAACAGGGTGGGTAAAAAGAGGGGAGGGTTGGCTTTGCAACTTCTGTAGATGATTGCAAGATGCGTTTGAGTGTCCAGCTGCGCGGTCGGCTGGGTAAGAGATAAGCCAAGTTTAGCTTTCTCGTCTGCAAAGGCTAAAAAGGAAAAGCCGTTTTTTGGGAAAAAGATCGCAATTTTGGAATTGATTAATATTAGAAAAAGATCTGTACAGTTGGGTTTTTTGAGGGCTTAGTAGGAAAACTTACAGTCGGTGATGATGGCTGCCGAAATCGAGTCGTTGTTCTGTCCAAGATATTTAATGGCTGCATCAAAGGCAAACCCCTCTTGAAAAGGGAAAAATGACGTAAAACGATGATGATGATGATTAAAGGCATTTCTTGATTTGAAAAGGCTACTGAAGGTTGAGAAGTGAATCAAAGAGTTTCCTCTGTAGATCATGATCTTTGCGCCTCCATCCGTACCATCGAAAGTGGATCCATCAGAGAAGATCTGCAGGTCGGCTAAGCCGTCCATCCCAACTGCTAACTCTGCGGCGGCTGGTTGTTTAGTAAAAAAGGTAGATTTTGGGATGGAGGAGAAAAAGATGGGGGTTAGAGAAAAAAGAGGCCACGGAATATTAAAGGTATGTACAACTTCCGAGTCGACCAAAAGAAGGTTGAGATTGGATAAAAATGGGGTGGTTAATCTCGGTCAGTCACCCTTTTTAGGCGCTTTGAACAGTGTGCTTGGAAGAGCACTCTTGTTTTTGGTTGGAGGAGAGCAGAACTATTTTTCAGCTTTTTTGACGCTCACCAATTGAAGCCTGGATGAAAGGGGTAGCAGTTGAGCTTCAGATAGGACGGCATCTGTAGGAGTAGCTCGCAATTGGCGAATAATGGCTCGGACTGCGTCAGACTGCGTCCGTTATAGCTTTTGAATATTAGTGGCGAGAGCCCAAGATGCCCAGGCAGAAATTGCATACTCTGCGAGCGATTGGATTGTAGCGATGTAAACTGACGCCCGTCATCCCCAAGACCTATCCGCCAGTTGTCGCAGTATGTTGGTGTGCCGCTTCATAACTTGGCACCAGAGCAATTTTGTGAGATAGGAACTAAAGATGCAAATTTGTGTTGGCTCAAAGTTTTTTTTTCAAGTGGCTGTACAACGCTTCACACATAGATTCATCCCAATTGCGTTAGAATTTAGGGTTGGAGTAAAGCTGAAGATCTTTTTCAACCCAAGCTTCCATTGCTGCAACGAATTCGACCTCTGACCGGTGTCGGTTAGTGTTGTTGAGAACATCGGAGATCAAAGACCGACATACTACGCGTGAGAAGAAGCTAGAAATGCAAGGTCGGAGGCTGAACGAAGACCAAATTTTCTATGTTTAACGGGAAGTTTTTCTTGCAACCAGCCTGTGTCATCAAAATTAATATTTCAAATTTTGGCGGCTTTTTCTTTAAGCGTTTGCTCATATTTTATAAGTGCAAATTTTTAGAAGAATATGAACACATTTTGTTAGAAGTCTTGAATTCAAAAATGAGCTCAGACTTTTAACAAGAAGAAAAATAATTTCAAATAGTTTTCATTTAAAGTTAATAAAGATTTGTAATGAAGACTTCTTATGTAGTTTGTGGAACAAACGTGTGCCGAACTTTCTAGGAAAATAGATTATGTTCAAAAATTTTTGAACCAACTTGTATATTATTTTTGTATTTCTTATTTGGCTTGGATTACTTGTCAATTCTTTTCAGGCATTTTTTTCAAAAGCTTCAAAAACTTTAGGATACCATAAAAGACTTCAAATTCCGCACGCCCTTCATAAATTGTAAGACCACGGCGACTTTTTCGAAATATACTTGTCAATACATTAATTTAGAAATGAAGAAACTTACAATTGGCCATTGAAACAAATGGCAGGATGAGAGTTTTGTTTTTCTCCAGACACAACGAGGAATGAAAAAGTGTCCACGGAGCAAGGAGGTGCGTCAGGATTGCATTTCCTTTTATCTGTTGATTATATGATGTAGAAGTCCCATTAAAGAAAAAAGATGAAGACAATGAAGTTTTGTCTAAAACTAACATTTTATTGCTCAAAATTTTTTATTTAAAGTTTTATCTATCTATATTTTTTGTTTATTATCACAGAGTTAATTATTTTTATACATTCATAAAACCAACTCAGTTTTCTAAATGTCATTTATATAAGTATTTTTATGATTGCTTTTGTTTCAAACAACAGACCTTTTTTTCATATAATTTTAATTAACTGTTTTGTTTATTTAGTTATACTTGCATAGTTTTTTTTAAATTGTCGTATCTAAGAAAACTTATATTACCTTACATTGCATTCAAAGTTTATAATACTCAGTGGTCTAGAAACTCCTGAAGTTAATGCCACTATAATCATACTCGTAATTGATTTGATTTGATTATAATGTAATTTGAAGGATTTCAAACAGCAATGTAAGGCTGATGGCAAACAAGGCACGACATTCATTAGTATAGCTTGTCAATGCATTTTTCTACTCAGACACTCGAGGTGGGTAAGAGAAGCTTTTATAGCCCTCCAGTGTTTGAGCAGCGCTCCGATCTCACAAGGTTGGGTGCACAGACCATAGGCTTGTTAAAACCCCCATTATAACTACTAAATCATATCAAAGACACACTATCACATCTCATAACAAAAAACAACACTAAGAAGTTCAAGATAAAACACCAACTTGAATACAAGGAAAAAACACACCAACTCCTAACCCATAATGATTTCCCCAACTCTTTTAAATATTAAATTCATTAAATGAAATTGCCAAATCCACCTTCCCAATCAAAACACACTTGAAACAAAAGTCATGGAGCAGCCATCCTGAACTAAAAGAATTATCTACCCATCAAAAACTGATATGGCTGAAAATGAGATCCCAGTTGAAAAAAAGTACCAAATATGAAAAGCTCAAAAAACTTAGAAAAACATATATAAAAGAATTTAAAAAATAAAGCCAAAACACACTATAATAACTGGCTGGATAATCAATTGATGACAATTGAAAACTCTCCAGATGATATGAAAATGTTTCAAGCAAAAAAATTTTGTAATCTGGAAAAACCCACAAAGATAATAGTTGAAGCTAAAGATGTGTGGAACTACTTTGAACAAAAATTCTGCCTAAAGAACTTTACTGCACAACAAATACTATTGACCCCCCTACATCGAGCTTTCAAAAATATAGAACTAATCAAGAAATCGTAGAATCAATTAAAAAATTGAAAAAGGGAAGTTGTCAAAATAGCGATGGCTTCACCGCAGAACTTTTAAAATATGCACATAAGAGTGCATCAATAACCATAGTATACCGTGGGTGACAAGTGATGCCATCGCAAGTTCTAACTTCGCAAGTTTTAACTTCCAATCTATCAAGAAAATCAAGGAAACTACAAGAACGAGTAAATTTTGCTTCTTTAAATGTCCGAGGAATTATGTCCGAAACTAAAAAATCCGAAATCGTTGGAAAATGCCGTGACAAAAACATTCCTTTTTAGTGTGCAAAAAACTAAACAGGTAGAAGAGTGCGTAATTGAGCAAGAAAAATGTTTGACGATCCTCCCAAAGAATAATTCAAAGCACCATGGCTTGGAACTTGTGATCAAAAAAGAAGTGAAATTCTCTTACCAAAAATGAGATTGAAAAGCTCAGCAATAATCAATTTTCAAAAAGAAACACAAGCCATTTTCTCTTACACTGGAAAATGGGAAAACAGGTTTGATAAAGAATTGATAAAAAAAAGAAATTGGAAATTTTTATGAAAAAACAAGCCATACACCTGAAGAATCTATCAATTGCTTTCAAGGAGATCCAAAACATCTGAACAATCCCATAACACTGAAATTCAGCGAGCTAATGAAAAACTAAAAAACAGAAAAGCACCAGGGCATGATAATATCACAGCAGAGATGGTGAAAGCCTGTGAAAAAATCATTGCTCCAAAACTACAAGAACTTTTTAATAAAATATTCACAACTCACACAATACCAGCAGAAATTAATATAGGAACAATTATTCCAATTCCTAAACCAGATAGACAAAAAACAGTAGAAAATTTACGACCCATTACTTTTCTCCCATCTACAAGAAAAATATTTCCTATCCTTCATCTTGAAAGAATAAAAAGCAAAATAGAAAAAATTTTACCCCCATCTCAATCAACATACAAAGCAAACAGATTAACCGCTGATAACGTGTTCGTTATGAAGACACTAGAAAGCCAATGGAACGACTTCAAGAGGAAAAACCACGTTCTTTTGTCGAAATGTTTGAATCATTCGACACGATCTCAAGAAAAAAGTGTCTTATGATCCTCGGAGAACACTTAGATGATGACGAGATTCGGATGGTGCTTTACAACATGGCTTCCACTACATCGTGTGTGAAGATTGGTGACAGCTATGAAAAATAACTGAAAACCAAAATTGGTGCACCTCAAGGAGATTGTCTATCATCAATACTTTTCATACTATACTTATCCAAAGCAACGGAAGAGATGAAAGTCAACATAAAAAACAAAAATTTCAATGAAATTTAGTATGCTGACGATCAAAACTTGTATTCTTTGCTCAAATTGGACTTCAGCGAAAGAGGATTTCAGAGGATAAAGGCGTTCGAAAGTAAATGTTTAAGAAAAATTTTTCGGGTATTTTACCCAAACAGGATGACGAATAATGAGCTAATGTTGCTGATGTACATCTGCCCAAAATCTTACGTAGACACTGTTGGTGAAAAGGCTCTAGTTGTTTCAGGTGCCTGCTATATGTGGTCCAAGTTTCACTAGCATAAAGAAGGACAGTAAGAAAACACGTATTAGAAACTTTAATCTTTGTATATACATTATTGTTAATACTCATATTAGATTGATTATCTGATGATGATATAGAATATATCGAAAAGCTTCGTCAAAATAAAAAATTCAAATATTTTCGTGTTTTTATGATTCACTCATATTAGATTATACTGCTGTAGGCGTCCCAGTAGCTGGGGTATACAGCAGTCGGCTAATACACTTCCTCGACTCAGCTCTATTGAGTGGATCTGCATTTTCTAAGCCAAAGGATTCCATATTCTTTTCAACACAACTCAACCAAGATTTTGCTGGTCTACCACCGCGACAATCTTCAGGCAAAGGAAGTTCGAGCACGTCTTTGATACACATGGACGACGTCTCACGTGACCATACCAACGAAGACGACGGTTCTATAGCAGCGTCCATGTGTCTGGGATTTTGAGTTTTGTGAAAAAAACTGATGATAGACTTCTGTCCTTAGGCTTAACGCCATACATCCAGAGAATCATGGACTTATCGTTACGCTGTAGCCTTTGCAAAAAAGCAACTGTTGGGGCCCAGTTTTCACTGCCATGTAACAAGGCAGAACGCACACAAGATGCGTATAATTTGCCACGAGACCCCTAGGTGATGTGTTAAAAGGTCAATATAGGCAACAGTTTACTAAATTCACCCCAAGCAACTGAACATCTAGTGATAATTGCCAACTCACAATTTACACCTGCACACAACATATCACCAAGGTAACAAAACTTGGGTTCTACATCCATTGTGGCATTACCAACAGTAATCTCTTTGACAGGCCAATAATCCAAAGATGGCGCTAAATTGAAACAGAGAGGACATACATAAGCCTGATCCTTTAGTCTTCCAGTCAAACCGCTACATCTCTTGTGGACCCAATAAAAGCATGTCAAGCAAAAAATTGAGTTGACGCCGATACCTTTGCGGCATACACTGTAAGGAAAAGCTTCAGAATCCCTTAGGTTTTACGAAACGAGCATCATGAATTTTGTTTTTTTGGAGTTCACCCGTAATCCTTGACTTTCTATTCCCAGTTCCCATTTTCCAAATTTGGATATACAATCGTCTAGCGATTCTGAGATCAAAACCAGGTCATCAGCATACAAAAGTTTCCAAGAAACACCGGTTCTTAACTTTCTAAACGAAGCTTCAAAAACAAGAATAAAAAGTGAAGGACTCAATAAAGATCCCTGATGTACACCGACATTTACACCAAACTCATCGCTGAGCTGGTTATTTATGCGTACTCGACTTTGATCCAGTATACATACTTTGAACTACACGGACAGCCACTTTTCAACCCCGAGCTTTCTCATTGCCCCCCAAATCACTTAGCGCGTAACTAGATCAAAGGCCTTCTCTGAATCAACGAAAACATAAGAGTAGTTTTTTGACGGTTAGATATTTTTCCTGCAACTGACGAACAATAAAAACTGCGTCAGTGGCGCCAAGGAGTGTCGGAAGAGTCTTTGGAAGTTGGCACTCAGCAACAACAACAACATCAAGAGCAGAACCTCATAGTCAATTTTCTCATTATCTTCAAGTCTGTGTGATTCTTTCAAAACAGGACTTATAAGATCATACTTCCTGGTACCTTTAATGAGCCTGGTTGTTGTGGTGATTAAGGATTGGAGCCTTTTGTTCTAATATTTGTTGCTCTGCAAAAATAACATTCTCATAGTCTATCTGGCTCATTACCAGTGCTGATGTTAGTGTCTTCAAAGTCTCAACAAATTTTCGATCAATTTTATTTGCCTTAAGGTTGTAGAACCGCATGGTATAATTTTGTTGATTTGAGTCTTCATAGAGAGGTTTCTATCTAACCACACATATAATATTATATGTAACTATATGATTGAAGGCAGTAGTACTCTCACATAATGAAGACTCAGCAACTTTAGCCATGAAATATGTGTCAAAAAAGCTTCAACGTCTAGTTTCCAGCAGTTTATGGACAAGAGAAGGTTTAAGCAAAAAAAAAGTTCAAGGTGAGAGTTGTTAGTTCCATTGTAAATAATAACCAAACTGATTCCTGTAGCAACGAGATCAAGCCCTGTGTTTGCAAATGGAGGATGTTATTTTTATAATTTTGAATTTGCTTGTGGAATATCTTGGTAGGCTTGATTTTATTTGAGTTTTTGTGACTTTGGAGATTTTGGGTATGTTCATGGTGTAGTTTTTATTGTTATTGAATCCAACTGAGGCTTAGTTAAAATTATAAACGCTGTTTTCTCTATCTATTAAACTCAGTCATATACTGATATGAATCTGTAGTTTTTTATCAAAGTTGTGGAGAGTAAGCGTGGTGTAGACTTTTTAGTTAAATTTTTAAATTTTAAGTTGAGTTTGCTGTGGGATTTTTGTTTGTGTTGAGTTTTGGTGTTTTGATTGGAGACTGTTTTAAGTGCTGCATTTTTAAATTGAGTTGGTTGAGATGATGAGTGAGCACATGGTGGTTTGATATTTTTGGGGATTAAATGGAAAGCACATTTTAAAGAATGTGGGTGATATAAATTTTCTGAGTGAGCTTTCTGATATTATGATTATATAAGTGAAAAATTAATTTTTAAAAAAGGTATTCTGCTGGTAGCTTGAAATAAGTGGCTGAAAACTGAACAATGCCACAATGTCCATGTTATAGCTTCAGAGCTCCCTGAATACCTGAGTCTTCAAGGGAGATTATATAGTAGCATCAAACACAGATATTCCTAAAGTGCCTCATTTAAAAACTATTATCATTTTGTATTGGGATATTTGTACAAGTTTTTATATATTTTCATATAAGCAGCTTATACTGTATTTACAGTTATTTTTGTCTGATCTTATTTGCTTTATATAAATCAAACATACATATTGAAAAAGAAATACAAGACAGGTTACTAAGACCATTCCTTAAACATTAGCTGGAAACTAACAAGTTATTGAAAATTTTAAAGTGATTTTTTTCTACAAATTTTTTTAGCATGTTTTGAATAAGGCAAGCTTAAATCAGCAGGAATAGTGAAAATTGTTAGAACTTGGGCAATAAATTTTTTGAAAAAAAAGATTTATATTTTTTTATTTTCCAAATCAATAAAAAATTATTATTTGTTTAATATACTGACCCCCGTGCAAAAGAAAATATTCTCCACTAAGTCCTATACTCCACTCAATTACTTTCATTGAAATTTTATAGCCATATTTATGAGTAATTCTCATTCCAAAAAAAGTAATACATTAAAAAAATATGAATTTAATTTAAAATATTTTAGCCTTTTCCATAAAATTTGACCCAAAAGTATAAATATTCAAACCCTTTTATTCACTCTAAACATTTTCTCAAAATCTCACTCAATTTTTTCTTAAAAATTTTAAAAAATTCTTTTTTAATAATTTTTCCATGCAATAATGTTTATATATTTAAAAAATTAATGACGTAATACAATACCTGAATTTGAGTTGATACTATGCACAAACGGATCATTTTCTGAAATTTCTTCTTCAGGCTCAAAATCAAAGTATTCATCAATACAATATAATGATGAAAGAAGCAATACCCCCCAAAGAGCAAAATTTCGCCGATCTTGATAGTGATGAAGTTAAATTAAAATTTATTTGTAAAATGAAAGTATGAAAAAGCAAATAATCAACTCATGTTATTCTAAACAGTTTTTCATACAGAAACAATAATATTACTTCCAAAATTTGCTTTTATTAATTTATTTAAACTTCTTGAAGACGTGGGCAACATCTTTAAAGTTTTAAAAGTGACTCTTTTCACCTACTAAAGGTATTTTTACGATTAGTAGAAGCGCATAATTATTAACGGTTTTTCTCAAATTTTTTTATCTTGCATGGTTACAGAAAGTTTCAGCAGTTTTTTAATATTATTAAAGTGTTTTTTCGATTATTACGTAAATATGTTTTAATAGTGAATTCAAACTTAACTACTTGTGAAAATGTTTTGAGATAATTATGTTGAAACAACTTCTTGAGTCTAAAACAACAACAAAAAAACTTTTAAAAAATTTTTGTAAGACTAGCTTACATTATCAAGTGATAATAAAAGTTAAAAAAATGAATCGTATTTATAACTTGCTACCATTATATAGATATATTAATTTATTATGTAAAATAATGAATGTAGGTAATAATTGATAGATTTTCTATTGCTAACTATGAGGTGAGATTATGACATGAAAGGAGACCAAACCCGTTTGCTGACACGAGCGCCCATCGACTTGGCTAATTAGCTAAGTATATGTGCAAATTAGCTAATTAGTGAAAAAAAAAATTTTTTATTCAATCAATAAAGTATCCAATAAAAGTGTGACAAGAAATAAAAAAGATATAAAGTAATATTAAGTTGATGAAAATTTCACATATTCAGTAATTCGATAATGTATAGAATATGATTCTGTAAAGTATTAGAAAAAGCAAGCAAAAAACATCAAGTTTGAAAATTTGAAATTTCACTTGCAAAGTAAATGATTAATTTAAATAGTTGTGAAATATTATTAAAAAAATTATCAATACAACTATTTTTTTTGAATATACTATAAATTAAGAAAAATAAACTACTAAATAAAGTTATGCGCTACAGCTTTCTTTGGATAATTAAAATTTCATACTAATTATAATTTATGAAAAAAAGGATTTAGAAAGGAAGGAGGGCAGAGGCCAAAAGAATCCTGGCAGCAATGCCACGGACAATAGCCTAAGAGATCTTCTGACGAAACCTTCTTTATCCTTTTAATTTCTTCTTTTAAAGGCTTTGTCAATAGACTTTTCTGCTCCTTCCCTCAACCTTCATGAATAATTAACATTAGTTAATATTATTCAACTAGAAGTTCGTAATCTTTTTCAAAATGAGACTGAATTTCAAATTGTTGTACAAACCTGTTTAAATCTTTTTTGCGGTGTAATAAGCACTGCCCGGATATATAATAAGGCACATAAACAAATATAACAATTATTTTTGCCTTTGTTTCATCTTCTCACTATGGTTTATCAACTTTTTTATTCATTTTTTTCTATTGATTTCATTTCATCCCCTAAATATTTTTTTTCTTTTAATTTTTTTGCTTAAAACCAAAAAATTTTCATAATCTCGAGACTAAAAATAAAATTGCAAAAAAAATATACATATAAATAAGAAAAGAAAAAAAACTACAATAATAAGAATAATTATAGATAAAAATAACAAATATAGGACTATCTTCTGGATTTCTTGAAGAGAAGGATTGCCGGGTATTTTATCGAGAAATTCTTTGTTTCCTTTCTTTACCAGGCCCAGTGCACCTATTACAACTGGGATAGATCTAGCTCTGAGGTGCCACGTTTTGCCAATTTCAATCTCCAAGTCTTTATACAAATGTTTTGGGTGACACATTTTTATCTGATGGCACGCTCATATTAATTAGATAACAGACATTGCCAAGCAAATCCTTTACGACAATGTCTGGTCGGTTGGTTTGTATTGTTCGGTCAGTCTGGATTGGGAAGTCCCAAAAAATGGTGAAATTTGGACCATCAGTAACTGGCTCCGGATGATGTTTATACCAGTTTTTTCTTGTACTCACTTTGAAGTGGTTACAGATCCTCCAGTAAAGATATTGACCTACCCTATCGTGTCTTCTTTTGTATTCTCCAGGTGTGAGAACAGAGCATCCGGAAATAAGGTGGTCAATAGTTTCTACTTTCTCACCACAGAACCTACATTTAGGGTCTGTTCCGTTTTGGATTATATTTGCCTGAAAGTTCTTGGTGACAAGGCTTTGGTCTTGAGCCGCAAATATATATCCTTTAGTCTCCGCCTTCAATCCAGAGCTGGTGAGCCACTGGTGAGTTGCTTTAGTATCAACATCATCATTTTTACATCTTGTTGCAAACTTTCCATGCAGAGGTTTTTCTTGCCAGCTTATTTCGAGCCTGTTCATAATTTCATGTTTTGCAATCATTTTAATCTTTTTGAGAACTCTATCGGTTTTAGTGCATTATTGTCTACAGGATTAAGGCAAAGTTCTCGAGAGAAATTATTGGCTTCTTTAACTATTGAGTGAAGTTTTCTTGAATTTTCATGGAGATGAACTAGCTTAAGCATCCAGTCTTCAGTATTGCTTAAGTAATGAAAAAGTCCTATTGTTGATGATCTATAAAAAGTTTCACAGTGAATTAACCCTCTTCCTCCATTGTTACGTTGCAAATATAAACGGTCTATATTTGATTTTAGATGATGCATTCTGTGACAAGTTAATTGTTTCTTAATTTTAGTCTCTATTCCTTTTATTTCGCTTAAATTGCAGTTAATTATGTTAAAACTATAAGATATTACGGGTACTGCTATTGTATTTATTGCGTTTATTCGGTTTTTTTAATTCAATTCTTACTCTTCTGATACATATTTTTCTTAGTTTCTCTTTCATCATTGCGTGTTTTATTTCACTTCCTTCGTTTACTCCAAGATATTTATAAACTTATTCTTGCTCTAGCTCTCTAATAATAGTTCCATCATTGAGTTTTATTCCAGAAGTATAAGATAGTTTTCCTTTTTTGAACGAAGCTTTAGCACATTTATTGAGACCAAACTCCATACCGATATCGTCACTGAACTTCTTGACGGTTTTTAGCATTTCTTCTAGCTCTCCATCATTTGAAGCAAAAATTTTTAGGTCATCCATATAGAACAGATGGTTTATATTTTTTTCTCTTATCTTATAACCATACCTGGTTTCGTTCAAGAGTTTTGATAAAGGTATGAGTGCCATACAAAAAAGAAGTGGAGATAAAGAATCGCCCTGAAAGATACCGCATTATATTTTTAAACCTAAGAAAGAAAAGATGCCATTAGAGTGAGGAAGAAAAAGATTTTTATTCCATAATTTTATTGTAGTTTTGATGAAGTTGATGTAAATGGGTGATAATTTGAATATTTCAAGACAATTTATTATCCATGTATGAGACATGCTGTCAAACGCTTTTTTATAATCAATCCATGCTGTGCTTGAGTTACGATGCTTTGCTTTTATATTCTCTAAAACCATTTTATTTATGAGAAGTTGGTCTTTACAACCATAAGACCCTTTTCTGCATCCTTTTTTGTTCTATTGGGTAAAGGTTGTTCTTCCATGTGTTTGTAGGTTTTTTCTGATAATATCGAAGTTAAAAGCTTGTATGTTGTCGAAAGACACGTAATTGGACGATAGATTTTAGATGGTCAGTATCATTTGGTTTGGCAAGTAAGTATGTAGTACCTTGGCAAAGCCAATCTGGCGTTAAGTACGGTCTGTTCAAAATTTCGTTAAAATTCGAAGCCAGTCTGAAATTTATCGAGTGAAAGCTATTTAACCAGAAATTAGGAACTTGGTCTATTCCGGGAGATTTCCACTTATAGGATTTATTTAATGTCTTCGTGATCTCATCTAAGCTTATTTCACTCCAGCTTTGTTAAGAGATATTACTGTTAGTATCTTTGAAGTCATTAATCCATCTTGCATTTTCTTTATGGTTTTTTTCATTGCTTCAAGTATTTCTCCAAAATTCTTTGACTTGGTTTTCTGGTGGTATTTTATCTACACGTACAATATTTTTTTCCAATTTCGCGATAGAACTTTTTTGCATCAATTTCAAATATTTTGTTCTGTCTATAAAAATTATTCCTTTTAATGAAACGACGCAGTTTTTGAGCTTTACATTGTAATTTTTGTTTTAACTCTTCTTTGATAGTAGAGATTTGATGTTCTTCCTTTAGGTGGTACTTTTTGATAATTCTTTTTGGTTTGAAAAGTTTCCCATTCTGTAGTTCATCAAATATAGATATTTCTTTTCTTAAATTTCCAATTTCATTTTCGATTTTCATTTCTAGGTTTTGATGGTTTTTTTGTTGTGATATTTTTTCTTATTCTAGATTTAATTCCACACTTATGTTGAAGTATTTTAGAGGTACAGTATAAAAGTTGATTCAATTCGGTTAAATCAGGGTTTAAAACTTCGCATATTTGTTTCAGGGTTTCATTTTCTATGATAAATAGCTTCCTAAATTTATTGGTTTGGTTGATTTTCATTAGAGGTTCTCTATCGGCTATATGAATATTTTTAACAATGGATAATTCCTCTATTATTTCTTCTTTCAATAAAAAGATTTCATTATAACTACTTTCAGTTTCTTCATCATCTTTTATATTACCACTTAGATTAACGTTAGTTATTACATTTTCTTCGCCTCCACCTATCTTACCGCCAGAGTTAGTTTTGCTCATTATCTTTTCTTCATCATTACATACCTTATCACAAACCCTAACATTGAGTGTTACCTCTACGTTTTCGTCATTAACCTTATTGCTGTCCACCTTAACATTACTTGGTACCATTTCTCCATTAAAACCCATATTGCAACAAACGTTAGTTTTTCTTTTTTCCTCTTTTTCACTATCACAAACTTCATCAAAACCCTTTATATTGCATGTCACCTTTAATTTTTCACTACCACTTCTAATATTGCCAACTTCAACATTATTCATAAGATTTTCCCCCCCTTAAAGTTTATATTGCCCAGGTTAGTTTATTCTTTCATCTCATCTTCAACATCACATATTTTTTCTCAATCTTTCACCTTCATGTCAGATTTTGTGTCAGTTAAATCAGCGTTTGCTACTGCTTTTTGTTTAACCTCCTTATTTTTATTTTCTGTATGTATATCATTCATAACCTGCCCTTTTATTTGTATCAATTCAATATCTGTTAGCTTTTTATTTCGAATAATATATCTTCTTTGATTTGCCAATTTGTTAGCATTTAGTTTATCAAACTTATGGCTTATTGTATTTCGTAAACACCATTTTGTATACGAATCATTAGTACTATATCTTCCAGGCTTTTCTAAAGCATAATAATAACAAAAACAACGACAACAACAATAATAATAATAATAATAAATAAAAATAAAACTAAAAATAAAAATAATAATAATAATAATAAAAATAATAATAATAATAATAATAATAATAATAATAATAATAATAATAATAATAATAATAATAATAATAATAATAATAATAATAATAATAATATTATTATTATTATTATTATTATTATTATTATTATTATTATTATTATTATTAATCAATATTATACTATTTAATGAATATTAAATACTGAAGAAATATTTCATGACACTTGCAAATTTTGAAAAAATTATAATATTTTTGTTGATAATAATTAGCAAACAGAAAAATATTCACAATGAAACTAAAATTATTCAATTTTTTCATAGAAAAGTATGAAAAATAGTTTTCTATGTAAATTTATGTTTAAAAGTAAATTCTCATATTATAGTAAAGTCGATAATTAAGACATGTTTTTCTTAAAAAAGGTGATCATATTATGTAAGTGTGAATTTTTACATAATAAATATTTTCAATTATGCGATTTTGTTGTGAAAAAATTATCTATTTACTGAAATATGACATTTGAAGAATTTTCTAATAAGAATATTGAAGAATATTCTAAATGATAATGAGCAATGTATTCAAAAATTAAAACAATCTAGTTGAGAATTTTTTTTAAACAAAAGTAAATTTTTGAATAATTATACATATATCTATCTTATAGTAATTATATAATTATTATTTATCTGGGGATGATAACTATTATATATAGAAATTTTTGGTGTTTTAAAAATATAACCTCCAAGTTTTTTTCTATTTTATTTAAATATAGCTCATAATTTGATTTTAGTCAGAATATTTTCTTCAAGTGAACATTAATTTTTCATCATGCATTTAAGAACCTTCACCACATCCACTTATAGATATCTTTTGAAGCCAGCTACTTTACCTTTTTCCAGGATATCTAGTTTTTTTCTTACTACTTCATTTCAAAATACCAGATATGTTTCACACAATCATTCTCATTTCTTCAACATGATTCAACCCTTTTCTAACTTGTTTTTTTATAATTTCAACATCTTTTGTGGTCAACCCATTAGTCTTAAAACATCATTTATATATTTTAAAGCATTTATTTTTTGACATTACTTGCCATGTTTTAAAGCATTTTTTTAAATATTTTTTTTGGATCTTATTTTCTTCTGCAAAATTACAAGAAAATTTCAATGCATTCTTGTATAGAGTTATATTCCACTTTTAAGATAGTTCATTTTCTTTACCCCATTTAGACTGTTATCCATATAACATCCACCATCTCTTACTCAGTTTCAATTTTCTAATGTTTGCTCACATTTTTCAATAACAGTATTATCATAAAACTATTAAATTTGTTCTATTTATTTCATGAAAAATTTTTATCAATTTAGAAAACTGCTGATTTATTTTTATCAGCCTTACACTGTATTTAGTTACAGTTTTTTCATTGCTCAAAAAGTCTTACTTTCATAGCAACCCATCACCAATTTTAAATTATACTCTTTTGCTGTTTTTTTTCTATCTTTTTTCTAAAGTGTTTCAAATTGAGAAGTTGATTTGAAGTTTTTGTATCTTGCACTATTGAAACTATATCATTTGTATCAGGCTTTTTTTTTACCTACCTACCTCTGCCAGGCACCAGCTTTTCTAATGAATGTATTTTCTTCAAATATCAGACTTTAAAAACAGCAAAATTATTCATTTTTGATCTTACATTACTTAGTCAGATTATACTGTTGTACATTCCAGGGACTGCCGTTGACAGCAATCGGCCTGAACCCTTTTTACTATTATAGCGTAATTTACAAAATGGTGTTTTCTATCATCACTCGTATTGCATCAACGCTTTCATGAGGGATTTCATATGCAACAAGGATTAAAAGCGTTTTGGACCGACCTAACGAGTCAAATGTTTTTTTGAAATTAATGAAAGTTATCACAGCTTTTTTCTTGTGGCTTATTGGCTGAGACTTATACTCCAGTAGTTGGTACGGCGAGTTGAGTTTCCTTTTTTGGGCACAGGAATGATACCACATCTACCTCATTTATTTGGATGCACACCGTTAACGACTTTTAGTGTAAGACCATCAAGACCAGGGGCTTTATTAGGTTTCAATGCTTTAAGGGAATCTGTGATCTTTTTCTCCCTAAATTCGACAGTACTAATTTCTAGGTTGACGTCAAACAACTTGACGCAGTCAAACTAATATTGATCATCGTTTTTTTCGACAGAAAATAGATTTTTGAAGTGGTCTTTCTAGATTTTGAAACGATTTTCTCCTTGGATAAAGGTGACAGAAATTTTATTTCTTGACAATTTCTTTATTAGATTTTGATGGATTTTGATTTTTGTCACTTTTCAATTTACTCGCTATATTAAAGATGATTTGCAGGTCTAAAATGAAATGTTTGTAAATTAACAAGTTCATTTAGCTGCATTCTTATTTTGCTATTTAAAGTCAGGAAACATGTGCTATGCGGTGGAAGCCAGGGCATGCACCATCGCGCACTATTTTGCTCCAACAAATTTTCATGATTATACAAAAAAAAAGCAATGGCCCTCAGTCCCCAGCAATTCTTGAATGAGCAGAGGGTGATAAGAATGCCTGGGTTTTCTTTCTCTTCTTCTTATTCTTTTGGGAGGTCTTTTTCTTTTGGTAGTTTTAATATTGGATCATTAAATGGGAAGAGTATGGAGTTAAGTGAAGAGTTGTTGAGAAGGGAGGTTGGTATTTGCTGCATCCAAGAAGTGAGGTAGAGAGGTATGAGTTCGAAATCTCTAGGTAGTTTAGGTATGAGGTTTAAACTATGGTGGTCTGGTAATGAAGATAAGATAGGTTGTGTAGGAATATTAGTTAGAGAGAATTTATGTATGAATGTTGTGGAAATAAATAGAATATCAGATAGGGTAATGGTAGTGGTAATTATTTTTTGTAAAAAGGTACTAAGAATTGTTTGCGTTTATGCCCCACAATGTGGAAGATCGATGAGTGAAAAAGGGAAGTTTTGTGAGGAAATGGCAAGAGGGTGTGAAGTGTAAAATGGAAATGAAGTTTTGATTTGCTTAGGAGACTTCAATGGACATATTGGCAAAGAGATTGATGGGTTTGAAGGTGTTCATGGAGGTTTTGGAATAGGCAAGAGAAGCGTGGAGAGTAGATTGCTGTTAGAATATTTTTTTGAAAAGGGTATGTGTGTGGGTAATAGTTGGTTTAAAAAGGAGGATAATAGGAAGGTTACTTTTGATGGAGGGTGTAGTGGGACAGAAATAAATTTTGTGTTGATGAAGGGTAGTCAGAGAAAGTTTTTGAAGGATGTGGAGCAATTGGGGGTGAGCTCCAACACAAACTATTGAAGGTGGTTTTAGATGAAAGATGGATTAGGAAAATCCAATAAAGCCATGCCAAAAAAGTATTTTGCCCAAAAGTATGGAAGTTTTTGAATGATAAAGTAAAAGCAAAATTTTTTGAAAAGATGGAAGTTTTGTACCAAAAATGCGATGAATGAAATGCATGGCTGTAATATAAAACTTCTGCTCTAAAAGCTGCTGAAGAAGTTTGTTGAGTGAGTAGAGGTAGGTCTCAGCACGGTGAAACTCGGGGGTGGAATCAGGATGTGCAAAAAGCCATCACAATGAAGAAGAAAAATTTCTGGAGGTGGAAACAATTTCCATCCGGAGAAAATAAATCCAGTTATTTCTCTGATAAAAAGAGAGATGTTGCTGAGGCAATGAAGAAAGAGGCTGTAAAAGAGATGGAGGAGATACGGAATGATTGAAATGTCGTATTCTGTAGAATAAGAATGATGAAAAAGGAAGCAAGTGACTTAGCAAGTAATAACTGCATTAGAGACAAAAATGGGAAGGCTGTATTTGCCGAGAATGGTCGCAAGAAATTGTGGAAGGAGCACACGGAGGTCATCATGAATGAGCAGAACCCGTGGAATGAAATGGTTAATGTAGAAATGTTTGAAGGTCCCATGGAACCATCTGTTATAAACGAAGTGGAGAAAGCACTAGAGATCATGAAAAATGGCAAGGCCAGTGGACCAACTGGAATTGTCAAAGCACCTAGCTGTCTCTCCACATAGAAAGCAAGTTATATTGCAAATAGCAGATGAAATCCTCGATGGAAAGGATATGCCTCATGACTGGAGGACAAGTACAGTTGTTCCCATTTATAAGAAGAAAGGTAGCGTTATGGACTGTGCGAGCTATCGAGGTGTAAAGCTTTCAGAGCATGGTATAAAAGTGGTGGAAAGGTTGTTGGAGAAGAGGTTAAGGAGGTCAGTGAAATTTTACCAAATGCAATTTGATTTTATGCCTGGCAGTAGCATAGTGGACGCTATTTTTATTTTTAGGAGAATGCAGAAAAGCTACCTTGAGAAGAATAGGAAGCTTTTTACCTGTTTTGTTGATTTGGAGAAGGCTTCCGATCGGGTGTCAAGGAGGGTGATTGAATGGGCGCTGAGAAAGAAGTTGGTCCTCGAAAGGTTGGTTCAGGCAGTAATGTCGGTGTACAAAGGAGCAAGAACGCGGGTTCAAGCTTGAGGTGGACGCTTGGAAAAATTTGATGTTGGTGTAGGTGTCCATCAAAGATCGGTTCTCCCACAGTTTTTGTTTTCAATATTGCTCGACCTATTGTCTGAAAACGGAAGAAAAGGTGCTTTTTATGTACTGCTTTATGCAGATGACTTGGTCTTGAGGGCAGAGACTATTGAAGAACTAGAAGCACAATTCATGCGTTTGGAAGGCAGCCTTTGAGGGAAAAGATTGAAGATTAATCTTGATAAGACAAAGATCAGGGAGAGTGGCGGTGGTAGTGGGGTTGTTGTTTTGGCTAAGATTGATCCATGTAGTGTGTATGGGAAGAGGGCTAAGGTAAATTTTGGGAGGTGTAAAGACATGTAAAAAGTGGGTTCATGCGCGGTGTGCTAGAGTGAAGAGAGTGTCTTGTAAGATGAATGGAAATTTCGAATGCAGGGTTTGTATGAATGTTTCAAATAAGGTATGTAATAAGGTTTTAAATGTTTGTCTGAGTAAGTTGGAGAGGGTAAATAATTATTGTTATCTAGGGGATAATAAAAATGGTGGAGGGGAAAGTGAGCTAGTTGTTACACGCAGGATAGGGCTGGGCTGGAAGGCATTTAACAGTGTGTCTTCTATATTTTGTGGTGAAAAACTTACATGGAATGTCAAAAAACAAATTTATAGGACATGTCATGACATACGGCTCAGAAACTTGGGTGGTAAGGTCCGTTGAAGAAATTTTTTTGAGAAGAGCAGAAAAACGAATGCTTCAAATGATGTGTGGCATGCAGCTAGCTGATGTTGTGAGCACAAAGGAGTTGATGGTTAGATTGGGATTGGATAGTACGATTGTACGATAGTACGAAGTGCTGAGACAAGGAAGTTTGAGATGGCTGGGGCATGTGGTTAGGAAAAAGGATGAAAATTTTTGTTAAGCAGGCATGGAGTTTTGAGATTGAAGGTAGTAGAGGAAGGGGAAGGCCAAGGTTAGCTTGGAAAGGTATGATGGAAAACTTTTGTTGTGGGCTTGGATTAGATCTGGAAGATGTTATGACGGTGAAATGGAGAAAGAGTGTTAGGTCATGGAAAGAAGTCAGTGACCCCTTGGAAAAGGAAAAGATGATGACTATAATAAAATGATGATGATGAGGATGATTTCATGCTTTCTTTGGATTTCCTCGTGGTTTCTTTTCGAATCTTGAGAAAGTCTTATTAAGTCTAGCTTCTTTAAAACTGTCATATTTCTGGCGTTGGGTATTTTGACGAAGTTGAACCCGTTGAATTGGAGCTTTTTTGGTGTTTGATTGGGGTAGATTCTTATCTTGGGCTCGATGGTAGGGGAAGTTCGTTTAAGACGCTTCGGTAGTTTCATTTTTCTGACTTCGTTACATATGGACACAAAGGCTGTGTAAGTCTGTTGATCTTAGTAAGGCGCCAAATTTTGAAAAGATTAAATCGTCTGTGGTAGTGACCAGATCATCGTCATGGCACAGCGCCTGTCAGTAGAGAGATTTTCTTGTTGATGGTTATGGAGCACAAAGACTCAGTTTGACTTTTGCTGATACTATCTTGTGATCACCACCAATAGCAGCAGAAAAAGTATGGGTTTGGCAGTATAAAAACACTTTCTTCAGCGTTTCTGAACAAAATATAGTCAATTCAAGCAAGGTGTTCAGCGGGACATCTCCATGTCCATACTCCCCGGTTAGGTATATGAAAAAGTGAGCTACCGGACAAAAGATTGTGGAAAGTTATGGTGAAAGTCAGGCGGCCTAATTGATCGTAAAAATTTTTTACTTCTAGTAGGGTAAGGTTATGAGTAGAATAACAAAATACAAGAACAGTTTTAGGGTTGCCATTGAAGGAAGCGATGAGAATTCGATTGTCAACTTTTTGATTAAGTTAACTATGGCAATATCTATTTTTGCACCGCACTTCAAACACTTCCCACAGTGGCATTGTTGGTGATCTTATATGCCGATGCTGTGGCCAATATCATGGCTTATGATATTCGGAAGAAGGCGATGTTGTCGAATGCAGACTACTTGAAGGTTGTGTTGTTTGAATTGGAGGTTGAGTCTACCTTGGGAAAACCCTGAGTTAAGGGAGCGGCAGTTTAGTATTCCAATGCTGAAATTTTGTTTGAGGCAAAAAACCCCCTATGTTGGGCGAGAGATCGGAGCTTGGTCTTACATTTGAAGTTGAGCCAAACTCGTCATCGGTAGCTTTTGGGCTAAAACCCTTCCTACCTAAAGATGGATAGTCACAGGCTTTAAAAGTGGTGCTATTTGAAAAATTAGCCATGTTTTCTAATAGCTTGTATTAATTTGATGCTTTGCTACGGCTCTCACAGGAGCAGTTTCATGCTTGAGTTTACTAGTGTTCCACTTCCATTGACCATGAGTTGATTCATCTGCTAGACAAATGAGCGAAAAAAGCTGAAAAATCGGTGTGTTGATGACTACCACCTGAAATAGAAACCTTTCTTGTTTCCCCAATAGATCAGCTTTCACTGTTGCCCTATGTTAACTGAGTCGCGGACCTTCACCATTGGTGTCAGACCTGTCCGCTTTGGGAGGTCCTACCAGGAACATAAGTTCTCGACGGCATAGCTCTGACATTAGCCCGTTGACATCCCCCACCACGAGAAGGTCAGGGTTGGACTTTTGAGAGAAATTTGCTTTTAATATTATTATTGTCCCTCAAAATAACAATATTATTTGGAGCACATTTTCTGCCAGCCCGAGCTAATTTCAACTGGAAGTTATTAAATTCAAGATTCACCATTCTACACTTTGGTATTACAAAATCTAATTTTTATGAAAAGCAAATTTTGATATATTCGTTCTTGGTTTTTACCTCATAACTTTTAAGCGCCTTTTGCGCTACCGCAGCACAAATTAAAGGTTACTGATGGTCGACTTATATACATACATATCATTTGAATTATTCTTAGGCTGATACTTTAATAGTTTGAAATTTTTTTACATTCATAAATAATTCATGTGAATTTTTACCCATAGTTTATGTATTAAAATAATAAATTCTTATTTGCTTTAAAAAACAACTAATTTATAAGCAGTATGAAATAAATACACACGATTTTTATGTTAGATTTTTTAATATTTTCTGTATCTCATCAAAACCTGCCTGCAGTGTTTTTTTTTGATATACTCTTATATATGAACTCAACCACTAAAGGTGTTTTTTCTGGTTGGGTATCCGGCCAAGTTATAGAAATGGACGATAGGTAAGTAGTTTTAATAGTTGATGCTTAAAGGTTAACCAATGTTTTGATCTCATTTTAAAATTTAAGTATTGCAGGCGCTATTTTTTTCAGCATTTTGTGTGGTTTTTCTTGACAGGGAGTGGAAAACTGGCTTCAAATGAATCTTTCAAAAATAACTAGTTTTATCAAAGAAAAATTGGGATTGAAAAAATGTTTGATTGATTACTTTTTATGGTGTTAAATTCATCATCATCGTTTTACGCCGTTTCCATGGGTTGGACAGGGTCTCATAATGGTTTTTTTCCTTTACCTCAGGCATTCTAGTTCTGTTTGAATGCATCTCAGGTTCTCATCAAGGCCTTCAAGTTTTCTAGGAATTCGGCCGTTCTCACAGGGTCGGTCCACAGACTCTTGAGTCTCATTATTATGGTATTTATTTTGGGGCAGGTGAAGGGTGTCGTGAGGATGGATGTGGCAAAGTAGGCATGAGGGTCAGAGATGGAATGAAAGTGAGATTTTGTTGAGATATGGAAGGTGATTTGTTTGTTCTGAGTTGAGCGAGGGTGTGTCGTGTCTGGTGATCTTTGATGGTTTCTGAGTCGTGTAGGGGGGGAGGGGGGAGGTTTTTATTCAAAGATTTTTTCGTGAGTGGATGATATGTAGGGGTGTATGATTTTTTTGTGTATTGTTTTCATGTTGATTTTTATTTGAGTGTGAGTGGTGGTCTGGGTGGTAGCTATGCTTACGGCTTATTTGATTTTGTTGTTGTTGAGCTCCAACTTTCAAAAACTTTTTCTACATTCCTCGAAGCGAGTAGTGGAAGAAAGTTGTAGCTTCGAGTTGTTTGTAATTTTAAGCGAGCAGTGAAAGAAATTATGGATGGATTCTCGAAATGCCGAGCGTGTTTTCCTTCAACGCTTTTTCTCCCACATACCGTCAAAAACCTTTCTCAGATTGTGGTTTTGGGCAAATCAGCAAAACCATTCAAATTGAACTTCATTCCATCACTGAAAATTATCCAAACCTATTCTCCTTTTTTCCCATTTCCCTATTTGTCTTCATACCACTTTCCACAAACTACGGTAGCCAACCATTGTCAAGCAAACTCTTTTCCCCTGGAAATACTGCAAGCATAATAAAGAGTTAATAACTTTTTGAATAATTTGCGAAAAAGAGGTTTTCCATGATTTATTCCAAGTTGATTTTCGACTTCGCACTCATACTAACTTTACAAAGCAACTTTCTTGTGGTACAGGTGGTTAGTCATGATTTTTTACCTTCTCTTTTAGTGTTTCTTACTTTTACTTTTGGGTGTAGTTGATGAGATGGGTGTGGTTGATAGAAAAGGTATGGTTGATGAGATGGGTATAGTCGATTGGATGAGTGTGGTTGATGAGATGGGTATGGTTGATTGGATGGCTGGTTGATGACATAGATGTGGTTGATGTGATGGGTGTGGTTGATGAGATGGGTGGGGTTGATGAGATGGGTGTGGTTGATAGGATGGGTATGGTTGATGAGATGGGTATAGTCGATTGGATGGCTGGTTGATGAGATGGATGTGGTTGATAGGATGGGTTTGGCTAATGGAATTGGTGTGGTTGATGAAATGGGTGTGGTCGATGAGATGGGTGTGGTTGATGGAATGGGCATGGTTGATGGGATGGGTATGGTTGATAGGGTGGATATTGTTAATGAGATGGGTCTGGTTGACGGAATGGGTGTGGTTGATGAGATGGTTATGGTCGATTGGATGGGTGTGGCTGGTGAAATAGGTGTGGTTGATGAGATGGGTATGGTTGATGGGATTGATGTGGTTGATGAAATGGGTTTGGTTGATTGGATGGGTGTGGTTGATGAGATGGATATGGTTGATGGGAGGGGTGTGGTTGATGAGATGTGTATGGACGATGAAATGGGTGTGGTTGATAGGATGGGTTTGGTTGATGGAATGGGTGTGTTTGATGAAATGGGTTTGGTTGATTGGATGGGTGTGGTTGATGAGATGGATGTGATTGATAGGGTAAGTAAGGTTGATGAGGTGGGTGTAGTTGATGAGATAGATGTGGTTGATGAGATAGATGTGGTTGATGAGATTGTTGTGGTTGATAGGGTAGGTATGGTTGATGAGATAGGTGTAGTTGATGAGATAGATGTGGTTGATGTGATGGGTGTGGTTGATGAAATGGGTTTGGTTGATTGGATGGGTATGGTTGATGGGATGGGTATGGTTGATAGAGTGGATGTGGTTGATGCTATTGGTGTGGTTAAGTGGATGGTTGTGGTTGATGAGATGGTTATGGATAATGTGATAGGTGGGGTTTATGGGATGGGTTGGGTTGATAGGATAGGTAGGGTGGAGTTGATGGGATAGGTGCGGTTGAAGAAATGTGTGTGGTTGATGGGTTGGGTTGAAGAGATTGTTTTAGATAATGGTTGAAACGTTTTTTGATTGAGTTATGTTAAAATTTTATAATTTTTTTTAAATTCAATTACTTTTCTTTATTATAATTACAATGGAAATTATTTTGTTTTAGCTTCCCAGAAATGAAACAAAATTATGCTTGGTTAATGGAAGTAAGTTAAAAATTTACGTTCATATTTTTTATTACTTTTTAATGTTAATTTTGATCAATTTTTTTACTTTGTTTCTTAATTGTAGTTTTATGCCCCGTGGTGTGGTCATTGCAAGCACCTTGAGCCAGTTTATCATCAGGTTATTTGAAGCTTCACTTGTACTATACACTTTTATCAAAGTACGGAGTTCTTTTGAGTTGTGTTGAAAAGGATATGGAGTCTTATGGCCAGGAAAATGCGGACCCACTCATTAGGCTGAGTGGAGGAAGTGTATTAGCCGACTGTTGTATACCCCAGCTACTGGGACGCCTACAGCCGTATAATATAATATGAATAATAATGATAATTCTTGTAAGCAGTATTTGATAAGTGATGCATATGAAAAGCTTTGTTCTTCAATGAATCTTTGTGCATATGCTCTTAACATTTATTATTGGCTTCGATAATATTGCTTAATTGAAATCTAGTTTAATTATTTGTCTATATTCATGCTATGAGACAAAAGACGTTAAACGAATGATTTTATTTTTTATAATTATGGTATTAAACATATAAAAACATCAAAAAACATGAGTTTATGTTTTTGAAAACATAATTATTTGTTTATTAAATATTATTTATTTTTAAAATTAAGGTTTCTTTAGAATTGAGGTCTACAAAAGTGAAAGTGGCTCGTGTCGATGTGACCAAACACCCCAGCATGGCAGGTCTTTATGAAATTAGAGGCTTCCCCACAATCAAATTGTTAGTTTCAGTATCCCTTTTTTAAACTAAATTCAAACAGTTCATTAGAAAATTTTTGCTCAATTATTTTTCAAATTTCAGAATAAAATTTTGCGTCATTTTATCCAATCATGTGCTTTTGCTCTCTAAACAACCACCATGCCTAATTTTTCATCAGCTTGCAGAAGATCATGCCCCCTCTCTTTCTTCCCGGCCTGATGTCTGATTTTTTTTTATTTTGTTGACTTCTACTTTTTTCGGTATTTGTTTATCCGGCATTCTTTCAAAATGTCCAAGCCCTATCTTCTCTTTTATATCATCTTTTCAACTCTCGGTATTTGAATTGCTTCGCAGCTGGGTGTTTATCATTTTTGCCCATAAAGATGTGCTAGTGATGGTTTTCAAGCATTTGTTGGTGGAAACTTGGAATCGTTTTATATGTTTTTATAGAGTGTTTCAAGTTTCGCTACCATAAAAAATTGTTGGTATGATAACAGTTTTATAAGATTTAATTTCTTTTTACACTTAATTTTTGGCTGGTGCTTGAAGACTTGCACTGACCTGTTGATTCGGAAATCATTAATATCATTCTATTATAGTCAGCATATTCCCTTTTCAAAGAGGTTACTGACTTCTTTCCACAACCTAATCCTTTCACTCCATTTCATCCTAACCCAATCCCACGACATAAGTTTTCTATTATACTTTTCCAAGCTTACCTTGGCCTTTCTCTTGCTTGACTGCCTTCTACCTCAAACCTCTACGCCTGTTTAACACAATGATCATCTTTTTTTCTTACATGACATTTATGCAGTAAGTTTGATGGTTAGGGTATATTTTTGGTTGAATTTTTGCTTTATGCTGATGACTTTGTTTTGATGGCAGAGACTATGGAAGAACTGAGAGCAAAATTTTTCCGTTGGAAGGCAGCTTTTGAAAAAAAAAATTGAATGTTAATCTTGGTGAGACAAAGGTTATGGAAAGCGGGGGTGGTAGTGGGGTTGTTGTTTTGGCTAAGATTGATCCATGTAGTGTGTGTGAGGTAAGATATATAAGAAGTGGGTTCATACGCGGTGTGCTAAGACAAAGATAGTTTCTTGTATGATGAAAGGAAATTTTGAAAGCAGGGTTTAGGTATGGAATAATGTTTTAAATGTTTGTCTGAGGGAGTTGGAGAGGGTGAATAATTTTTGTTATCTTGGGGATAATATGAATGGTGAAGGATGAAGTAAGCTAGCTGTTACACGCATGATAGAACTGGGGTAGAAGGCATTCAACAGTATGTTTTCTATGTTATGTGGTAAGACACACATTGAATATCAAAGAAAAAATTTATAGAACATGTGTGAGGCCTGTCATGACATATGGCTAGGAAACTTGGGGGGTAAATTCAGTTGAAGAGACTAATTTGAGAAGAACAGAAAAACTGATGTTTCGAATGATGTGTGGTGTGCAGCTAACCGATGGTGTGAGTACAAAAGAGTTTGTGGTTAGATTGGGGTTGGATAATACGATTGTTGAAGTTGGGAGACAAGGAAGTTTGAGATGGCTGGGGCATGTTGTAAGAAAAGAGGATGATGCTTGTGATAAGCAGGCGTGGAGGTTTAAGGTGGAAGGCAGTAGAGGAAAGGGAAGGCCAAGGTTAGCTTGAAAAAATATGATGGAAAACCTTTTTCGTGGGTTTGGCTTAGATCTTGAAGATGCCTATGACAGGGTGAAATGAAGAGAGAGGGTTACGTCTTGAAAAAGGGAAAGATGCTGACTATAATAAAATAATGCTGATACGGAATTGTTATTGGAAATATTTTCAAGGTAGCTTGAGTATCTTGTAAGGTAATTTTTATAAGTAATGTTGTTGATAAAAAAAATTTTTTTGCTGTGGTCTGCGTATTTACTCCTCCAAAACACATTCTATCTCTCATTACAATGCGTCTAATGTTTTTGATTCATAAAAATTATTCATATGTGATGACTTTAATAGACAAAGCTTCTAGTGGTTTGGCTTTTAGAAAAAAAAGCTTAGATGAGGAGAAATTTTGAAACTTGCCGTTGCAAACAATTCAATCATTGGATACTCATGGTTCAACAAAAAACCTGAGCACTTGACAACATATAAATCTGTTGTACCTACATTTCAGATTGATTCAGTTCTTTATAGCAGGAGACTTGTATTAGAGTTTTTACATACTCTTGCTACCATCTTCAGTCAACACATACACATATGAAGGCAGCAACTCGTATCCAAATATCGCCATAATAATTAATCTAAAAATGTCATTATAATGATGTTTAACCCAGTGAGTTTCAAGATCACTTGATATTTGTAAAAATAATACCCTTATATAATAATATCGACTATAGTATACTTGAAAATGTTACGTTGATAACGAAAAGCTTCGTATCTTAATAAACTAACTAGTGTTCTGAAATAATACTCATTTTATTGTTACTTTTGGAAAAACGTTATGAAGCCTTAATATTTTTTCAAAGTTTGTTTTTAACCTTTTTTTAAAGTCCTTCACTTTCTTAATACTTCTTAAACCTTCCGGCAAGCTGTTCCACAAACAGACACCTTCGACTTGGGGACATATACAAATTGGTTGAGTATGAAAACCTAAGTTTTCGCCTTCTGTTTATTTTGGACATGGGTATGAGCTCTTCCGATATATATTTTGGACCATATCCTAGCCTACCTTTAAATATAAGTATTGAATTTTATAAATAAATCTATCCCTCATTTTGACTCAATGTAACTTTTTCAAAACGGGAGTTCTATGGTCAATCTTCCTTGTGTCTGTATTTAACCTGGCTGTAGTATTGATAAGGGTCTGAACTCTACAAAGCTGCTTTTAAATTAACCACACTAAACCTGTGTTGCAATAATCTATTTCACTCATAATTAAAGCTATGGCAAGTGTTCTCAACCAAGGACACAGCTAGAATACATTTGAGTGTCATCTGCATATTGGTGAAAACTCAAACCGTGTTGTAGTGCAATTGCTTTTAGATCACTAGAATAAAGATTAAATAAGAGCGGGCCGATTGCAGAACTTTGTAGCACACCAGTATGGAGAATAAATGAATTAGTCATAACGCTATTATTAGTAATATATTAACACATATTTTTTGTTTTTATTCATCAAAAAATGATGTTTTTTAAAAATTTTTCGAAAATTTTAGTTTTTTTATAATAAAAATATTTTTAAAAAAGCTCATTTTCTGAAGAATAAAAACGAAAATTGTATATTACAAGATACTTACGAGATCTCTAAAAGAATAATTCATTTGATTAGCTCTTATACTATTCTAAGACAACCCTTGAAGCCAAATTTTTAAAATAGCTTATTTATTAAAATATTATGATTAATTAGGGTGGGACAAGATCTATCAATATCAAAAGACTAAAACTACCTTCATCAGCTGCTTTTAAGATACTCTTATGGATTTTTGTAATAGCAGTTTCTGTTGAATGACTAGCAAATCAAATCAATTACGAGTATGGTTATAGTAGCATTAACTTCAGTAGTTTCTAGACCACTGAGTATTATGAACTTTGAATGCAATGTAATGTAATTTAAGTTTCCCTAGATATGACAATTTTAAAAAGAATTATGCAAGTATAACTAAATAAAAAAACAGAAAACTAAGATTATATGAAAGAAACTACGATAAACAGACTGAAATTCCGGAAATTGATCATTTTCAACAAGAAAATTACATGTTTTTTTTAAAACCAACCGTTCCAGTAATTTTGATAAAACAAGGACATTTGAAACTGGTCCATGAGAGGATGGCTCAGATTGCTTCAACTTGGGTTTTTTTAATATCGTCGTCACACAGGCTAGCTTCAAACCTTGAGGAACAGTTTCTAATTTAAAAGAGGTATTGAAAATGCCATTTCAATAGCCAAGTTGAGATTGGATCTAAAGCACACTGCTTATTCAGTAAATTGTTGATCATCTTCACCAATTACTCTTCATGCACCTCAAGAAATTCATCTAACACTGAAGTCTTGAATAAAACCTTATTTTGAAGTAAACCACCATCTACACTTTTGACTTCACTAATTTTACAATCCATGGGTTGGAAGGCATACAACAGTAGGTCTATGTTATGAGGTTAATGACATATGGCTCGAAAATCTGGGTAGTAAGATTTTTTGAAAAGAATATTTTGAGAAGAGCAAAAAAACGGATTTTTCGAATGATGTGTGCAGCAGGCTGATGGTGTGAGTACAAAGAAGTTGATGGTTAGATTGTGATTGGATATTACAATCGTCATTTCTGTTTTACTACGCCCTCCATTAAAAGTAACCTTCCTATTATCTTTTTTCTTACACCAGCTCTTACCCACATACATACTTTTCAACACAAAATTCTAACAGCATTCGTTCTTCCACGTTTCTCTTGCCTATTCCAAAATTTCCATGAACACCTTCAAACTTTTCAACCTTTTTGCCAATGGGCTTATTGAAGTCTCCTAAGCAAATCAAAACTTCATTTCCATTTTCCAACTTACACCTTCTTGCCATATCTTCATAAAACTTCTTTTCACTCATCGACCTTTGCAAACAATTCTCACTACCTTTTGGCCAAAAGTAATTACCACTACAATTACCCTATCTGATATCCTATTTAAATATGAAATGAATTTGTTAATTTACAAACAATTCATTTCATATTTGCAAGTCATGTTCAATATAGCGAGAAAATTGAAAAGTGGTAGAAATCATAATATTTTTTTTACCCCATGCACCCTTGTCGTGGATGGGTGCTTCTCAGCTTCCCATCAAGACCGTCCAATCTTTCAGGAGCTCAGCCGCTCTCACATTGTCGGTCCACACTCTCGGGTCCCAGCGTGATGCTTATGTTGGGCAGGTGAAAAGGTGAAGGTGGGCGTGGCAGAGTGGACATGAGGGTGAGGTTTTGTTGAAGTATGAGAGGATAAAAGGCGATTTTTTCAATCTGAGTTGGGCGAGGGTCGTCGTGTTTGGTGATTTAGAGTGGTTTTTGAGTCGTGTATGAGTGGAGGTTGTTTATTAAGAATTTTTTGTGATTGGATAATATGTATTCGTTTACTATTTTTTAATGTATGGTTTTTATGTTGTTTTTTATTTTTGCATGAAAGGTGTTCTAATTGGTGTGTATGTTTATGGTGTAATTGTTGTTTTTGTTTAATGTGTATAGTTTTTTGTATCTGGGAGGGGTCCTTGTGTGGTGAGTGGGTGTAATGAGTGGGTAGGGTGTGAGCCGTGAAGTTCGAAGTGGGTTTGGAGAGGGAGGATTTTGGTTTCTGAATGGAAGTGTTGGGTGTTGGTGTCTTGAGTGCAGTCCGTGATTGTTTTCAGAGCTGCGTTTTGTATTTTTTGGCATTTTTGAGAGAGGTGGAAGAGATATTCAATGATGGGAAGGAGTAGCGTTTTTTATGTGGGAATGAGTCTTTTCTTGCTTTTGACCCAGTGTGTTGATGTAAGGATTTTTAAGAGATTGAGTGATTTGTGGGCTTTTGTGTGGGTGGAAAAGTTTAAAATAAGGTCAAAAGTAAGGCCAAAGGTGGTAGGGTTAGAGGTGGTGGAAATGGGGGTGCTGTTGATGTAGATATTAAAGGGTTTGTTGTATTCTGAGCAGTTTGGGGTCATGAGCGTGGTTTTGATTGGATTGATGTGGAGTTTGTTATTTTGAGCCTATTTGTGAACCTCGTTGAAATATGGGAGAAGGTTTTGGATGGCTGCGTTGGTGTTGGGGTGAGATGAGGTTATGGTGATGTCGTCTGCATAGGTGATGAGGTTGATTAAGTTGTTTTTTTGGAGGGGAATATCTAACACGTGGTGGCATCCTTCCTGGAATTGTGCCTGTTGAAGAACTTGTCGTGCACCGTCTGTTGTGGCTGTAGAGACCGATCTTGCAGTGTCGGCCACAGTTTAGGCAAGTGAAGACTGGTGCGTTGTTTTGTTGTTCAACGGATGTCTCCTGGCTGGCTTTTTTCTGAAGTCTTTTAACTGCTGCTTGTTTAGCCATTTTCCCTTCACCATAAAACAGTCCCTTGAATACTGTAGATTTCCAGGTTGATCTGTTTGCAGCAAGTTTCTCCCAGTTGTCTGTGTTCATGTCACGCTTGCAAATATCCATGAAGGGAAGGTGTGGACGACCTTTCTTGTGCTTGCCTGTTGCGAGTTCGCTGTACAAAAGGTCTTTCGGTATGCGTCCATCATCCATTCTATGTACATGGCCTATCCAGCGAAGGCACCTCTGTCGAAGGAGGGTGTACATGGAGGGTATGTCTGCCTTGGCGAGAACTTCGGTGTTGGTGACTTTGTTCTGCCAGGTGATATAAAGGATTCTGCGCAGGCACCTTATATGAAAGGTTTGAAGTTTCCTTTCTTGATGCGCATAGGTGGCCCAAGATTGCTTATCTTCGACTTGGAGCGTAGACGAGCAATGTTGAAGAGGCGGCCATGTGTTCTTGTATGGAGGTAGACACCGTCGCTTGATGTTCCAAATGCGTGCTTCAGTAGCAAAGCAAAGAAGATGCCAAAGAGGGTTGGTGCAAGTACGCAACCTTGTTTTACAACTTCAAGTACTGGCAGAGAGAATATACCCAGAATCGCAATGTGGTTTCAGGTCAAAAAGGTCGACTGTTGACATGATTTTCTTTCTACGCCAACTACAAGAAAAATGCCGAGAACAAAACCAACCACTGTACCTTGCTTTCATTGACTTGACTAAAGCGTTTGACCTAGTCAGTAGATGGTCTCTTCAAAATGCTGCCCATCAAAGCTGTTAAGTCTGATTAGGTCTTTTCATGACGGCATGCTAAGTGCCGTACAGTTTGTCGGCGACATCTCAAGCGCATTTGGAATTAAAAGCGGTGTAAAACAAGGTTGCGTACTTGCACCCACCCTATTTGGCATCTTCTTTGCTTTGATACTGAAGCACGCATTTGGGGCATGCAAGCCACAGTTCAGTTCGGTGGTCAGATTTCTAAGCCATTTTCTATCAAAAAAGGGGTTAAACAAGGCTGTGTACTCGCTCCAACTCTGTTTGGTTTGTACTTTTCCTATGTTTTTAAATCATTTTATGCCAACTTAGACAAAGACATTGGGTAATCCCTTCTTTCACGGAACGAAAATGACTTTTTCAAGCTAGCACGTTTTCGGTCAAAAACGAAAAAGGGTTACTGTTTCTCATACTTGAAAATGTTACGTTGATAACGAAAAGCTTCGTATCTTAATAACCTAACTAGTGTTCTGAAATTATAGTCATTTTATTGTGGCCTTTTGGAAAAAATCAAAATCTTTGCTAAAGGAAGTTGATGTTTTTACCTACCTCGGTTTTTCCATATCCAAAACACGTGTGTTGATCATGAAATCACTATCAGAATAGGAAAGGCTTATACAGTATTTGGGCGACTAACAAAGCGTGTTTGGAAAAATCAGCATCTCAGCATTCGCACTAAGGTCAGAGTTTATGAAGCATGTGTTCTTAGTATTTTTTTATATGGCGCTGTAACTTGGGCCTTATCGCCAAAATAAGTCTAGACTCAGTGCTTTCCTAGGTGCCTGAGATTTCTTTTAGATAAAACTTGGAGACAAAATTACAAATGAGGAGCTATTTGAGATTACAGGTTCCGCTCCTCTCTCTTCCTTGCTAGTATTTTTGGTTACGCTGGGCTGGACCTTTGAACCGTATGCCAAACCACCGCATCCCTCGTTTTCTTCTCCATGGTGTACTAAAAGGAGGTAGTCGTCTAGTGGGTAGTTCACGTCTCAGATATAAGGATGTTTTAAAACGAGATACGAATGGCTTTTCAATTCGTCCTGGTACTTGGATAATGGTGAAGAGTAGTATTATTGGCCTGGTGTTTTCTACTTTTTTGGTTTTATTGTCTTTTTGTATAGGGAGTAGGATGCCGAGGCCAAGTTGGTGAGGTTGTTTGTTGTTGATTGTGGTGTTTATTATACGAGTAAGTTTTTCAATGGTTGTGCTACTCATTATTTTTATAATTTCTGCTACAATATCGTCATAGCCTGGTGATCTATTGTTTTTGAGTGATTGACAGTGTTGACTTCACTTAGTTGTTTTGACATTGATACGTGTTTGGTTTTCTTGTTTTTGTTGTGTTGCTGTTGTAGATTTGTTGAATTTTTCTTTATATTATGAAGTGAGTTGAAAGTTGGTATAGGGAGGTGGTGGAGTTTTATGTTTGATGTTTAGTTGTTTTATTGCTTTATGCATTCTTTGATTGTAGTTTGAATTTTCTATTTCTTTCAATTGTTCTTCTGTTATTAAAGATTTTTTATCTAAGCATTTTTTGTTAATTTGTTTTTGTAGAATGTGTTTTTCTTTGTTTAAGTTTATTTTTGTAGTTTGATTTATTTTACAATTTTTTAAAATGTTTCTGATTTTATTGATTTTGTTCTTAAGTTTGTTTATTTCTGGGTTTTTTATTTTAGTTTGTTGGTTGTTTTGCCTTTTGAAACATTTCAGGGCAGATTTATATATTATTTTTTGGAAATCTTCATTATTTGTGAAATTGGTTGATACCATATTTGAGAAGTTTTTGTTATTTGTCAGTTGATGAGTTTTGTATTTTTTTTGTTTAGGTTTTTTCCAAAGTTGGTGGGGTTCTGGTATTTGCAGTATCACTTTGACAAGCCTGTGATCTGTTGATAGTTTAGCCGTTGCTTTTGAGTTTTTTGACGCCATGTTTACCTATAACGTGTCGGTTTTCTGCATCTTTTCCGACTCTGGCATTAAAATCGTCAAAGATAACGACTAACAGCCGAAGAAATCTTAGCAACAAGTTACTTCAGACCCTGATGAAAGCCATTTTTGCTTTTCTCTATATACATTGGACACATACATACACATATATATGAACACACGACAGCATCCAAAAAGACATTGTAATTGAGTTCAAAGGAGAGAGGAACAAGCTGGCTTTAGTACAATTTGCCAAAAAAGCTATGAGGTTTGTAAGTTGATAATTTATTGATTCTGGCATTTCTAATCAAACTTATTTTCATTGTAAGGTAATTTAATGCGCTATTTATAAAGCGCTTGCTACAAATTCAATTTAGCAACAATAAACTGTAGAATAGATGTTAATGGTCGGCCTACGCGGCATCAAACCCCGTAACTTTAGATATCTAGCCTAATGCTCTACTAGCTGAGCTATACGGGCTCACAGTTTATTCAATTGATAATTTAAATAATCTTAATTTTAAAAGCAAAATTTTCGCTTAATAACTTGAGATACAAAAGTTTTTATTCGAAACATTTATAATTGAGCAAAATCTGTCGTTTTTTCACCCTAGGTGAAGTTTGAAATTTTATAAGCCATAACGAAAAATTTTTTAGGGCCTTTAGGCATAATCTTATGTGATATCTGTCTGACAAATCATATCGAAAAAATCTTGCAATATGTGCTACATTTTCTTTCAATAAACGTGATCAAATCTTTCAAGACATGCCGAGCTAACAAGCTGGTTTTATCGAAATTTTTTCTTTTATGCTTTTATATTCGAAGTGACTTGATATTGTTTCTAGTGCGAGATGATCTAAATGTCATACGAATTTTCTATTTTATTTTATACATCATTTATAGCACCATGAACACGGGAGTATAAGGTCATCTGCATTTATTTTGTTGAAAGTGAACTTTTATCAAAGAGTTTCCGTGGCTTTGAAGAAATGAACAAGAACCACTTGCGGAGGCCCATTCCATCCCATCTTTTAAACATTTTATCGTTCCTCTTCCTCCTTCTCAGCTTCAACCACTTCAACAAAACTGAGATTCAACCATAATCACTGCAAAAAGCTCAACAACCACCACTACCCAATTCACACTACCTCCACCCTTTTCCACTTTACCTCCGTTTATTCCATCAATTATGCTTTTCGTACTCCTTCCCCCACCACCTCCGATATCACTGATGACTCCTCCACTCATTGCGGGCAGTCTATCAGGCTTGACAGACGAGCAGCTGAAAAGAATAGAGGGAGAAGGAAAACTTGGAGTTGAGGCGCGCATCAAAGGCCTCAACTGCATACAGACGCTTTTATCGGTAGCTCTATCGCACATGAATCACTATCTACAAGTGTTTAACCAGCTACATGATAGCGGTGTTACTGGTGGGGTCAACGCCACAAATAGCGGTAGCGATAGTGGGTTTGGTGCCAATAATAGCTTTTCACCTGGGTTTCCTGCTAAGAATTTTGCGCAATTTTTTTGGCGGGCGCCATTTTCGATTATATGACCAGTAATGGCGCGCTCGCCTCTTTCGGATCTCAAGCGAATGTTATTAATACAACACAATCTGTCTCATCATCATCGTCATTATCATCGTCTTTAGAATCACCATCATAGTCGTCGGTGGGACATTTCTCAAGACTCATTGTCGCATGTATCATCGTTACCACCTCAATCTTCATTTTTGATTCCGTCTTCTTCTGTAGAAAGACTTGCTTTTAGCTTTAGTGCTGTTTTACGCAAAAACTACTACTGATAAAGATACTACTACCGCTACTGTTACTACTACTAGCGCTAGTAGCACTTTTAACCACAACAAAGTAGAATAGTTTAATTGTATTAATTTTATAATTTTTTGTAGAGAAATATTTATAAGTTTATTAAAATTTTTTTGCTCATTTTAGTAGTTTTTTGACAATTTTTTGATATAATTATCACTAACTTATCTATATGGTATATACTTTTGAAGGATGAATGAGATTTCATACCGATTCTAATATCATGGCATGTGATACTGTTAAGGTAATAATGAAGGCATTTTAATGATAATAAGGGGGGTATGCTAGGTTGATGAGCCAATATATGATATTAGGCGGAAATAGTATTAGAGGACCAGGGCATGACAATAAAAAACACTTAGCATCCTAGTGTTAAGGCCAGCTAGTTGGGGGGGTCTGCTACCTTCTCAGGTCAAAAACCTAAACAACCCTTCTCTGTTCTCCAAAAATCCTTTCGGGTTACTAAATTTATCTAGTCAAAATAATTTTTCGGAGGATCCCACACTGACTGTTTTATCAGTCTGCTCTCATAGGCTAGGTTTCTAGAACAAATTCTTTATATACGAAAAAAACATCCTAGGATCAATACTAACAGCCTGATGATGAAGATAGGATACGTTCCTAAGCTACACGGCGGAACATGGGGGTTAAATAAAAAAAATAAACAACAGTTATTTTAGGTCGATATATAGAAGAATTTTACCACATGACCACTTACCCCAGTTTACTTTATTAACACTTATTTTACCACTAACCATATATTTTGTTTTTCCTTATATTGATTTTTCGGTTCCTGCCTTTAACGTGGTGCTAGTTCTGATAAAATTAGCTTAAATGGAAACATCTATGACAGTTACAATGGAGGTTTCAACTTTCAATGTAAGAGGATTAACAAATAAATTCAAGCAAAATTGTCTGCTGGAAGATAATGCGTCCTTCAAACTCGACTTTTGTCTCCTACAAGAAATGAAATGCACCGAACTTCACACCATAACAAAAAACAACCACAAAATAACTTTAAAACATTCTGACAAGTTTTATGGTTTAGGAATATGTTATAATTCGAAAGTATTCCAACTTACCAAAATAACAGAATATGGAAAACGTGTGTGCTTTTACGAGTTTACCTTGAAATCAAACAATAAGGAAAAAATAGACATCATCAACGTGTACGCCCCAACTAACATACTAGCATCGTCAAAACCAGAAGAACTAGAAGAATTCTATATAAATCTCAAATCATGTATGAAAAACCTCAAATCAAATATATGGTTTATAGGTAGAGATTTCAACAGTAAAATTGAGAAAAATAAGTCAAGTACACAAGGAGGTCATAACAAAGGTTGCCAGAATAACATTGAGCTGCTTTTGGAAGAGTTCATGCAAGCAAACAATCTTTTTGCATCCAAAACAGCCTTTAAAAAGCAATCAAAGAAGAAAACCACTTGGGTGGATCATCTGAGAGGCAAAACAGTCTACAATGTAATAGATTTTGTCTTAATTCACCAAAAACTGAAAAAGTTCCTTAAAGACAGTAACACATACAGAGGAACTCTTACTCAGAGTGATCATAACTTGTTGATAGTTTAAATTAAATACCCCAAACCATATCAATGTTGGACAAACCAATCAAAAAACTACAATAAAAAACCTAATTTCCAAGACCTTATCACCCAACAAGTCTACAAAAAATCAATAGAAACAAGCCAAGCAACTTCACTTGAAGAAATTTTAATAGGCATAAAACAAGTATCAAATACTTGCTTCAAAAAGTCATCCAAAAAAACACCATCAAACAGATATGAAGCTCACGAGCTACACACACTGGCTGATATAAAAAAACCCTAAGAAACCTAATAGAAAATTCTACAGAAATTGATAAAATCAACAACCTCAAAACACAAAGGAACAAAATCAAAACTCAAATAAAAAATAAATGTCTTGAACTATACAATAAAGAACTGGAAACAAAACTCAAAATAATAGAAACAGAAATGCATGCAGCTATTAAAGAATTGAGTATCAAAAGTAATACAACTGCAAAACCACTCAAAATGAATAATCTCATGCAACATTACAAAAACAAATTTTTAAAAAACAACCAACACACAAAACAACAATACACTAATAGCAAAATAAATATTTTTGAAGTAGAAAATGCTCTAAAGAAACTGAAAACCAATAAATCTCCAGGAGAAGACAACATCTAGAGTGAAGAACACAAACTCTTAGGAACAAATATGAAAAAAACACTTACAATGGCATTAAACAAAGAGCTTTAAAGCAATAATTTTCCTCAATCAATCTTCAACCATGGCATTATTATACCAATAACAAAAAGAGCAAACCTCATTCTCCAGTAAACACAAAGCCTGTCATCTAAACACAATAAGAAAACTCTTATCATTAATAGAAAAATACTTTCCCATTACCCAAGCAGCATACAGAGCAACTAGGTCAACAACAGGCATCCTATGGGCTCATAAAATAGCAATTGAAGACAAAGTGAGATCAGGATGTACAATGAAAATAACCAGCATTGATCTGTCATCTGCTTTCGACACCATAAACAGGAAAAAACTTATAGAAATTTTAAGCACCATGATCCCAGAATCTGAACTCAAAATAATCGAACTTCTTTTAACAAACACCATCTTACCCATAAGATACAATAAAAACACTTGCGAAAGCTTTACCACAAACATAGGATGCCCTCAAGGAGATGCTCTGAGCCCTGTCTTGTTCACGGTATACCTAGAAGCATGCATGAAAGAGATAAGAACCACCTACCCAGAAAACTCCGATGACGTAAATTTCGTCTCACCAAGTGACATTAAACTAGATGAAATTGAAGCAATATTCCGCAAATGAAGCCTTACGCTCAACAAAAGTAAAACGGAATAAAAGCTGATTAATGAAGAAAACAATGTGTGGAAAACAATGAAAATCCTTGGAAGTTACGTCGGAACATGTGAGGACATCAAAAAAAGGAAAACTTTGGCAACTCTAGCGATGAACAGATTAAACCCAATTTGGAAGAGTTGGATAAGTGTAAAAAAAAAAGAATCTATAAAGCTTATGTTTTCTCAATTTTCCTATATGGCTGCAGTGCTTGGGCAGACTCTAAAAGCATCAGAAGCTCAATAGACTCCTTCCAAAGAAAACACATACGAAGACTGAAAAAAGTTCATTGGCCAAATGTTATGAAAGACGAAGAATGCGACTCCGTCATACCACCGCTGCACCAGGAAGTGAGACTGAGAAGGCTGAAAATGCTGGGACACATATGCCGTAACGACCCGCCGGCAAAAAACATTTTGGAAAAAGCCCTAAAGAATTCCAAGAGAAAAAGAGGCAGACCACCATCAACTCTTCTCAACACAAATATATGACATGAACTCTCTTAAATTGAACATGGACAACATTCAACAAATCGATAAAGATGCGTATCGAGGAATTATTGGGACTCATTGTTGACTGTGATTATGTCTAAAGACGAAAATTAATTATAAATATATTGATTTTTAACTCTCGCAACTCCATCGCACCTCTCCATTTCATAAACATACTTTTCACTTCATCTTTTGATTTTTCCATGAGCACTAGATCGTCCGCATACAACATTTCCCAAGGGACACCTTTTCTACATTCTCTCGTGGCTTTCTCCATTACCAGAATGAAAAGCAAAGGGCTTGAAGCAGACCCTTGGTGAACACCAACCTTTATTTCAAATTTCTTTGATGTTCCAGTAAAGGTTTTCACTCTTGAGTTCGTGTTCACATATAGTGCCATAATTAGTTGAACCATTCTTTCTGGAACATTTTGTCTTCTAAGGGCCCATTCTATCACTTTTCCCGGCACCCTATCAAAAGCTTTTTCTAAATCAACAAAAATATGATGTAATTCCTTTTTCATGCCACCATATTTTTCTTGCAATTGTTTCAGCACAAACAATCCATCTATTGTGCTTTTGCCTGGACTGAATCCAAGTTTGATTTCATTAATGGTATTAATTTCCCTCAACCTGGCTTCTAGCACCTTCTCCCACACTTTCATGCTCTAAAAGCCTCATGCCTCTATAATTACCACAATCTAGTGCATCATCCTTACCTTTGTACACAACCACAGTTACGCTATCTTCCCATTCCTTGGGACATTTTTCATTAAGAATAATTTTTTTGAAAATTCTTCTCAATTGGTTTACACCAACTTCTTTCGTCATTTTAATCGGGTCGCTTGTTACCTTTGAAGGGCCAGAGGTTTAGTTATTTTTCATTTTCTTCAGCGCCCTTAAAACCTCATCTACTGTAACGTTTGGTAAGGGACCTTCTACCATTTCAACTTCGTTGGTATAATAGCATGACATTTCAATAAGGAGTTTTCTAAAATATTCTCTCCATCTATCTAACACCTCATTATCCTTCACTATTAGCTCACCATTAGCATTTTTAATATACTTTGATCCACGCAAATCCTTGTTATCCCTTTTCATATTCTTAGCAATTTTGAACATTTCATTTCTTCCATTTTTGCTTTTAATGTTTTTATTCCACTTATTAAATGTTTTCATTTTGGCCTCTGTAAATTTCTTTTTAGTTTTTTTTTTCCAATATATATAATCGTTTTTATATTGGTCTAGATTAAACTTACGCCATCTATTGAAAGCATCTCTTATACGTTATCACCAACTTCACCTCATCATTCCACTATTTCCAACTTTTCCTCTTTTACATCACAAACATTTTTGGCTTCAGTTAAGGCTCTATCATAAAAATATTTCAAGTTTATTGTTTTTTCTAAAATTTCCTTTTATTTTCATTTTATATTCCATTTTCAACTTCTCATCTTTCAACTTCCACACTTTAATTCTGCTTTCCCTTTGCTCTTTTCTTTCATTTTTCTTTTCTACTTTTAGTTTTCCTCTTAGTAATTTATGCTGGGACATACTTTCTTCTTCTTCAAAAGTAGAGCAGTCTTTTATTTTAGAGATATGTTCTCTTCTAGTCAAAATAAAATCAATTTGAGACTTTTTTGAGAATTTGAGAATCTCAACTTTTGAATGTAACAAGCTTATCAAATGGTTTGGCGAAGATAGAGTTTGCTATCCTTAAATCAAAAGTTTGGCAAAATTCCAAAATATCCATACCTTCATCATTCCTTTGGCCATAAGTATATTTACCTAGCACTCTTTCAAAACCACCTCTTTTGTCTCCTACGTGACCATTCAAATCTCCACTTATAATAATCTTTTCAGCGTCTGCAATTTTTTCCATTACCTCACTCAGCTGAATCCAAAACCTTTCTTTCTCTTCCCTAGGTCTTCCAACTTGTGGGGCATATGCAGATATGAAGTTATAGATAATTCCTAACACCAATTTTAATTTTATAATTTTGTCCCCATGTCTTCCCACTTCAATTACCTTATCTATCAAATTTTCTCCAACAACCACACCAACACCATTTAAACTTTCTTCACCTTCACTCCACCATAGTTTATGATTTAAAATATACCTACAACCACCACCTCCTGAATGCAGCAAATTTCTTCGTTTCTCCTCTCTATCATTTCTCCAACCTCAACCCATTTACCTTTAAGGGTACCGACATTTGCTGAGCACACGCTTAAGAAATAATAAGGGTAAGAATAATAATACTGCCGGGGCCATACTCCTACCCGTACAAAAACCCAAAAAACCACAAGTACCTGAAAATCTAAGACCCATATGCATCGTGCCTGTAATGAGAAAAATCATATCTCACATCACACTCAACAGAATTCGTGAAGCTGCTGAGAAACTTATAGGACATACACAATCAGCATATAGAAAAGGCAGATCAACGACAGATGTAATTTGGACACACAGGTTCACCATGGCCACATCATACGCAACAAAGCAGGAAATCTATGTCACTAGCCTTGATATGTCGTCAGTTTTTGACACCATTTCGAGAAGTCAGCTCATCAATAGCTGCGAAAAATTTCTTGAACAAGATGATGTGACGCTGATCAAATACCTACTGACCAACACAAAAATGATAATAAAAATAGACAATCGGTTCGGTAACTGCTTCTCAACATCCATAGGCTCACCCCAAGGAGACAGCTTGAGCCCTATCCTGTTCTCTATATATTTGAAAGAAGCACTCAAAAACCTGCCTTTTCATCTCAGTGGAAAAGAATTAATATACGCTGATGATGTTGATTTTGTGACAGAAAAGGAAATTGATATAGAAGAAATATGCAATACCTTGAAAAAATATAATCTCATAGTAAACAAAAATGAAACAGAAATAATCACAATGAAGCATAACAGTCTAGATAATTTAAAATTTTAAAAACTAGGATCAATATTAGCAATGAAAGAAGAGATAAGAAATCGGAAGGCACTATCCATAGTTGCAATGAACAAGCTCTGGAAGCTATGGGAAAAAAGAAGCTGACTTTAAAGAAAAAAGCAAGATTGTTCAATGCCTACATAACGCCAATTCTGCTATACAATTGTGGTACTTGGTCATTGACAAAAACTGATGAGTCTGCCTTAAATTCTTTCCATCGCCGCTTTCTTAGACGAATAGTAGGAATATTCTGGCCGGATAAAATAAAATCTGAAGAACTATATAAAAGAACAGGAGCACTGAAACTAAGTCAGACCATTGCAGGCAAACACTACTTGGTCATATACTAAGACTCAACATAGAGGCTCCAACACAAAAATATATGGAAAACTATTACATGTCTACATCTAAACCTCTTCCAGGAAAACCAAAAACAACATTACCAGCTGAACTGCAAAAAGATCCAGAAGCCCGAAACCTTTCACTAAACAGTCATAAAGATCTTTTGAAACTAAGAAAAATGACGAAAAAGAAATATGAATGGAAAAAACTTTATTCTTTGAATTCATAACTTTCTTTTTATTTTTAACTATATTTTTTATATAAAATGGAATGTTTGGTAATAAAATAATAATTATTTTCTATTAGTTAACTTCGTTCATTATTCAGTTTGTAGTTAATTTCCTATTCTCATATAACTTTTTATTCTTCCTTTTTTTAGATTCAATTTTTCACCATTTTCGAAAATAAATACATGTGTTTCCTTAAAAAAAATTATAAATAACTTTTATCAAATCAGTCCTACAGTGACCAGCATAACCTCGGAGCAAGAGTTTCATCATTTGAAAGAGAACCTTTCTCAAGATGTGTTTTTCGTTCTGATTTCTTACAGTGATTTTGAACCAAAATATATTTTGGTTTGTTGTATTTTCAAAGTATAATATAAAAAAGACTCAAAGAAATTTATGTAAAGATAAAAAAGATGATTGTAAAGTTTTTTAATGACATCGTATGCATCTTTTTGCTCAAAGTTTTTTTTTATTTCAACTTCAAAATATTTTGCAACAAAAAACATTAAATAAGAATTTTCCAACATTTATTGAGAATCAAAAGCTATAAATTTCGATACGTTCAGCCTTGTCATTAAACCCTGAAAAAAATTTCAAAATATGTCTTTAGAGGCATTTATTTTAAACATATCGAAAAAAAACTCATCACTTCGAAGTTAAAATTCCAAAAATTTTCAAGTTATATTCAGTTAATGCTTTATGCGGAAAGTTCAAATCAAACACTTTCCAAAAATTTTCAAGTGTTATGCTATAAATTACTGTTGATGATTTGGATGTTTCCCTCTTAGGCTGCTTTAGTTCTTAGTATGGTAATTTTTTATCAGAAATCGTATGTATTTTTCTATAATATTTGACAAAAAAAACATCGAAATTTCATTTGATATTTTTTGTTGCAAAGTGTTTTTATTAAAAGTTTTTGGCTTTTTGATCGAATCAAAATTTTTCGAAAAGTTTTTAGCTTAAATTCAAAATATTCAAAATTGACGTATATAACATGACTCTAAAAAGCTTGTTAAATGTTACTACTTTATTATTGTGAATCATAATAACACGACGATATTTGAATTTTTTATTTTGACGAAGCTTTTCGATATATTCTATATAACTAGTGACCTGATGATATATTTATTCATTTGAGGAGCTTTTCGTCAGGTTGACATGGCTCGGCTAACTTTTTATTTTTATTCGACTGACTCTTTGTTTTGATTGGCTGCGGTCTAAAACTGTGCTCCGACTACTTTCATTTTCAATTTTTATTTTTAGCCCTTCGAGATCTTTTTTGATGGGGCAGTACCAGGTTTTTCTTGGTGCACCTCTAGGTCTTCTAACAGCTCTGGCTGCTTCTGCCAGGCTTTTCCTAACTGGCGTGTCAAGTTTTTGTCTAAGAATATGACCCACAAAGTTCAGCCTTCTTTTTTTTATTGTCGTGTTCCAATTCTCGTATTGGAGTAAAGTGGGTAGTTTTTCATTAGATATTTTTTCTGGTTATCTGATGTTTGTCACTACTCTTAGAAGTTTTTTCTGGGTGCTGACTACCATTTTGTTCAACCTCTCTGTCATGGTCCATGTTTCACTGTTGAAAGGTATGTTGACGATATTTAGGCTTCGAAGACTCTTTTTTTGGTTTGGAGGCTGGTTTTATTATTTTTAAATATTTTTGTGTTTTATGAGAACGCATTGAAGGCTAGAATGTTTCTATTTTTGATGTCCGATTCTGTATCACAGAGTGCCTAGGTACTTGCACTTTTTCCATGTAAAGTCGTGATTTCTGGTTATGCAGTATCTTTCAGTTTTTGTTTTGCTTATTGTGAGGTTGTTTTGGAAAAGTTTGGTTGAAATTGTTTTGAAAATTTTGTCAAGATCTTTAATGCTGCTGGAAATCCAAGTTATATCAACAGCATATTGCATTTCTATGATGTTTGTATTCGAGTAATTTTGATCTTTGAGTTCTCTGATTGGTTGCATTTTCATACCTTCGGTAGATGTGAGAGCTGATTGCTAAGATTTTTCTGGGGGCTGTGAGTAAGAAAATGTGTTTTAGATTTTTAATAGGTCCTTTATTTTTTCCACCTTTTAAATAGGGATCAAAATGATTTTATTAATTGTTTTGGGTGGGTTTTCACGCTCAGCTATGTCATTCATAATCGTCGCAATTGTCTCAAGTATGATAGAGCGTGACATCTATAACAACTTATTGTTGGTATTGTCAGCTCCTGGACTTTTGCCATTCTTCAAGAATTTGATAGTTTTGGAAATTTTTTCTCTGGTAAAAGGTATTTTGAATTTTTTTGGAGGATATGTCCTTGGATTGTTGGATTTTGAATCATTTAAAAATTCTTGGAAAAAAGTTCCTATTATTTCGGTTTGTTCATGGGGGTCCGTGGTGATTGCTTCTTTGTCATTTAAGAGTGGGTTGTTATGAGTGTTTTTGCTTTGAAATATCTGTTTGAATCATTTATGCAGTTTTTTCAACTGATTTTTTCTCTTTTATTTTATTCAGTATTTTGTGTATGGTGTTGAGAATTTTTTCTGGTGGCTTTTAATTTTTTATGGTTGCTGGTTTGTTTGATTTTTGTTCAAATTTTTGTTGTTTTTGGCTTTGTGCTTTAATGCGTGGGTTATTGTCAAAATAGAAAATTCAAATTTTGTCGTGTTTTTATCATTCACAATTTTGAGGGTAATGATTCACAATACTTCATTATTGATATTAAATCTTCAAAATACCCTTTCCAGGATCAGTTTATCAACGCCTCTCGTCAACATATAATGTCCAATCACTTTTTTTCTTCTTCTCTCCAATTTCTTCCTCACGTTTGTTTTAATTATAATTTTTTTTGAAGATGATGCTGGAACACGTATATTAAAGAATATAAATTTGATAAAAGATTTCAAAAAAAAGTTTCAGCTCTATACCATGATTTTCGTCTTTTGCCCCCTAATGTCTAACGCTGGCCTTCATGTTGTGGATGATGGTTACGGGTCCACATCAGAGTAGTTCCCTATTTATATTTTCAAAAATTTTTTGGGCTTCGCGTTAAACTTCATCCAACATCTTCTTTTATGATATCAGTAGACACCGATAGCAGTATTTTTGTCGTTTGGCTTGGCGGATTATCGTAAATAACAACGGTGTGGCAAACTGCCTAATTTTTAATAATTTCGATAACTTTTAGTTGACGTTAGTTTAGGCTGGCATATAATAATAATATGTACCAATTATTTTCAGAAATTTTATTTATACTATAATAAGAATATGATATTTTTTCATCTGCTCTATTAATATTTCAAAAAAATACTGCGTCTCATTCGACGTAAAGAGTGTGGCTTAAAATAATTTAAGAAATCCTCTATCGTCGCGGTGTCAACATCGCATGTTGTCAAGAAAGCAGAAGGAAACGTTAAGGGGCCCAATGATAGAGAGGCTAAAATGCTGGTATAAAGCCTGGACCTCGTCTGACGCAACATTTTTTGTTGTAACGACCATATTCTATCTCTCTTTTGATTTCATCAATCAAGAAAGTCTTTTATGGCGTCTCGTGCAAAGTAATTTGGTGGGCAATGAGCTCATAATTGAAGAGTGGGATATTCGTGTGGTTCGTAGTATGTACTTTGGGGCAGAATGGAGTACTTATTATTAACCAGCTCTGCGATGAGTTTGGTGTAAATTTTTATGTATATCAGAAATCTGTTTTGAGCTTTCTATTTTTTATTCTTTTTTTGGAAGTTTTGCGTGTTCACGATATCGTAGTAGATAATGATTTTTATCACTTCAATTTTCTCGCTTATTGAACATGACTTGCAGATATAAAATGAATTGTTCGTGAATTAATGAACGAAATGCATGGCCGAAATATAAAACTTATGCTCTAAGAGCTGTTGAAGAATTTTGTGGAGTAAGTAGAGGTAGACCTCAACACGGTGAAACTTGGTGATGGAATCAGGATGTGCAAAAAGCCATCACAGAGAAGAGTGTGGACTGACCCTGTCTGGTCAGCTGAGCTCCTTGAAAAATGAAGGGTTTTGATAAGAACCTGAAAGGCACCCATTCAAGCCTAGTGTTCTCGGAGTAAAAAAAATGCTTTTGTGAAGTACTGTTTCTTTGATCTTTTCTTACGTATGTATGGTTACCTCTTTATGTATCTATACAATTTTTTCAACAAGTTAACACTAAAAATTCATGATGAAATTTTACTTATCAAAAAATATGGTTTTTTTTTGACAAAATTTATCATAAAACTTCGCCATTATGGGGATATATTTTAAAATCAGGATATCCAAGTCAAATCAATACCAACTATTGTCGCGGTAAAACAAGATGCATTCAAGGAGATTCCAGGTTTTTATTAAAATTGATAATTAGTTACTTTACCAATTCGTTTAATTTTTTACATGGTTTTTTCGTGTTTGCTGGAACTATCATAAAACTATAATAAGTGCAAAATTCATTTTCTGACAGAAAATGAGTTGGAAGAAGGCGTAAAAAAATGGGTTGAAGCTGAAAGATGGGGCTGGGTTGCGAAGATCGACTCTATGTCAATCAATGAAGTAAACTCCTTGGGAAAAGTGCTCGTTATCCTTGTGCATGAACTTTTTGACCAGTATGATTTTTATATCTACTACACTCTTAAAATAGATAGTTTAAAAAAAAGGAAGGCTGAGGGTTAACTGGAAGAGCAAAATAGTATTAAAAATTATTGAAGTTGGTTCAAAAAAAAAAACTGCATCAGATAGGAAGAAATGGAGATTAGGATTATATAAAATTGCAAAATAATTTTGGTAACTACAGACGAAAAGATAATAATTCTTGGCGACTTCAAGGCTAGAGTGGGCCAAGACGCGGCTGCCTGGAAAGGGGTACTAAGCAGACATGGCGTTGGAAACTACAACGAAACGGGCGCTTACTGCTGGATTTCAGCACAGAGCAACAACTCCATCTTCCAACAAAAGAACATTTTAAAAATAACTTGGATGCATCTTGGGTCTAAACACTGGCACTTCATTGCTTTTGTTCTAGCGCGTCAACGAGATCTCAAGAATGTCTTGCACATGTTAGAGTGATGCCCAGCGCAGAATGTCATACTGATCACGCCTAGTGCGATGCAAATTCAGGATGCACTTCAATCCAAAACCAAAGAATGGAAAGCCACTTAAGAAAAATTTCAAACTCAGCATGCTAAAGTCAGCTTAAGTGAAAGCTGACTTCCAGACAGGCTTACAGGTCAAGCTTGAAATAACATCTTTCCAGAAGATTCCTCTCCCGAAACACTGGGACAAATTGAAAACTACCATCCTCCAGACGTCTGAAGAAGTCCTTGGGTTTGCCATTGAAAGGAATAGAGACTGGTTTGACGAAAACAACGTAAAAATCCAGGAATTGCTAGAAGAGATCAGCCCACCAGGTCTACCTGGCTAACTCATCCTGTTCTGTATAGAAAGTTGCTTTTCGTCAAATCCGCAATAAGCTTTAGCTCAAGCTTCGAGTTATGCGGAATAAGTAGTTGACCAACTTTGCAGTAAGAACTCAGCGGTGTGCTGATGCTGGAGACCTCAAAGGTTTTTATGAATCCCTCAAAGCAGTATATGACCCCACTTCTCAGACCCAGAGTCTTTTGCGCAGTGCGGATAGACAGACACTTCTCAAGAACAAGACATTCATTTTGTGCCGTTGGTCAAACATTTTCAGGCCCTGTTTAATACTGATCCAGTTGTTCCCGACTCAGCACTACTCATCCCTCAGCTGCCAGTCAAGGTCAAACTGGATGAACCACCCACAATGCAAGAAGAACTTACCAAAGCCATAGAGCAGGTGAAGGGTGGCAAGGCAGCAGGAGTTGATGGAATTCCACTTGAGCTTTGAAAAAAAGTCCAGTGTTACACAGCAAACTTCTCGAACTTCTTGTCCGTTGTTGGGAACAAAGCAAATTGCCAGGAGACCCCCCTGGAATGCAGTCATTATTACGCTATACAAAAATAAAGGGAAAAAATCTGACTGCTCAAACTACCGGGGCAGCACTCTACTCTCCATTGCAGGCAAAATCTTTGCTCGTGTGCTCCTGAATAGGCTAGTACCTATCATTGTAGAAGACCACTTCCTAGAAACCCAGTGTGGCTTCAGAGCCAACCGAGGTATCGCAGACATGGTTTTTGTCTTTCGGCAGATTCAAGAAAAATGTTTGGAGCAGAATAATAGAACTGTATGTAACGTTTATCGACTTAATCAAGGCGTTCAACACGGTAAGCAGAAAAGGTTTTTGGCTAATCATAAAGCGCTTTGGTTGTCCCCCAAAGTTCCTCAGTCTGATCATCCAGTTGCATGAAGAACAGCATGGCCAAGTTAGGTTAAACAGCAACCTCTCTAAACCCTTCCCCATTGTCAACGGTGTAAAACAAGGTTGTGTTTTGGCTCCAAATTTGTTCAGCATCTTTCCCAGCATGATGCTCAAACAGACCATGGAAGACCTTGACGATGAAGATGCTGTATACATCCGCTATCGCTTTGACGGCAGTCTATTCAACCTTAAGAGGTTGCAGGCCCTCACAAAGACTTCTGAGAAGTTAATTCGAGACCTTCTTTTTACCGACAACTCTGCCCTCGTTGCACATACCGAAAGAGCCTTGCAGCATCTGACATCCTGTTTTGCAGAAACTGCACAGCTCTTTAGTTTCGAGGTCAACCTGAAAAAGACTGAACTTCTTCACCAACCTGCACTTTAAGCAGAGTAACGCTTTTTTCACGTCACCATTGGTGAAACTATATTGTAGACCGTTTCCCAGTTCAGCTCTTTCAAAAACTTTTCTTGCCTTCCTTGCATCAACAAGGAAAGTAACTTTCTTATTTTTTTCTTAAACCAACTGTTGTCTACCCAAAATCCTTTTTAACGCAGCATTCTAACAATCTTCATGTTTTTTTTCTATTTCAAAATTTCCATGAACATCTTCAATCCCAAGAGTCTTTAGTTATCTTGAAGACTTTATATTTGTTCCATAAAAACCCTTCATTTTTTGAGCAGGTCTAAGGCTGTTATAGGGTCTGTCCAAAGACTTTTGGGACCAAGAGATGATGACATGGCATGGCACTTGAAGAGGTGGTGAGTGTCGTGACATTTATGAGAAAAAAATCAACATGAGGGTGATGGATGAGTCGTTGGTGAGACTTTATTTAGGTAACTAAGGATGAAAGGTTTTGAGTTGAGCAAATATGCAACGTGTAGTATGATCTAGGGTGGTTTTTTAGTCTTGGGCATGACGTTTAAAGGCACCTGTTTAGAGCGTGAGTCTTAGCACCCTAGTGTTTAGGCGTCCCAGTTGATGGGGTAAAATCTAAACAACCCTTACCTATTCTCCAGTAATTTTTTTGGCTTACTAAATTTATTTAATCAAGATAATTTTTTTGGAGGACCCCACACTGACACACACGGAGTAACATTGCTGAGAACACCCGAATCAACACGATTTTGTTGTTCGCTAGAGGATGTTTTTAACCGCAACTCTAAAGCTTGGCTTGGTGTTTGTCTGGCGTAGTGATTTCTCCAAAGCTATAGTTGAGACCTAAGTGATTCGGGTGTTGATGGAGGGAAGGTTGGCTTCAGCCAAAATCGCTTCTTTTGGGGGTTCGTTTGTAGAGTCACCCAAGGCGTCTCAAGAGCGCTAGACTCGCTTTTGGGAGGCTTTGGAGTTCCCCGAAGGAGAGGCCCAATTGTCGATGGTATCTCTCTGACATAAGAGCAGCGCACCAAAGCCGTTTCTTCCTCCTCTCCGCAAAGACTGGTCGTTTTCGCTCTGCCCCGTCAGGCGTTGCCACCTTCGAAAGACTGGGGGATGACCAGACCGGAAGCGTATGAGGTCGGTTAGGTCTGCTTTCGAGAGCTCTGCTTCTTTCTTCGGGTTGGGCTTGAAGGAATTTAGGAAAGTGAGCCGGGGATGTGAGGGAGAGGAGACGTAGTTGTGTATGCGTATGAGTGCGCCAGGCTTTGACCAATTCGATGAACCATAATGGAATACTGATTGTCAGCATTTTTCGTAGAAGTCTTGTCCTCCAAACCTGATCGTACGCCTTACTAAAGTCGAAGAAGGTAGCTATAGATCGTTCGTGGTTTTTGGACTGGAACCCATCCATCACATACTGCGACAAGCGGAGACACTGTCCTGTGGTTCAGCGTTCTTGCCTAAAGCTGGCTTGCCGAAGACTGAGTAGTGAGTGCTCCTCCAGCCACCACGATAGGTGGTTGGTTATCATCCGTTCTAGGGTTTTGCCCACTGTGGACGTAAGCGCTATTGGTTTATAGCTTTCCACTATTTGTGGGTCGTCCTTGTGAAGAAGAATAATTGTTGCCGTCCTCCATGTTTGGGAGCACCACGTTGTCAGCCAGCTACAGTTGAGGATCTTCAAGAGAAAAAGTGTTTGAACATTTTAGGTGCCATTCCATCAGGACCGGCAGCTTTCTCGTGCTTCAATTGTTGAAGAGCGCGTAGTAGTTCAGTCATAGTGAATGGGCATTCCAGTAACTACCGAAGGAAGCCTTGTAGTCTACGGGCGTCTTCAAAGCTCTCGTAAGGCCCTCCTGCTCAGCTTGTCACTAGTCCTCCCACTCACCGTTGCATACTCGATGTTGAAACCGGTTGCTTTGGCTGCATCTGAGGCATACTCCTTTCCCTTAGAGACCAGTGTTTTGCCTGATTCACGTAAGCTAGTACCGTTTATTGACCACGCCAGTTTTGAGTTTTTAGCTTTGGCGATTACCTGCAAATGCTTGCGCCAGGCCTTCCTTTTTGCCTCCGCCGTTCTGTCTGCAAGCTCTTTGTTGAGTTCTTGGAATTCGGGACGTGCGGAGGCAGTCAAGTTGCGTTTCAACCGATTCCTTTGTTTGTAGAAACTAGCGTATATCGTTGTTCATCCAGCGAATATTATTAAGTCGAGTCATCTTGTAAGGGACGACTTCATTGGTAGCTGTCTTCATTAAAGAGGTAAACGCGTTCAGAAGATAAGTTGGTGGTTTGTGGGCTCGATGTCGACAATGTTGGGGTCCCACATAGTTCGAATTTGGTGGCGGTACGTATATGTTGGTAATTGATAACTGCGACCGTCTGGATGTAGGTATTAAGCAGTTGTTGGAGCTCCGCTGAGCCATCAATCGGGTGATGGGTAATGGAGTATGGAATTCTCTGGCGGATGTAGATGAGAAGGCCTCCTCCTTTATGGAACCTGGTGCTACTTCTTTTTCTATCCTTGCAGCTCGCATCATATCTTGGAATGGTGTTGGGTTTTTCAGTCCCAGCTTTGTTCTTGTAGAAGAGCTGGGTCGACCTTCTTTGCTTTCAGAAAGTAAAATAGCTCCAAGATTTTTGTTGCCAGGGAGTCACAGTTCCATTGTAGTAAAGTGAGCTGTGATTGTGAGAACGGGGGCGAGCAGCTCTATTAGTGTTTTTTGAGGTCAGATTCGAGGGAATGATTGTCAGACAGGTTCAACAGGTCCCCAGCTCTTTGATTTTCGCAGACGGTGCAGACGGTCGAGAACTGTTCGTGTCTCCGGGGCGCATTCAACATGGAAACCACGGTCACAAGCGCTGCAAGTAAGTGGGAAACGGGATGAGGTCAGCTTCCCTTTGCACTCAGGACAGACAATATTAGCTGGTCGGCTAGAGGATGAAATTTGCGGCGTGATAGAATACTGAGTGGTGGGCTGGAGCTTACATGTGTGACAAGACCAAGTGACATCTGTTGAGTATCGGGAGAGGCCAGTGCACGAGTGATGTGCCATGTTGGTGCACTTGTCAAATCTTGTTGGGGTGGTGTTGGCACGAATTTTTGTATTGCGGACAGTCCAGGTACGTTGAAACGGTGTAGAGTGATTAGTATTAGAGGGGAGATTTGGGCTGTGAGGTGACTGCACGTGAGCCAGCTGTAGAGATACAGAGCAGAAACAGCAGACGAAGCTTATAGATCTTTTCCGATATCGGGTCAAGCTGGAGCTGTTTCTGTGGAAGACACGTTGGCACGTGGTACAGAAAACTGGATGGAAGTCATAGCGAATGGTTTTTAAGCAGCCGGCACAGGAAGGATTTGGGTTTCGCTCGATGTCGCTTGCCCGAAAGAGGTGCAGGGCGGGCGAAGCAGATTCAAGCAGAATAAAAGGGGATTGAAAAGACGCCTCCCAGAAGGCGAGTCTAGGTGGGTTGCACATTTGAGGTCCCGTCGCAGGACACCATGGTAAGGTTCCATTGCTGTGTCCTGCTCTGTTGGGGTAGTCATCAATTGGTTTGCGATTGCTCTCCAAGCATACCGTTGACTGCATTCTAATGTTTCGACCTTTGTTTTGAGAGCGAGGGCAGCCAGGTTGGGGACATATACGTTTGATATTGAGATCTGCTTTCTATGAGCGGTAGGAATAATAAGCTGCAATATCTTTGCTGGTGAAGAGCTCGATGGCTTTTGTCTGGAGTAAGGGATTACAGCTTTGATGTGGCTGCTATTGTTGTTGAGGGTCGGTATCTGAAGCCGTGTTGATGAGAAGGAATTGTGAAGTTTTTGCTGATTTCAAAAAAGATTTTTTCGAGTGTTACCCTATCTGTATGAGCCCGGTAATGAAAGGTCTTTATTGGGCTTTAGGATTAAGATTATTTTTTTTGCTGCTTTCCATATTTGAGTTAGTGTGTTTTTATTGATTGTGATATTGAAAAGGTTCGTAAGATGTTTGATTGCTGAGGGTTCTAACTAATCAAGGTGCTTCATATTTATATTTTCTGGCCCAGTAGTTGCTATTTTTGGATATTTTTATTGCTGCAACTACTTCTTTTTCTTTAATATTGAAATAGTGTTGATGAAAGAAGGTGGGTCATTTTGTTTGTTACTCTATTCATTCTAGTGGAAAAGTGGGTTGGTATATTTTTGAAATTCTTGTTCAACATGTTGGTTTTGTCTTTGTTATTGCTGTTTTGTTGTTGTGTTTCAAGTTATGTTGGGAGGGTGGTGCATCTTTTTTTTGCTTTAGGCTGCGAAATTTTTTTTTTTAATGTTTTTTTATCGTCCCGATCTGTTTTCAATTAATTGATCCGTTTTTTTATTGTGCTTTATCATTTTTTTGAAATTTGTTCATTAATGCCTGGAGGTTTTAGGTCTGTATTTTTTATTTTTTTTAAGTTTGTTTCTGAGGAATCATGTTCATTCTATTATCTGAAAGGAAATGTGGGTTTTTTTTTTTAGTATGAAAAGGGGTGTTGTTGATAAATTTGCATTTGGAGTTATATTTGATGAGAATGGGTTGGTCCAGGCCTATTCGCAATCGGAATGCTTTCCCTTAAGAAAAAAACATCTGGACACCTTCTTTCTATCCTTCAAACTCATCAATTTTTTCACCAATGTGCTATTCGAAATCTCCTAAGCAGATCAAAATCTCATTTTCATTTTTTACTTTAAACCCACTAGCCATCTCATAAAGCGCCTTTTCATTAATCCCTCATCCCCATTTATACATAAATCTTCTCCTTGTTTTGTTTGTTTTTTTTGTTATAGAAAATTTTTAAAACATAAAAAGTGCCCTATGGAGCATTTTTTTCAAGATAGGTTTTTAGGTAAAGAAAAACGAGCTATAAAAAGATTTGATTGATTGTTTTTTAACATCCTATTTATATGTTGAATAAATGTAATAAAATTTTTAAATTATTCTCACCCTTAAATAGTATTTTTATGGATTAAGGTACTCTCAAATTTTATGGACTGTGGCAAAAAAGAGCACTCATCTTGCAGACTCGTAAGCCTTATTTTGCTCTTTTTTCACCTCCATTGAATTTCTTCAAAATTGAAAAACTTTTCAAACAAACGCTTATAGCTAAAGTTTTCGATAAGCTTAACATCATCACATTTCATTCTTCATAATTTTAAAAAATTGTATAAACTAAAATTTTTAATGTCTTTAAAAAATTATTTCACTTAAATTATAAAATACTTAATTGTTTTAATCTATAGAACATCGATTCGAGGAATTCATAAATTTATTAAAAATAAATCTATAATTTCCGTAGAGTATGTCCTTATGATAAAACAGCGTGTTAATGTTAAATTCTAGAAGGTCTAGCGTATAAAAAAGTAGATTTAAATTATAGAAAAGTTTTTGTTCCAAAAAGGAAAGTGTGGAGATTACAAGAGACCTCAATCAGAAACGAATTTATATCCCACTTTAGAGATAAATCTTCTACAATAGATAAAAGTAGGGGTGTCGAAAGCATGTGGAAGTCACTTGAAGCAGATTTATTGGAATCAGCTGATACTGTTTGTGGCTGGACAAAAGGTCCGCCTAGACATAGTCACATGGTGATGGAATGATACTGTTGCTGCGGTCGTTAAAAAAAGCGCGCAGCTTGGAAATGTTGGCAAAATGGTGGTAGTAAAAATGAATATCTACGTGCTAAGAAAGCTGCCAAAAGAGCTTTATTTGATGCTAGAAGAGAGGCTGAGCAGGTAAGGTTTGGTGAAGTTCTAAGAAGGGAAGAAAATAGAACAGAAGTGTTCAAGATAGCAAAGCATATATATGCAAATAACCGTAATGTCATTGGAGAAAATTGTGTCAAAAATGACAAAGGGGACTTAGCTGTTACAAACCATGAAAATCTACTTGCATGGCAAGAACACTATGAACGTCTGTTGAATGAGGAGTTTGATTGGAATGAGGAGTCATTAGCATCAAACGATCCCACAATTGAACCGCGGCCTAAAATAGAAGTCGACACAGTGAGAAGAGTTTTGGGCAGAATGAAGTGTGGTAAAGCAGCTGGTAGTTCTGGGGTTGTTGCAGAAATGTTGCAAGCTTCTGGTGAAGTAGGCATTAGCCGTATGACAGACCTTTTCAATGGTATCTTAGATGAATATAAAATACCTGAAGACTGGAATACGAGCGTGACCCTCAACTGCTTCAAAAACAAGGGTGAGGTGACTGACAGAGGAAATTATAGAGGTTTGAAACTCTTGGAGCACTTGATAAAGGTCTTCGAAAAGGTTATTGAGGAAGAAATTAGAAGACAGGTAAGTATCTACTCAATGCAGTTCGGATTTGTGCCAGGTAGAGGTACCATCGATGCTATTTCCATAGCTCGACAGTTGCAAGAAAGATATCTTGGCAATAAGAAAAAACTGTACTTTGCCTTTTTTGACCCAGAAAAAGTTTTCGATAGAGTTCCAAGAGAAGTTGTTAGGGGGTTCTTGAGGAAGCTTGCGGTGATGGAGTGGTTAGTAAGGACGGTCATGGCTATGTACACAGGTAGCAAGAGTAGAGTCAGAATAAATAATGTGCTGGGTAACAAGTTCAGTGTGAAGGCTGGTGTCCACCAAGGTTCTGTACCGAGTCCCTTACTCTTCATCGTTTTTCTAGAAGCGCTATCATGTGAATGCAGAAATAGGTCCATGTGGGAATTTTGTATGCTGATGACTTAGTGATTATTGCTAAAATCCTGAAAGATAGTTACTGTTATTAGAAAAACAGTATTGAAAGCAAGGGTCTTAGAGTGAACATAAAAAACGAAGGTTATGATCAGTGCTCTGAATCATGGTCCAAGTTTCCAGTCTAGAAAACACTCTTGTGAAGTGTGTTTTAAAGGTGTTGGCGTCAGCTCTATACTTTGCACTATATGTAACCACTGGGTTCATAAACGCTGTAATGGCCTAAAAAGCAAATTGGCTTCTGCCATAAACTTCAAATGTAAGGCGTGTTTAGATCCTCAAGTTAGTGATGTTGATTATAAGGCCGTTGAACTTGCTGGAAATAAATATAAAGTGGTTAACCAATTTTGTTTTTTATGAGATGATTAGTCCTGGTGATGGAGCTGAAGCTAGTACTGTTGCTCGTGTAAGATCCGTTTGGAAGAGTTTCAGGATACTGTTACCTCTGTTAGCCAGTCGGGTCATTTCACTTAAAACAAAAGGGCGTTTAATGCTGCTTGCGTCAGAAGTGTTATGGTTTATGGTAGTGAGACTTGGCCTCTTAAAGTGGAAGATATCCCTAGAATATCCAGAGCTGATAAGATGATGATCAGGTGGATGTGTAATGTAAGCTTAAAGGATGGGAGGTCATCAGATGAATTGAGGGAAAGACTGGGAATTCCAGCCATCACCGAGGTGCTACGCAAAAATAGACTGAGATGGTTTGGGCATGTAATGAGGATAGATGCTGGTAACCCAGCAAGTGCTTGCAGGCATGTCGTGATAGAGGGTAAGCGAGAACAAGGTAGACCAAGAAAAACATGGTCCCAATTAATAAGCAACGACTTAAGAAGAATGAAACTCAATCCTGAACTTGCCCAAGACCGATTTTTGAGAAGAGCCATTATGAGACCCCGTTCAACCCATGCTAGCATGGAAATGGACGCAAAACGATGATGATGATGATTTACTTTGGCTCAAAGAAATCATTATGTTAGAGTAGTTTTTTAAGAGACATCGTATGCTTTTAATAAATTGATTTTTCTGTATAATAATCTTCTTTCGCCAAAGTAAATACTGCAAATTATTTGAATACTAAAGGCATTTTCTCAAGTAATTAGCTAAAATTTCAGCAAATAAAAATAGAAAGTTTATATAAGCCAAAAACAAAAACTGAGTATATGAAAAAACTGAGAAACAACTTGAGCAAACATTGTTGGTCGTTATAGCCACTGATTATTTATTATGTTTTTTATTTCTAAGCATCCACGAACTAGAAGGTTTATTTTGTAAAATTTTTTATTTTTTTGGGAAAAAGTTGCGATTATCTCTGGTTTATCCCAGTTTATTTTGCCGTGATTACATTGAGTACAAACTTTGAAAACAATGGTTTCAACCGGAAACAACTGTTACAAATAGAAACTTCATACAAACCCAAAAAATCAAAAGCCGAAATTGATTACAAAAGAAAATTAAGCAACAGAAAAACCCAAAACAATAACAAAGTACAACATCAACATAAACAACTAAATAAACACATAACATGGGCATCATTACCTTAAATGCCTACAACAACAGACAAATTAAATAATATCTTCACAAAGAACAATATCGCTCACCATACTTCATCATGACTATTACTGGGACATATCCTATGCTCATCAAACAAAACAAAACACGAAAAAATAGACAAAAAAGGAGTTTATCAGTTGAAGTGTTCCTGCGATAACAACAAAGCATACATTAGCCAAACCAGGATGAGCATAAGAAATCGAATAAAGCATCATGAAGCAGACATATGTTCAAAAGCCAGAATCTACAATATCAGGAATATCAATATCATTGGTTCTGGGCATGACGTTAAACTGCACCGAAGACAGCGTCTCCAATTTGAGGTTGCTTTCCTGTTATAACCTGGATAACACTAGACTTCGGTAACATGTATCGACAAACTGATATCCTGGTATCGTTGTCATTTGGCTTGGCGAAGGATCATTCTTTATTGACAACAGCAAGGCAAACTGCCCAAGTGTGGGAACGACCTTTCTTGAAATTCGATAGTTTCAAGTTGGACGTTAGCTTGGGCTGGCAGTTCTATGAAAACTTTGTCCCAACTAAAAATGGCTTTCATTAGCCGACTGCTGTATACCCCAGATACTGGGACGCCTACAGTAGTATAATCTAATATGAATATTATTATTTATTATTTTTATCAAAGCATGCCCGCCAATGTAATCACGGCCAAATAAACTTGGACAAACCAGAGATAATCGCAACTTTTTCGCAAAAAAATAGAAAATTTCTACAAAAAAACTTTCTAGTTTGTGAAAGCTTAAAAATAAAAAAACATAATACAATAATCAGTGCCTTTAACGACCCACAATGTTACGTCAATACCAAAGCCTGGGACCCACTATTAAAGAGAAAGTAAATAATACAAGAGAAGGGGAGCAAGAGTTTAACTCCAAATTATAACACCAAACAATAATTTAACCATTCATAAATACTTTAAAATACATCTCATAAAAAAAACAATATTACATAGTTTAACAATTTTCATTTATCAAAAATTTTCACATCTATGGTTTTTCCGTTCAAATTCTCTAATTTTCTTTACAACTTTGATAATGAATTATGACAAGGTTTTACTTGTTGGAAATTTTAGCTAAATAAAAAATTTTTTTCTACGTGTTTTTATAAATTCATAATTTAAAGTTTACAGGTAAAATTCAAGTTTACGAAAGATCATACGATGTCTTTAAAAAACTTGGGCAATAGCAATGAGCAACACCGAAAAAGTCACTGGAGATACCCATCAAATGTGACTTTTTTGGTGTTGTTCATTGTTATTGCTCAAGTTGTCTTTCACCAACAATAGACTAAATATTTTAGTTGAATGAATGAATATACACGAAAATCATCTTATAACTCAGCCCCACACCGAGCTCAAAATTAATGATAAAGTAAAAACACAATGAAACGCGAAAAAATAGAGATCAAATTTGTTCGTGTTTCATTGTGTTTTTACTTTATCATTAATTTTGAGGTCGGTGTGGGGCTGAGTTATAAGATGATTTTCGTGTATATTCGTTCATTCAACTAAAATATTTAGTCTATTGTTTATGTCAATTCTCTAGCTTTGGAATTTTTCATTCAATCTTATATACCATAATTTTTTTAATAATCTCTTTCTTCGCAACAGGGTCTTTTAGAATCATTTTCATTTCTTTTATTTATGTATGTTAGTTTTTGCCACAACTTGTGCCACGCATTTCTCAAAGTTGTTGTTGATGACCATGCACTTTAGAAAAAAATTTCGAAAATCCTTAGTGATAAATATGGATTTTTGACGGTCTACTGTACATTGTTTGTGCTTATCTAGAAGCCGGAAAATTCACTATTAAAATGATTTAATTTGAATATATTTTTAAAAACTGCCTAATACATAGTTCATTTTTTTTTCTAGGCACCAATTTGTTCATTTGACTGATTTGGAAGTTGGAAACACTATGATAATGGACTATCAAACTGGTCCTTTTTTCATTATATTTTTTTCTTCGAACCACCAATTCTGCCTTCCAACTTCTCCGATTTCAACTACGCATGATCTTGAAAAGTTTATTGAAGAGGTGCAACAAGGAAAGATACAAGTATATTAGATGTTCTTATTTAATGAGACATTATTTTGTAAATAATAAGCTAATTTCAACTTTTTTCAACCTTTTTGTGTGGTGTTCAAAAAATTTCCAATTTTTATAAAATGTTATTACCAATCTAACCCACGATTATTTATTCACAAGTACATTAGCTGTTTTTTTTTTTCATTTATTGTTTGTCAAGTTGACGGCTCTATCATCACGATGTTGCCATTTCTTATTACAAATCTTTCTATCTCGAGATTTCAAAATAACTGAATCGGTGACCAGTGGACATTAATTCGTTTTTCGTCTGTCTAGTTGACGCGAACAAAAACTTGTATTTTTTTTTAAACTAATAATTTTTCATATTAATTTAATTTTTTCAAAAGCCAAACCGTAAAATGAATATAATTTCAAAACACTAGTAAGTTTATTAAGATACGAAGCTTTTCGTTATCAACGTAACATCCTGGTCACGATTAAAACTGCACCAAACTCAGTGCCTGCAATTTAAGGCTGTTTTTTTTTCTATAATTTTGATAACACTAGACTCTGGTAGCAAGTATCGACAAACTGATATTCTCATCATCATCATCATAAACGTTTAATGTCTTTACTTTCTCACTATGTGTGGTTAGACATCCAAAGCCTTTATTTTTTTCTCCCAAACGTGTTTGTTTTGGGCATCCTCTTTCCGAAGTCCAGTTGCCCTCAAATCGTTTTCCACAGTTTGACGCCAAGTCATCTCAGGCTTACCTGCACTTTGAGGTCCAGGAATGGTCACACCTCGGGCCATTTTGGGCCACTGATTATCATCCATTCTTTTTAAGTGGTCATACCATCGAAGTCTTAACTTTCTCAACCGGACCCAAAGGAGTTCAAGGTTAAAATTCTGTAGAAATTCGTTTTTGGAAAAGCCGGTAACCAAACGTAGCATGTGAGCATTGATTTGCAATTCGTCAGTTTGCATCCTCAGTCATTGGTCATGTTTCTGAAACGTATAGCATTGAGCTGAGTATACAAGCAGTATATATCCTTTCACGGAGTTTTCCTGGTAAGAGTTTGCAAGATAGAAATGATTTGCATGCTCCTAAAGCCGCCTCAGCCTTGACGAATGCGATTTGAAGCTGCAGCTTCAATGGATCCAGCAGAGTCTTGCACATCTCAGGTATTTATAAGTGTTGACTATTTCAACGGCACAGTTACTTACTGGCCTACCTAATTTATCCGGTTCGCAAACTACACATTTGAATGTGAAGCCTTCGTTTGGTTTGAAAGGGCGTTTCAATTTTGAGCAACGGTGATGCGTCCACTGTTTGCAAACAACACATTTTACACAATTTGATTTTGTGTTGCGGCCACATACGGCACACGGCTATTTTCCTTGTCTAATATCGGGGGTGTTGGTATTTCCTTTTTAAAACTAAAGTTCATTGCTTTCGTTTTGTTAAGATTTACTGACAATCCATGCTCTCTCAATGTAGAAATCCATAAGTTAAGGCGATTTCCCGCCTCTGTCATGGAATCAGCAAGAATGACCAAGTCGTTTGCGTAAAGTAGCTCATTCAACGCTCTATCTTCCATGACTATATTGAAAAGTATCGGGCTTAATATCGAGCCTTGGTGTACACCAAAGTTAATCGAGAAGGGATCACTTAGTTTGTCGTTCAGTCATAAAACTAGCGTGCTCTTTGTACATAGTTTCGATGAAATTTATTATTTATTCCGGTACATGCAGTTTTCTCAAAGACCTCCATATAACCTTGGTACAGAGCCAAATGCCTTAACAAGGTCAAAAAAGATTCAGAACAAATTCATTTTTGCACTGCGGTATTTTTCTTCTAGCTGGCTAAGTATAAGATTTTTTCAACACATTAAGGTTTGAACCAGAAACCATTAGATTTGTCTTACCCATATTCACCCTCAACCCCTTTTTCTCCATCTCCGATCTCCATCTTCTCTACTTCGCTAATAGCTCATCCATGAATCGACACTTACCATTAAGTCGTCAGCATACAAAATCTCCCAAGGGCAACCTGTACAAAACTCCATAGATAAAGCTTCCAGCACAATAACAAAAAGTAATGGACTAAGAACAGAACCTTGAAGAACACCTACCCAAACATCAAACGAGTTGCTATACTCATCACCAACTCTCACCCTATTTCTCACTTCTTTGTACATGGATTGTACAATTCTCACAAGTTCATCAATTTTCAATTTTCGCATGCTCCACAAAATTTTTTTTCGTGGCACTCTGTAAAAAGCCTTTTCCAGATCAATGAATGCTAAGTAGAGAGGGGTTTACCAGCAACCAGATGCTTTTCCTGTAACTGAAGGAGGATAAATATGGCATCAGTTGTACCCGAGCTTGCATAAAACCACATTGCATATCATTAATCACCATCCTTTGTCTAATAAAACCTTCCACTACGCGCTCCAAAACCTTCATAACCTGATCAATTAACTTCAAACCCCTATAGTTAGACCGGTTTAAAGCATCACCTCTACCTCTATATATACTGACTATGTGACTTTTCTGCCACTCAGACGGTATACGGTTCTCAAATATCATCATCATCATCATTCTATTTAGAGCCCATTTTTCTCAGCAGAGGGTAAGGCTTTTTTGAAAAAAAGTCCTTTCCACGTAAGGCGGTCGTGTGAGTCGATTTCCATCAAACTGAGCTTTGGCCGATCCTTTTTCAGCAACTCTTCCCATGTCATTTTTGGCCTACCGGGTCTTTTAACACCAACAACCTTGAATTCTTTGACTTTTGAAAGCCAATCTGAGCTGCGCACCACATGACCAAACATCCTCAACCTATGACAACGCAACGCCGATTCTGTTCTGAATGCCAAGTTTTGCATGCAATTTTTCTGCACTTATCCTGTCTTTGCAAATCCATCGAATCATAACCAAGTCATTTCGCTTCAATCGGTTCAGGGAAGGTGTTGTTAGGCTCCAGGTTTCAGAAAAGTACAACATCACAGCTCTAATGTACGTGTTGTAGATTTGACCTCTGGTTGTGAAAAGTAGATGGGGATTGATGTGAAGTGGAAGAAGCTGACGAAACTTACTCCAAGCAGACTTGCATCTGGTGATTGAAGAAAGCAACGCCCAGGCATAAAACCGCACTGCATCTCATCTATGTTTGTATTTCTTCTTATGAGAGCTTCCACCACACGTTCAACGGTTTTCATCACATGGTCCATCAGTTTCAAGCCTCTATAGTTACCTCTGACCAACGCATCACCTTTACCCTTGTAGAGATTGACTATGTATATTGCCAATCTGACGGAACGCAAGTTTGAGCTATGATAGCATTGATGAGGTCACGTACAAGCTCGAAGCCTGCGCCATCAGATGCTTTGATCATTTCAGACACGACCCCAGATGGACCAGCAGCTTTTCCAGGAATCATTTTACAAACGGCTTTACGAACCATATCATTAGTGATGAGAACTTTGACCTTCCACCGGCAGTACATCAAAGAGATTATTTTAATCCCATGGAAACTCATGGTTAAGTAAGTGAACATAGTATTCTCTCCATGCGGCTTTCTTTGCTGAGTCAACTAATGACAACGTGCCCGTGTCATTTAGTACTGGTTTCTCGCCCACAACATCTTGGTTATTATGCCTTATTTGCTTGGCTAGACGAAAAGATGTTGGTAAAATCAGCCTTATTCTTTTGAAGATGACATTTTAAAGCCTCATTTTTGGCATGGTATATTATGCGATTAGATGCTCGTTTAGCTGTGACATAGTCATCACGACTACCACCCGCTTTCCATAATTTGAAAAATTTTCTTTTCTCAGTCACAGCGGCATCTCACTATTCCACCACCACGTCTGCTTTTTTCATGGCACCTTGGAGGAGACTCCACAGACGTGTTTCTAAGTTGATAACAGGTTCTTCTTAAGAAAAAGCCAGTTGTCATTCACAGACTTTAGCTGGACCATTTTGGTTAGTGAGTGAAGTGAGCTTTGCAGAAAACTGGGCTTTCACATCGGGATTAAGTAATTTCCAAACTTTAATTCGTGGTTCAAACTTGTTCTTCACATTTTTGATAAGAGGGATCCGTAGTACTGCGACTACAAGTTTGTGCTGAGCACACTCTTCACCAGGGATCACCTTCACATTTGTTACATATTTCAATAATTTTTTTCTGCAGAGCATATAGTCAATCTGGGTAGAGTATAAACCAGATTGATATGTTACCAAATGTTCCGACTTTTTCTTGAACCATGAATTTGCAACCAACAGATTGTTTGCAACGGAAAATTCCAAGACCCTCTCACCATCCGCATTTTTTTTCCCAAATACTAAGCCCCCATGCACTTCTTCATAACCAGCAGCACTTGCTCCAATGTGCCCGTTGAAATCACCGCATATCAGCACAGATCGACTCTCCTCCTCGACATAGTTTCCACCACTTAAGAAGCCTTTCCTCATTGAACCAATATTTAAAGATCGACTCGAAAAAGACTTTCAAAGATAGTGCATATTGATAAGATAGTGGATATTGATAAGATGCAGTTTCGTTTCGTTTTTGAAAGAAATGCCACTGAAAAAGTTTTTAATGTTCGCCAGTATTGAGAAAAATAGCCGTCAAAAGATCACTCTTGCTTTCGTTGACTTGGAGAAGGTCTCTGATCGCGTTTCGCGTAATTATTTATGGCGGAAAATTTTTATAAATTTTTTAGAATTATGAAAAAAGAAGAGAGGGGATTCAAAAGAATTATTTGGGATCTTGTCTGGAAGAGAAAAGTAGAATATAGAAAAGTTATATGGAAGCTATAATAAATGTTGCGAACTCTGGGATATAAAAACATCAGACGCTCTTTGTTGAAAGACCAGTAATACCTATAAGTGATGTGAAAGTAAGCTCAGCCATAAAAATTTCGAAAAATGGCAAGGCTTTGGGTCTTTCAGAGGTCAGTATTGAGATGGTCAAAACCAGTGGACAAGTGGTAATTGATGTATTAAGAAAGTTAAGTCAAAATATACCGGATGGTGTAGACATGCCAACAAAATGGAAATCTAGAGTCATAACCCCACTATACAAAAACAAATGACACGTGTGAGACTGTGGTTTTTACCGAAGAATGAAACTATCAGCCTTCAATTTTTTAATAAATGGTTTCGAAAAGAAGGGTAAGTCGAAGGTTAAGTGGAAGAGCAAATTAATATAGTAAGTGCTTGAAATTGGTTTAAAAGAGAAGGATTCTTTAGATAAATGGAGATCATTCGTATATAAAATTGCAAGAAAAGTTTTGTAACTGAAATAAATCTGGCCACTCAGTAAAGAAGGATTAAACCGGTTTTAAAATCCTGGCAACTATCTTCATATCAATCTACAATTTATTTCATGCAATATTGTGCACTTAGTTATGTCAATTTCTTGTTTTAATATTCAATAGCTGAATTGGCTAAATATAACTTAACGTTTGAAAATGAATTAAAATTTAAGGTCTTTACAAGTGATCTAAATCAAAAGATCGCAGTAGAGATTACAATTGGAATAATTACTGTTGACTGGCCAACTCTTGATAGGGTTCCAAAAAAATCGAATCTAAAATTTTCTCATCTACTTATTATAACCAATTAATTTTGAAACGGTTTTTTCACAGATTCATGGTGGGCGTGGAGGCATGGCGCGTATTAAAAGAATGCTTTATAGTTTAAAAAACATCTTTCAAGTCAGTGTAAATTCAGTTACCTCAAATAAATGAATTAAATCATCATAATCGTGCAGTTTTTTGTTCCTTGTCAAGATATCTAATAATATATATTTTAATTCTAAAATATCAGTTATTTCGTATTCTTCGAAAGTTTTTAGTCACATTACGTAATCGTATAAAGACTATAGTTTTTATCACTTTCTGTTTACTAAGATGTATAGATTTAATTCAGCTTTGGAGGGACCTAAATGGTGCTTTCATGGAAATACTATCTAATGTTTTGATTAACTAAACTAGCCTATTAACAAAAACTATTTGAATCAAACACTTTTATTAACTAATTATCTGATGTTTTAATTATCGTTCAGAAGCGTTCGAGTTTCAAGGTTTTTAAAGATAAAGAAGTTAGAATAAGATTCATGTTAAATAAGTATAATGTGTCTCAAAAAAATTGCTTAGAGAAAAAAAACAGATTTAGTCTAAAAACGGGAAAAAAGTATAATAGAAATTGGAGGGTTGTAGGCCAACAAAAAATTTTATAAATTATTTGCTTAGGTTCTTTGTTATTTTTTCTGGAATTCCATAGTGCCTTAAAATTCTAATAATAATAATCTACTAAGTTCATTATAGTATAGTTGTTCCTATTTATAAGGAGAAAGGTAGCGTAGGGACTGTGCGAGCTATCGAGGTGTAAAGCTTTTAGAGCATGGTATGAAAGTGGTGGAAAGGTTGTTAGAGAAGAGGTTGAGAAAGTTGGTGAGAGTTGACCAAATGCAATTTAGTTTTATGCCTGGCAGAAGCACAGTGGACGCTATTTTTATTCTTAGAAAAATGCAGGAAAGCTACCTTGAGAAGAATAGGAAGCATTTTAGCTGTTTTGTTGATTTGGAGAAGGCTTTTGATCGGGTGCCTGAAAAGGTGATTAAATGGGCGCTGAGAAAGAAATTGGTCCCGAAAAGGTTGGTTCAGGCAGTAACGTCAATGCTCAAAGGAGCAAAACGCGGGTTCAGGTTAGAAGTAGGCACTAGGAAGAATTTGATTTTGGTGTAGGTGTCCATCAAAGATCGGTTCTTTCACCGTTTTTGTTTTCAATAGTGCTAGATGTATTGTCTAAAGACGGAAGAAAAGGTGCTTTATATGTACTGCTTTATGCAGATGACTTGGTCTTGATGGCAGAGACTATTGAAGAACTAGAAGCACAATTCATCCGTTGGAAGGCAGCCTTTGAAGGGAAAGGATTGAAGATTAATCAAGGTAAGACAAAGGTCGTGGAGAGTGGCTGTGGTAGTGGTAGTGGGGTAGTTGTCTTGGCCAAGATTGATCCATGTAGTATGTGTGGGAAGAGGGTCAAGGTAAATTGTGTGAGGTGTAATACATGTAAGAAGTGGGTTCATGCGTGGTGTGCTAGGGTAAAGAGAGTGTCTTGTAAGATAAATGGAAATTTTGAATACAGGGTTTGTGAAGATACTCTAATGTATAAACAAATTATAGCAATTAACTCTTTTAAAAAACTTGTTTTGAACCTTTTCCCAAAATCCTTCACTTTCCTAACCTTTTTTAATCTCCCGGCAAGCTGTTCCACAAACTTGAACCTTCAATGTCAACCTACGATTTTCACTACTAGACATGTTTGACTTGTGGACATATTAATTGGTTGAGTCCGAAAACCTAAGCTTTTTCATTCCCTTTATTTCAACATCCTTCATAAGTTGTTTCATTCTAGTGGCTATGTTGACCTTGGTTTGTCCTATGTATATTTTTTCTCGGTTACAACCGCAATTTAAACTGTAAACACCTTTTTTCTGTATTTTTTCTCTTTTTTTATGGCACAAGATGTTTTCCAGCTTTTTATTCGTATGCATGTGTATGGCTACATTATTTTCTGTGATAGCTTTTTTCAATTGGTTTCTAGTTTATACGTGGGATAATCTAACTTATTTCTTGATTTTTCCTTTGTTCATTTCTTGTTTTTAATCTATCGGAATATTTTTATTTTTGGTCTATGAATTTTCATTATTTGTTTCACCGTTTTTTGTTGAAACCATTTTCTTCTGTTTCAACCGTGAGTATTTTGGGATGGGTATATTGAGTTAAGGCACTAAAAATTGTATATGGATATTTTTTTAAGCTTTTTTATTATTGTGAAGATGTCATCTATATAGGCATTTGGGGCTCGGGGAATTGCTAACTTTTTTTTGTTAGTTTTAAGGGTTTCTGGATAGTGTAGTTCATATATATATATATATATATATATATATATATATATATATATATATATATATATATATATATATATATTTATTTATTTATTTATTTATTTATTTATTTATTTATTTATTTATTTATTTATTTATTTATTTATTTATTTATTTATTGCAATCGCCACCATCAGGCTGAGACTTTTGGGCACCAAGTTTTCTGTTGTATAGTTTGTTATTATATGTGAAGTGTGATGTGATACAGAGTTCCATTAAGTCTATTATGTTTTCTGTGGTTAGTTTTGTGCGTTTTTCCATTTTTTTTTGTTTTTCTATTTTCTTCTTAATTATATCTAGGCATGTTTTGGATACAAAGTTTCTGCATCATATCTCATCATATGTTCATCTTTTTTATTTTGATATTTTTTAAATTTTCTATGAAGTCTTGGGAGTTTTTACATGTGTATTTGGGTTCTTCTATTGAGGCAGTAATGATTGGGGCTATTAAGAAAGCTAAGGCTTCTTCCTATTTACTCAAATTATTCTCTGCGATCTCTACTTAACTATCTATGTATATTTCTATATATTTGAACAATTCTACAATAACTTTACTAATTAATTATAGTAAGATCGTACTTATCGCAAATTTGTTTCTTCACTAATAATCTTTTTAATTTTTTGAGCCAAACATAAATAATCAAATGAAAACACTTTTAGAAGTTTATTTTATTCCACGAAGCTTTTCGTAAGATGAACAAGTTAAAGGTATTTATATAATGTAAGTTTATCTTACGAAAAGCTTTGTGGAATAGAATAAACTCCTAAAGTTTTATAAATTGGTACAAAATGATTTCATAAAATGAGGCACTTATAGCTCAATGGTTGAGCATTAGATTAATTATCTAAAGTTACCCGGTTCGATCCCGCGTGGGCCGACAATTAGCACCTGATCTACAGTGTTTTCGCTACATTAAATGTGTAGCAAGCGTTTTGATCTATAAGGAAAAGCGCTTTGTAAATACCGCATTACATTACAATATTTTAAATTCGTTTTTTATTCAAATTAAAATTTTAGACAAATTCAACTTTTTCATTAATTATTCGTATAGTTTTATAGATTAATTTCATTTTTTTAATACCTGAGACTAATGTTTATCAAAACTTGTGCGACGCATTCTTCAAAACTGTTGATGTCACTGAAGAGTATGCTCTCTAAAAAACTTGGAAATCCATTGTGAAAATTTTTTCGTATTATTGAGGCATCCGAGTTTTAGGTATCCGCATTTTTAAGGGCTTAATGTTTAAAAAATGCATTCTATATTTCTTTTATTATCTTGATATTTTTCGTGTGAGCATTCAATTTCATGAAGTATTTCATTTGATGCAAATTGTTCCGATAGAACATGTGGGAAGATTCAGCATTGTTGACCATAGTGGTCGTGGGTGTTCCATGTTTGATCATCAGCATGATATGCTATGCACTCTTTTGCCTGGAAATTTCTGATGAATTTATTTCAGAACATGAAATAAATGAGGGTTTTGAAACTGATGAAGAAGGTATCTTTGAAATAATTGATAATAGTTTCAATTTAAACTTCCTTAAGTTATTTTCAATCAAAAATTAATTTTAAAATTTCAATAAATTTATTTAACATTTTGAAGTTGAAGAAGAAAGGAAAAAAAAACAGTAGCTTAAACAAAGGAGTTGAAAGAAAATTTTCAAAAATCTATATTGCATTTCAGCAACTGATTCAAATTACATTTAATGATAATGTTTTAGGCGATTCATGCATTATAGTGATTGTATGACAAGTTTAGTTTCCGCATCAAATCATATTACGTTGTTTTTACTGATATTAAACTGAGCCCAAAAATTTTTTTTTTGATTCTTTAATATAAATTCTTTTAACTCACTGGCAATCTAGATGAGATTTCATGGTTTTCATTTTTTCTGTGAGTTTAATTTTTAATCAAGAATAAAGTTTTTGAAATTTAAAGCACATTTATAATATGTTTTAGCCTCAAAATTGTGAGTCATAAAAACGCGAAAATATTTGAATATTTTATCTTCACGAAGCTTTTTGATATATTCTTTATCATCCTTGGATAACTAATGAATTTTAGTTACCTGATGATACATTTATATGATATATATTTATGATTCCCATTTATAGCATGGAAATTAAAATAAAATATTTTTCCATTAATGTTTGAAAAATCTGAGATTTCCATTCGAAACGTAGGTCGTTGCCATTTAGGCCACCCGAATAACGGCAGTATTAGAAAGGGTTTTCGTCTGCGCTAGAAAGAAATTCAGTTTTTAATATCTTCCAATTTTGCAGCATAACACATATCGCGACAATCCTACATATATTTGTTTAATTGGTTGACGGACAGGTAAAAATTAAATAAAAGCTAATTATTTGTGAGAAATAAGTTATACAACATCATTTTTTCATAACTTTTTTAAATGGAAAAAATATTTTTTAAACACTCAAACGATGGTTTCCATAGCTCGACAGTCCAAGAAAGGTATCTTGGCAATAAGAAGAAACTTTATTTCGCTTTTGTTGACCTAGAAAAAACCTTCGATAGTTCCAAAAAAGATCGTTAGATATCTTTTTAAAGACATCTTAATAGGGTTAGGGTTAGGGTTAGGGTTAGGGTTAGGGTTAGGGTTAGGGTTAGGGTTAGGGTTAGGGTTAGGGTTAGGGTTAGGGTTAGGGTTAGGGTTAGGGTTAGGGTTAGGGTTAGGGTTAGGGTTAGGGTTAGGGTTAGGGTTAGGGTTAGGGTTAGGGTTAGGGTTAGGGTTAGGGTTAGGGTTAGGGTTAGGGTTAGGGTTAGGGTTAGGGTTAGGGTTAGGGTTAGGGTTAGGGTTAGGGTTAGGGTTAGGGTTAGGGTTAGGGTTAGGGTTAGGGTTAGGGTTAGGTTAGGGTTAGGGTTAGGGTTAGGGTTAGGGTTAGGGTTAGGGTTAGGGTTAGGGTTAGGGTTAGGGTTAGGGTTAGGGTTAGGGTTAGGGTTAGGGTTAGGTTAGGGTTAGGGTTAGGGTTAGGGTTAGGGTTAGGGTTAGGGTTAGGGTTAGGGTTAGGGTTAGGGTTAGGGTTAGGGTTAGGGTTAGGGTTAGGGTTAGGGTTAGGGTTAGGGTTAGGGTTAGGGTTAGGGTTAGGGTTAGGGTTAGGGTTAGGGTTAGGGTTAGGGTTAGGGTTAGGGTTAGGGTTAGGGTTAGGGTTAGGGTTAGGGTTAGGGTTAGGGTTAGGGTTAGGGTTAGGGTTAGGGTTAGGGTTAGGGTTAGGGTTAGGGTTAGGGTTAGGGTTAGGGTTAGGGTTAGGGTTAGGGTTAGGGTTAGGGTTAGGGTTAGGGTTAGGGTTAGGGTTAGGGTTAGGGTTAGGGGAGGGTTAGGGTTAGGGTTAGGGTTAGGGTTAGGGTTAGGTTGTTAGGGTTAGGGTTAGGGTTAGGGTTAGGGTTAGGGTTAGGGTTAGGGTTAGGGTTAGGGTTAGGTTAGGGTTAGGGTTAGGGTTAGGGTTAGGGTTAGGGGGTAGGGTTAGGGTTAGGGTTAGGGTTAGGGTTAGGGTTAGGTTAGGGTTAGGGTTAGGGTTAGGGTGGGTTAGGGTTAGGGTTAGGGTTAGGGTTAGGGGTTAGGGTTAGGGTTAGGGTTAGGGTTAGGGTTAGGGTTAGGGTTAGGGTTAGGGTTAGGGTTAGGGTTAGGGTTAGGGTAGGGTTAGGGTTAGGGTT